>VDFB02058242.1:420038218-420068329 GCA_007258455.2 Sequoia sempervirens | reverse complement strand
TGGCACCTTGTGAGCATCCAACAAGCCATTTAAGGATTTAATCACTCCTACTAGGGGCTCTTATATGTTTTACGATAGTAACCCATTCTGAATGACATTGTATGAATAAGGCTTACATACCATGAGGACTTGACAGTTTAGTCTTACCCATTTATATACCAGCCTGGGCGAAAAAATAGTTGGAGTTGCCTTTGAGTTCCTCGTACAGATGTGTCTCTTAGGTAGGCCCCTCTAAAAGTAAACAAAAGTGAGACAAGTATGTTGTTTTTGATCTCCGAGATCACATGAAGCACAAGGAGAGAACATACACAATGCCTTTTTCTCACACTCGCATGGGGTTCATTTTAATTCCAAATCGAACTATATGGGCGATTGTACAAAATGCTAAAGGAATTCTTTTGATTCTCAAAATTACCAAGTGGTTTGAGAGAAGAGCATACACAACCAAAAGCACAATGCCAACCACAAGACACAAAAAAAACTTGTTAATTTTAACCCTTGCTTATGATGAAACAAAAACTTGGGTACTTTTTAATCCAATGACGTGTGATGCATGTTCATTTTAAAACTCATGAGTGAAGATATGCATTTTGTTGTTCATTTTAAACCCTTATGAATGAAAGATGCATGTTCATTTTAACCTTATGAATTTGATGCAAATTGTAGTTGTTGTAAGCAAGAAAAATTGATTATCCTTAAATAAAATGATGAAAAGCTCATTTTTTTTGTTTGTAAAGAAACAATTTTGAAAAGCTCCTTAAATCAAATGAAACACGCTAAAAAGAGATGATTAGCACACCAAAAACCCTATTCTAATAAAAAACCAAAAGGAAAATTTGAAGAAAACTGAAAAAAAAAATATTTATACCTAACAAGTGATTACGTCATTCGAGCTATCACTTGTGTCATTGTAATGCATCATTCTGAATTAGTTTCATCACGATTTCAAATTTGAATATCCCACCTTCAGATGCGTCACTACATGTCATAGATGTATTGTTATTTCAAACTCATATTCCCACCTAATAGTTGCATCATTTTTCTTAGCAGTTGTGTCCTTCCTTGGCAGTTGCATCACTACGCGTCTCAGTTGCGTTGCCCAAACTTGTTGCACAAAATAAACAAAAATGAAACACATATTTTATTGTAAAAAAATTTATCTTCACATTAGGTTCACCAATGTAAGATGGGAAATTTCTACCAAGATAGATCTAGTGATGACTAGAACACCATCTAAGCTAGAAATCCAATCTAAACATGAGAAAATAATCAAAATAAAGGAGCAAAATCAAAGCAAACAAATAATGTGTTAGTTCCCAAATCATCAGATTCACTAAATCCTAGAAGTAAGCCACATTTCATACTCACATCTAGTGAAGGATTTTTCCAACAAACAAGAAATGAGATTGGAACACATTTCCCCTGCACTTTAGGGTCTGTAGGACCTAGGGGGGTTACCCTTTTAGAAACACCTAATGATTTACAACTACACTCAATAGGGTATTGCTCAACAGATAATGCTCTCATAAGAATATGCCAAGAAACATGAAATATCACTCAACATTGGCTAAAATATTGGGCAAACTTCATTAACTACCATGGAAAACATGGTAAATACCAATATCCTATAAAATAGGAAAAATAGGACTGAATGGTTTGTTATTAAAATATGATGATTCCTTCCAAGTTTTGCAAACAAAGAAACCCACTAATCCAATGTCTTATCCATAATGGATTAAAGATGAAATAATCCCTTGATAACAACATAAACACTTAATTCAATGGCCTCTGAAATATCACTTCCTTACAGTAATACAACCACTTAAGGACATATTGTCAGTCTAATTCCAAATCCTTACATAATAAAAATGCTCTCAATGCTTAACTAAAAGCTAAATTTAATTTATTATTTGAATAAATTCTATTAGTTAAACATTCATCACAACAAATATGCAATGAAAATCTTATCAATCTCTGATTATTTTGATTAAAGAATCATTGTATTACATAAAGGAGACATTAACAATATGAAATTCTTCATCCTAAACTGTAGATTGAATCTTCCTACCATTATCAGTAAAGCATATTACATCATTTAAATCTGAAACTTAAAGAACAGCCTAAAACCTAGCAAAGCCATTTTGTACAAGAAATTACACTATACAAAAACTAAAGAAAGAAACAATATGTCTTAGAATCTCTCCCAGTTGGAGAAAAAATGAGAATAAAAAGGAGAAGAAGAAACCCTAAAACTTCATCTTCATGTGACACCTGGATCCTTCATCTTCCTTTGATTTTTAACTGCCTCCAGCTCATGAATACTCCTAAATCTACTCTTTGATTCATGCCTCTTGCTTTCCTTTCCTTGTAATAGAAAATATTCCTCACCATGATGACCTTCTTCATCAGCACCCCTCAATTGAAAATATCTACTTTGTGAAAGAATAAAAATCTCCATGAAAGTCTTTCAATCTTCATTTACCCTACAGCTGAAAACAAATAAATTTACTGTGAAAGAAAACCTTCCAAGTTATGAGAAAATTCACTCTTTGATTTTCCCTGTAAAAACCCATTCCCGTGCTCTTTACCTTTTACTTCCTAGCAATACAAAGCCTTTTACATTTTTAACAATCTCCATGAAATTTTTTATTTCATTTCCTTAACAAATAAAGTTTTTAACTTCATTAGGAAGACTTTAATTTTTAAATCAGGCAATAAAAATATTTACCCAGGCTTTTATGTTTTGATTTTTCAGCAAAGAAGCTTTTTTATTTATATTATGAAGGCTTTTATTTATTTCTATCAAACATTTCACCTTCATATTTTGCCTCCAGCAAAGAGAGAAATTGTCTTTTATCTTCATGGTGAAAAGGCCTTCATATTCCTTTACTCATTGTTAAAATATTCCCTCAAATAATACTAAGCATTTACCATGGGCCCCACACTTTACTCTATCATCACACATCTCTGATGCAGTGTGAAAATGAAGAAACAAATAGTGATGCGCAATGGAGAAAGCACATCATTTCCAATTGCTAATGCAATGTGGAAAAGGTGACATCTATTAGCGATACACGATGGAGAAAAAGCAGCTTCACCCATCACTGATATAGCATGGAAAAGAAGAGACAAAATAGAGATACGTGATAGAAATAAGGGGAACTCCACCTCTTAGTTGCTTCTCATGTTCTTGCTACACCATAATCGACATTGGAAACATCAAGCACATGCTTACAGTAGTTAACATGTAATTCTATCTTCTCATCATCGATGCCATTTACATTGGGGTTTTCCACAACAATTGATCTGTTGAGCACACGAAGAGCATGCATTAAGTGTCGAGATTGAAAACCTCTGCATCTCAATGCCACAACACAACATATCAGGTAATTTGAAGGTTCCAAGGGTACTGCTCAAATAATGTTCTTTTACATTCCGCCACTGCTCAACTTCATAATACCTTCAAGCTGAATAAAATTTAGGCACAAAATAGAATTTCCTCAAACAATCTTGATACATTTTCACAACAAGCGCTAACTGTCCTATAATAGCACTGACATATACTCGAACCCTTATACATCGGGCTTCAAAATATAAAGATGATTGCAACAACTTCTCAAGCCTGCATTCTATTCTTCCTAGCAATATCAAATCAATCCCCTTTTAGCTGGCGCAGTGGTTGCCCCATGCGCCACAAAACATTTCTTGGTTTATGCACCACATTTTAGCCACTTCAAGATTTGTGGCTATGTTCTTTGTGTTCCTCTATTTCTAATGTTGTAGAAAAAAAATCTATTTCCCATGTGAAAATACCAATAAGAATAATTCTACACATCTTATCACTTTGTGCAACATTAGATGTCCCTCTGCCTACGCGACCCAAGGCACCTTTCTAGCCTTTACAATATGGGCTGCCACCATTCCTTGGATCCTTCCTCTTCTGATTTTGAAAAGAAGCAAAATATTTCAACCTCTAAGTGAATTGTTAACAAAATATTTGCATCTAATTTACTTTACGCAGCTTTGATGATTTTGTTTTGCTTCAAACCAATACTCTGTTTTAATTTCCATGTTGCGCAACATATACCGAGCATTTGATGTTTTCTTATCCATTTTAAAATGCACCCATAACAATCTATATTTGAATGGATATCATTTGAAGCTTAATCCTAGCCACAAGATTTGATAGGCGCCCACAAAAATAGGAAACCCTATCCATATCAGCCTAAGTAAAACAATTTTCTTTTTCACTATTATGTAAATTTTCAAACAACCCATCAAGATTTAAAAAGTTCTATGATTTTATCCCATGGTGAGTTAAGTGGAACACTATCCTCTCCTAGTTGATGGAAGAATTCCATCTCCTTACAGCCTTTCATGATAGCCCCATAACACTTACATATGCTGCCAAGAAAAACATAAAATAGTTAATGTGTTTTTATCCATCTTGAGTGTATTCCAATTTAATCTAGGATTAGTTGGATATCTTTCCACATTCAAGCCATGGGTGCAAAATAATACATATGCATCCTCATAATCAAGAACCTTGCATAGTATTAGCCTATATAAAATATTTTCCTTTTCATTATCATGCAGTTGTTCAAACAACTTAACATGATCAAATAGTGTTGTGACTTTATCCCATGGGAATACAAGTGAAACACCACCTTCATCTAGTTGATGGAAGAATTCCATATTCTTTCACACTATGCTTGTGATCCTAGGGACAACAATAGGTTGAGGTTTTAAGTTTTTTATTACCCTTGACAGTTGTGTATTAGAGAGTTTGATGCATGACTCAATTAACTTGTTGGAAGGAATAGTAATTTTAACATCTCCAAAATGACTGTGAGTTGCTCATCAACCCCCTTCTAATGAAATTTTTTGAATGTGACATTTCATTGAGGCATTGAGTCAAACATTTTTTACTATGTCTATGCTTCCATATTTGCATGCATACTTACCAGGGCACTTACTATTATAATATCCAACAGAATTCCCCTTATCCTTTGCTCGAATAGATCCCTTCTTTTAAAGCTTTTACTCCATTTTGACTATCCCCTTTATGACATGGCTACCAATGAGTTCATACTACTATCTTTGAGAGACTGTATTTCAACATGAACTCTTAGTGAATTGACTCATAATATTCCCACAAAAATGGTATGAATTCTCTTACAAGTTCATAACTGTGTAAAGCATGTCAGGTCCCCATGTGGGCCTGACTAAAAAAAAAAAAAATTGAAACAAATTTCATCCTAAATTGATCTAACACTGCTTCTACATGCATCTAACATGGAAAATTGAAGTGAGTTGTCATTAAAATTTTCTTTCTAGTACATTTGCATAGTGATCAAAACAAGTCAAGTGGCCTCTAGAATCACCCTAGAAAACCAGTCAAGCAACCTCTTGGAACTATGAAAATGCACAAGTATGTAGATGTTTGAACCAAAAACTCAGTGCAACAAGTGGCTTGGAAAAATTCATCCTGGGGTGCAAGATATTAAATTTCAAAGTGGCTCACTTAGACATTTCTGCAATTGCATCTGTCAGAAACCAATTAGGGCTCACCAAGTCACCTCCTTGAAAAAATATCAAATCACCTCCTAGGAAGCTACCACTAGAAAAATTAGATTATTTAGGTCCATTGAGCATGTGTGCAAGAGGGATTTTCTTCAATCCACATCCTTCAGCAGATATTAAGGGTCAAATTTGACCTCCTTGAAACATTCTTGAAATGCAGATGTAAAAATAGAGCAAACTACATGTACTTTTGACCTGGTAAAAATATCAAACTTGATCCTATGGCTCTAAAACCAGACCAGTGAGCATATGAATATGAGGGTAATGCAAATCACCAATCAATTTTCCATGAAGTTCATCCAACTGTGAAATATCAGTCTGAACAAGAGGCCACTTCGCAGGCCTGAGAGTTTGCAACTAGCAAAACAGTCCCAAAACCCTCTAGCTTTGCATTTTAAAACCCTATCAAAACTCATCACGGGAAGCTGAAATCAAACATACATGTTCAAATATGACAAATGAATACACCCACCAAGGGATTTGGCATGAAATCAAATGGACTCCGAATTATGACCCTCCAAAGTAGGTCATTGCGGTAGATTTTTCAGGTGCATTTCTGAGTGTGTAGATAAAAAAATTTCATCATGGACACTTCAAATTTTGCAAAATTTGAAGGTGCCATCATAATGCACTCCCCATATTGAAGTTGAATCACTTCTCTTGTCTCTTCTCAAGCTTCCTTTGCAAGTTTTCCCTTAGATTGTGAAGTGTGTATGCAAATACCTGCAAACAATAAGCATGAAATTTAGAGCTAATTGATTTTTAAATCAAAAATGGAGGAAGGATTCTTTTATAGAAAACCATTCAAATGAACGGTCAAGATTAAGCTTCTAGAAAGATTCCAAAATTGATGGATGAGAAATGCAACATAGAGGAGTGGAGGTTACGAAATGAAGGGTCAAGATTAAGAAGAGTCTAGAGTCAATCGACGACTGAGATTCAAAAATGAGATAGTGGAGGGAGATAATGGAGAGAATAAATAATTCATTTAAATTATTTATTTGAGGAAAAGGCAAGTGGGAATTTAATTAAAATGATTTATTTAACCATTTTAATTAAATGGGAAGAAATAGAGAAATGGAATTAAATAATTAATTTGGATTAATTATTTAATGGAGGAGAAATGTCAAAAGATGGCCAAAAATTTTAAAATTTATTTGACTATAGAAGAATTAAAAGATTAATGAATAGAAAAAACAATTAATAATAATTATTTGACTATAGATGAATAGTGAAAGATAAATAATTAAATAAATAATAACCTATTTAATTATTGAAGAAAAGGGGATTAGTGACAATTAATTTTATTGAATTGATTGTAGTAGAATAAAGATCAATAGATGAATTAATTAAATAACTAAAAATTATTTAATTAATAGAGGAATGTGATCAATGATAATTAAACAATTAAAATAATTTAACTATGTGAAGGTGAAGACCAAGAAAAATGACGCTCACAGACCAAGACATTTTTTAGTGTCTACACCAACCAATAAATTCATAGTGAGCTTGTGCAGCTCATTATTTTTGGTGTACATGTTGATAGTTTATAATATGAAAGATGTTTATAGTTTTATTTTATTGGTCTTTTTACTTTATTGTTTTGCTTCTTTACATAAATAGTAAAAAAAGCTAGGGTAATATATCTATTACCAAATATCAAATAACTTCCCTTTTCAAATGATCTTAAGTGTTGTTCATATAGTTATATTTAACCTTTAGATGTTAGGAAAGTGTGATATTAATTATAAATCTAATTGTTAGAATTATGAAAGACACAAGATGCAAGATCAAACAACGAACAAAAATACCTTCCACTCAAAGAGATTTACAAACAATAATATGCTATACCATCAACAAGGAAAAAATATAGAATGAGCATCAAGAGTCATCAAGGAAATTGAGTGAGATAATACAATGAGGGTGAGTGCTTTATAAGAGAAACCCTAAATGATAAAGGGATTAGATCATGCCAGGTGTCAGCATCCTATGTGATGAGATATAATGATATAATAATAGCTTACTTTAGTTAGCATAGAAAAATCACTCTTAAGTTTAGCTTATGTGCATGAAATAAATTAGACTAATAATCAATTAAAGATTAACTAATTATTAGCTAATGCACAATTGTTCTAACACCCCCCTAAGATGAACTTATGGAGTAGCTAAAAAACCTAAAAATCCATTGCATATAAACAAAGAATGAATGATGGGTCCCAAAAAACAAGGCCTAATGAGGTACCTATTTGGAAAAAACTGTGGACTAATGTTGGGAATAAACTATCCTTGTAATTCTATCAATTTGGTTGGGTTTAATTTAATCCTTGAGAATTTCGTGCTGGTTTCCTTAGTTTGTTCATAAGTGTCAATTTTGGAATCGTAAGCTCATGGAAGGAGTTGTGTCTGTTTGCCTAAGGGCTGAGACTAGTGAATTAAGTGGGGATGAATGTAACTAACTCTCACAATGATTTTATAATTATAAATTTAGTTTAAAAATTGCATTTCTACTTTGTGATAGGAAGTCACATAAGTTGTGCTAGGAAGTGTGACAGGGAATTTAGTAGATACAGTTAGAGAATATAAAAAAATATAAAACAGTGACAAAAACTTCTTTACTTCACTCAAAATAAAATAATTTGCATGCTTTTTTTTAACAAATCATTATTAATACCATGAACCAAGGGATCAATCCATCTAAAACCCTAGTGTCAGGCTCTGCGCGCACTCCTTTTTTTCAAATTTATGATCTTTTGTAGCTTGATGAATTAGACTGAAGGGGGCCTCATCAGGGCTCCCCTACCTATGTACTCTCCTCCTTCCTAGAATGACACTCCTTCACCTTTTGGGGGAACTAAAATTACACTTGGTGATTCACATGTTCCTTCACCTGGGGGTTCAAACGAGGCAGTTTCTTCTCTTGGGGGTAAGGACATTCTATTAACGAGTGAAAACTTTGCTTCTTATGTGGAAAAGCTCGTTGGAGGAAATGCTTCAACAAAGGCACCTCAGGACTCTTTGTCTTCTTTTTGTACTATTTTGGGTGATGAAGTGGACGTCCTAGATGTAATCTTGAATGATGCTTTAGAGGGCCTAAAGTTGTCCTTGGTTGGAAAGTTCTTTGTTGGTCATCCTAATATTGACCAAGTATGCAAGTGGGCCACTAACACTTGGAATCTCAAGGGCAGTGTTTCTATAAGTTCCATGCCTAAAGGTCATTTTTTGTTTACCTTTGTTATCCCTGAGGATATGATAAAGGCTCTCATGAGTGACCTGTGGCCTTTTGATAGAAGTTTTAAGAATATTTTATCTTTGTGTAAGTGGAAAATAGGGTTTGATGCCTCTATTGACTTAGGGAAAGTCACCCCTACCTGGGTTGGGGTCCTTGGTTTGCCACTATAATTTTGGCACCAAAATGTCTTTAAAGGGATTGTTGATTCTTTTGGAACCTTGGTTATGGTGGATAAAGTAACCCTTCTTAAGTCTCGATTGGTTTATGCTATAATGTCTATGAATGTTGTTGTCAACATAGTTCTACCCACCTATGTGACCTTAAAATCAAAATTTGGAAGGTGGGTTCAACCATTGGAGTATGAAAAAGCTATGGTATTCTACCAAGGATGTAAGAAGTTTGGGAATCTATAGAATGTTTGCAACAAAGTCCCTCTGGAACCTAAGAAGCCTCAAAATGGAACCAAACAGAGTTCTCCTTTGAAAAATGTGATTCCTATGAAACTGATAAAGGAGCTTGATACCCAAACTCCTATTAAGGATTTGATGTTTTTAGAAAAGGAAAGTACGTCTCTTTAAAAGGTGCAAGATGTGGAAGGTCTGACCTTGAATGAGGGTGTTTCAAAGGAAAATGTGGTTGGGACCTTTTTTGAGGGGGCTGCTGATGGGCTCACCTCCCCGCCTTCCTTGGAAAAATATATTGAATCATAGAATGGAAAGGTGGATAGCATGAAAAACTTATCTCAAGATTTGGAGGGAGGTGAACAACATTGTGAGATCCTTAAGGAGGGTGAGATTGTCAACCAAATGGAAAAACTTCTTACTCCCTCTCCTGATCTCCCTACAACAGACCTAAATTTGGGGGAGAATCACATGCCAAAAGATAAAAATGAGAAGGAAGGTAAAGATGGAACCAATAAAAGCTGGATAAACTCTTGTTCTCCCCAAAAGAGGGTTTTGTAGATGAGGAGTGGATAAACAAAAAATCAAGGAAAAAGAAGAAACCAGATGTGGGAGGAAATAACAAAGTGGGAAAACCTCAATTAAAAGAGTCAAGGATCAAAGAAACAACAAGAGATGTAGCTGCAAGAAAGCAGAGAACTCTCAACTCCTTGGTAGGGAGAAAATCTAGAAAGAAGTAAGGGGAGTTCTTCTCCCACCTTGAGTAGTATCAAGTGATACTACTTTTCCTATTTTGTTCTAATGTGTATGTTGTTGGAAAATGTACCTCAATCTCATAGGCTGAAACCTCTGAGAAAGCATGGTCGCTGTGACATTCCTATTATCTAGCTAATTGACAGTTCAGTAACCTTTTGTTTTGCTCATGTCATTGTGACTTTGCTTCTGTCTTGCTGAAGGATCCTATTGCTATGACTTTTGGCCTTCGCTGTAACCTTCTGCCGAGTGGAGACCTCTGGCAGACGGTTTGGTCTAGCGGATGTCAGGGAGACCTACAACGAATGGGAGATGTCTAGCCAACAGTTGGTGGCTATCGAATATCGATGTGACTCTGGGTGACAAGTGGTGTCGGGGAGAGTCTTGAATAGTCAGTATGTCTCATACCAACAAGGGAAGTCTTGCCGATAGATATACACCTATGGTTGTCAGTGTAGCTCAAGGGTCTCGACATGCAATCTTGGTGACTTGGAATGTCTCACCGATAGTGTTTCTTTCGAGTCATCGGGATAACTTGGAGACTTCGGTGTGAATTCTTGGTGATAGGTGTTGGTCTCACCAATAGTAAAAGGTCCTCGGCATGACATGTGATGCTCGGTGTAGGGTCTTGGTGAAGACGAATGTCTTGCCGACTATCGGTGTAACCTTAAGAGTCTCGGTGTGACCTCTTGGCTAGCGGTATGTCTATTCGATAGGAGACTTCAATGTAACACATGTGTTTCGGTATGTTGTCTTACCGAATGTGGAAAGTCTCACCGATGGGGTTGCTGAGGTCGGTATGACTTGAAGGCTCGGTGTGAACTCCTGACGAACTCTATTGTCTTTCCGATGGGAAACATGATGTCGGTGTGGAGGCTGGGCAGATGGTGGGGATCCTTGGGCTGGGCTGGTGCTGTGGGCTTTGGAACATGGGCCTTGAATATCTTGGTGACAGTGAATGGGAATATGGGGCATGGGCTGGAAATGAGTGTGGTGATGGCTGGGACTGGGGCATGGGACAAGTGAGCTGTGAACTGGACTGGTGGGAGGTCAGTATCTGTGGGCAGGGGATGGTGCTGGGCGTGGGAGACATGGGTGGGAAAATGGAAGGGCATTTGAACATTTGTGGGAGGCTGGGGCCATGGGGCGATCAGGCAGGATTCGTGGTGGGATCAGGTGGGAAAGAACAGGAGCATGGAGCCATGGGGCCTCGCCGTGGGCGTTGGGCAGGACATGAAAAGCAGATGGAGCAGACTCAGGATGAGGCAGGAGCGGAGGACTGGTGGTGAGGCAGGGCATGGGACTGGAGGCAGGGTGGGTCTGGGAATGGCGGATGTTGGTCTCTGGGATCGTTGGTGTCAGGACAGAACAGGATAGTCTGTTGCTGAAGAATACAATGGCTCAAACTTTGGAGAGTGGGGTTTTTCACCCGTAAGGGTTTTCCCCACGTAAAATCTTTGTATTTTGTTTTCATAGTATCTTTCATCAGTGTTGTTGTTTGTTGTTTAATTTACATGTGCTTCTCTCATAAGGATTAATGTGGAAATAACTGTGTTTGTTTCCGCTTTAGGACATAGTTGTACGTGTCTTTGTGGTAATCTAATCAAAATTAAAGTTACCGAAGGCACTACTGTTTGGAGTTTTCCTTAGATGCACTCCTAGATTTCCTTACAAGTGGTATTAGAGCCTTTTTCTGGTTGTTAGTTCTGGATATTTCTCCTGTGAAGATTTCTTAGCTTGATAGGTTGGAAGAAATCTGGAGGAATGGACTGATGTATTGATCTTTTGATGAGTGGAAGCCTTGTGGTATTCTGAGACAACATACAGCTTGAAGGATGGTCAAGATGGAAAGGGGAGTTGATCATGTTCTGATTTGTCTCCTAGCTGGTAGAGGTATAACCTTGGAGTATGAGGTGGATTTATTTTCTCTATGGTTGTGTAGCAGTAAAGCTTCCATATTGGGCGTCTGTGTGTTAGGCTCTTGGGTGATATGGAGAAGCCTAGGTTGTTTCTCAGTCATGGAAGAAAGTGCTTATGCTAGGTGGTGGTTCTTGGTGTTGGAAGGAATTGTTTCCTGTTAACCTCAAATGCTTGAAGGCTAAGGAGTTAATCATTAGATGATTTGCAAGCTTCTAAAATAGCCTTACTCTCTTTCTCGGATGCATGTACATGGTGGTGATTTAGATTTGGCCTGAAAGGGGCCTAGATTTTTTGAACTGTTGTTTCCTTTTTTAAGGATGCTTTGTACTTGCATGGCTATGTGGTTTTGCAGGTTTTACACGGTTAAGAAAAACTTGTGGTCATGTGGAGTTGTTGTTAAGCTATTGTCTAGACACTGGTTTTTTGGGGTGTTGCTGGATGAGATAGTTGCAGTTCTGCATGCATGCTTGGTGCATGGTTTGAGGAGGTGTATTTTCTTCTCTGCATGGGAGTGTTGGTATGTGGTTTGACACTCAGCATTCCTGTGGTGATGCTTGTGGGTTTCTTGACTATGGTGATTGGTGTGGTTGTGATTGGTGAATCAGAACTAAGCTTGATCTAATGTTTGAGTCATGTTGTCTACATGGTTATTCTCTTTGAAATCTCAGTTTTGTGTTTCCAATGTGATGATGGGTTTGTACGTTTCTGTTGAATGGATCTATGAGTTGTGCAATGTTGTGGGCTTTCTTTACCTTCATGTTTGCTATGAGACAACTTTGAAGTGGACTGTCTATATCCATGAGGTTGATTCATTGTTGGTACAAACTTGTTAGCTAGCCTTGTCTGTGGTCACTTGTGCATTGGTGTGGTTCTTTGAGATGAGAGGATGGATACTTTTGAGTACCTATATAGTCGGTTATGGGAACCTGTAGCAGGTGGTCATGATGCTTGGAGAGCTCGGGTGTCACATTTTAGTGGGAGCTCTAGCAATGACTGTGAGTTCATCACATGGTGGTGAATGGTCTTCTTTAGTGTTGCAAATGTTTCTTGGGATCCTACTGTTGCAGAAGGGTTCTTTCGCATTTGCATGAACATTATTTGAAGATGTGCAACATCTTGGAACCATGGAGGATGCTTGGAGTCTTTGGCTAAGGTGTCGGTGGTGCTTGACAGGTGATGTTTTTTAAGTCTATTTTCTTTATGTCATGGTATACTCTTGTTTGTGCACTGGAGTTTTGGCATTGTGCATTGTACTTGAGACAATGGAGAAGTCACTTGAAGTGTGGTATCTGCTATGGGGATGTGTAGATCATGGTGTCATGATAAGTTCCTAATTCGGATTATTGGAGCTTTGACAGTGGTCTGGTAATTCTTTGTGTATTGAGTGCTTTTATTATTTGCTTGATACTTCATGATGTTATAGTAATGCAGTTGAAGTTTAGCATGAGATTATCGGTTGCTAGTACTCATGGATACATGAAGAATAAGGTGAGGTTGTTTTTCTCTTATGAGAGAAGTGTTGCTGCTTGTTACTCTTGTTAAAGTTTTTCAGCAGAAAAGTCTGAAAAGCCTTCACCTTGGTTGAACGTGAGTTCAATAAGAGACCTATGAGGAGATAGCTCTTGGATTGGTCATAATGGCTTGTATATCTTGAAGGAGTATTCTCGTTCCCACTCTTGGTCTACTCGGCAATTTATCTGAGAGGTATTTGGCCCTTTGTATTTTTTAGATGTGTTTTATTTTTACTTTCATGATATGGATCTTGAATTGTTGTTTAATGGTTCTAGAGGATTCATAGTGGAAGATGTACAGTTTTGTATAATCTCTTTATTACTAATGAGAATTGGTAGGAGATGTTGTATGGGCTGATTTCCTGAAATGGGGAATGAACTAGCTTGATCTTCTTAGAGATGCTTACATCCATGTTGTTTCTTAAATTGGTTTGATCTTGGTGATTCAACAGATGGATGTTGTTAAGGTTTCTCTATTGGGTTATGAAGAAGATCATTCTTGACATAGCTGGTTGTTAGAAGTGTATGTAGAAGGATGCTCTATAGGAAGATGATGTGCAGAGTTTCTCTCTGTGATTGTGGTGAGAGAAATGTCTCTTGTAGCGGTTTGTTGTAGGATGTGCATATTAGTGTGGATATTTCCTTGGCACTACATGGTTACATTTTCTATGTGTTGGTATTGGTAGACTTGCGATGCCTTTGATCTTTTAGATCTAGATTACTCAGACAATGGGAGTTCCTATTCTGGTTAGCACTTGGAGCTTGCATTTGCTATTGATGGGTTGGTTCTGATCTGGCATAAGTTTACTAATGTTGATACCTATTAAGGTATATGAGATTGGATGGTATAGCACGAGTTGTGGGTGCTATTTTTAGTTGTGTGGGTTTATCAGTTGGATGAAGTAGTCAATCTGATTGTTGTTCTAACTGGTGTTGTTTATCTTGTTTCTGGAGAATGACATCACTATTTTGTTTTGATTGAAGCTTTGAAGTTGATATTGCTTCTGTATAGCATTTGAGCATAGTGAAGTGGTAGCAGTATCTTGTTGGTGACATCACTGGATCTTTTGCTTGTGATCATTGGAATGGTGCTTATTCACCATTGGCTTGAATCTTTCTTCCACAGGTGGCATGTTGGAAGATGAAAGGGTATGTTGCTTGAATGGTGGACATCTTGGATGTTGGAGCAGAATTCATGATGGAGGATGAGAGCATGATCAAGATCTATGTGGTTTCCTGGAAGGCTTTGATCGGTTTGCTTTGTTGACAGTGAGTTGTTGTTGGATGCCTGGTCTTTGTTACAGATTCTCTAGTGGACTGTTATCTATTGAATCATATTGATTGGGTGTCTTGAGTATTGTGGGGTTTGAACTGGTGGAGCTAGTGTGATCTTAGTTCCTAGGTGCTTTGGAGGTGCCTATGTGATCTTCGTCAAGTGGGAGATTGTTGGAAAATGTGCCTCAATCTCATAGGTTGAAACCTCTGAGAAAGCATGGTCGTTGTGACATTCTTGTTGTCTGGCCGACTGACAGTTCAGTAACCTTGTGTTTTGCTCATGTCGTTGTGACTTCACTTCTTTCTTGCCGAAGGAGCCTATCGCTATGACTTGTGGGCTTCGCTGTAACCTTCTGCCGAGTGGAGACCTCTAGCCGATGGTTTGGTCTAGCGGATGTCAAGGAGACCTATAGCGACTGGGAGATGTTTGGTTGACAGTTGGTGGCTATCAGATATCAGTGTGACTCTGGGCAACAAGCGGTGTCAGGGAGAGTCTTGAACAGTCAGTATGTCTCATACCGACAAGGGAAGTCTTGCCTATAGATATACACCTATGGTTGTCGGTGTAACTCAAGGGTCTCGGCATGCAGTCTTGGCGACTTGGAATGTCTCACCGACAGTGTTCCTTTCGGGTCATCGGGATAACCTGGAGACTTCGGCATGAAGTCTTGGTGACAGGTGCTGGTCTCACCGATAGTAAAAGGTCCTCGGCATGACATGTGATGCTCGGTGTAGGGTCTTGGTGAAGATGAATGTATTGCCAACTGTCGGCGTAACCTTAAGAGTTTCGGTGTGACCTCTTAGTGAGCGGTATGTCTGGCCGACAAAATACTTCAGTGTAACACGTGTTTTGGTATGTTGTCTTACCTAATGTGGAAAGTCTCACCGATGGGGTTGCTGAGGTTGGTATGACTTGAAGGCTCGGTGTGAACTCCTGGCGAACTCTATTGTCTTGCCGATGGGAAACCTAATGTCGGTATGACTCTTGGCGACTACTCAGTGTTTGATATAACATCAAGGCTTGGAGAGATGTCTCAGTGAAAGATGGTTGTCTTGCCGACTGTTGCTCACATCACTATGACTTTGGAACATCGGTATGATGTCTCATCATGGCGATTGTCTCACCGATGAGAATAGTGATGTCGATGTAACTTGTGAACATTGGAGTGATGTCTTGGTGACACAACGAAGTCTAAGCGATAGCTTTTTGGACTCGGTGTAATGTCTTGTCAATAGTGAAGACTCTTGGGGACAAAAGACGATATGGGCTCTGTGGCATCAGGGAGACACAGTTAGTGTCTCACCGACATGTGACACAGGTTGAACGCCCTTGACCGAGTGAAGACTATCCAACATTGTACGATTTGGAAAAATCAGAGAAAGTAGGATGTGAACCGTTTGTTGAACTGTTTCTATGTGGAAGTTGGAAAACAAAAGCATGAGGAAGTGGAAACATCTGATGATGCTGGGCTGGATGATTCGTGAGTTCTGATCCGACAGTTGGAAAAGAATGATTTCATAGAGCCTGTAGAGAATGAATGCATGAAGATATACATTGGACGTTCTGAAGCAAAGGGTGCTAATAAGCCAAGGTGCTGAAGAGTCAGAGCCGATGAGATAGAGAAGCTAGAGAGAGAACGATAGAGAGAGGACCGAGTGGTTGTCCAAAAGGCCGAGGCCATGAGGTCGAATTAGAGGATTGAGAGGCTGAGTTAAGCTGTTGGGATCTCTCGTGATCATGATTGCTTTGGGTGATCTCTCAGGGATAGTTTGCTACCAGTTGTATCCAGAATGAACAAGATGTAATCTCTGAAAGGCTGAAGAGCCTGAAACATGATTGTAACTTTATGTTGCAGAATAATACAATGGCTCAAACTTTAGAGAGTGGGGTTTTTCACCCGTAAGGGTTTTCCCCACGTAAAATATTTGTATTATGTTTTTGTAGTATCTTTCATCTGTGTTGTTGTTTGCTGTTGAATTTACATGTGCTTCTCTCAGAAGGATTAATGTGGAAATAACTATATTTTTTTCCACTTTAGGACATAGTTGTACCTGTCTTTGTGGTAATCTAATCAAAATTAAAGTTACCGAAGGCACTACTGTTTGGAGTTTTCCTTAGATGCGCTCCTAGATTTCCTTACATATGTTGTCTTGGAATGTTAGGGGACTTAATGGCCCCTATAAACAACATTTGTTCAAAGCTTGTTTGGCTGATGTGAAACCAGATGTTTTACTGATTCAAGAAACTAAAATGAAAAAAGAAAGCTTTGAGAAAGTGCTAAAATCTTTGGCCCAGTGTTGGTTTTGAAGTTAGTGATGCTGAGGGAGCCTTGGGAAGGATTGCAACTTGCCAGAACCCTTCTAGGCTTGCTGGAAGATTGAATTTAAGTAGCAAAAAGAGTCTCTTAGTTAGTGTAGACATCCAAATTTGGACACTTTAATTTGTCCAAATTTATCCCTTTTCGTCTAAACATCCCCTTCTTTTCATTAATTAAGTAATATTGCTATTATTTAATTAATATCCTTAAATTCTTCTAAATCCCTAAGGTATTTAGTTAATAATTAAATACCTTATCTTTTATTCCCCTTCCTCTCTAAATTAAGTAAATGCATCAATTTATTTAACTTAAGCCTTTTGAATTCAAATCAATTTTAAATTCTTCTTTTTCTCTCTCCTTGTCACATCCTCCATAACCCTCTTCTAATCTGGATTAATTTAATTAATCCCTGATTAGGATGTACACACTTTAATTAGGATTAATGTCACATCCTCCATATTCTCCCACTTGCTTCTGATCCCTCATTAATTTTCTTAATCACCTATTTGCAGAACCTTAATCTAATCCCCTTGCTACATTTAGCATATCTTTTTGGTCAACCTTCACATTTTCCACATTTAGCCTTGACCCTCTTCCCCATGTGAATTTAAAATTCACTTTTTATTCCTCCAAGGATTCTCCTCTTCCCCATGTGATCATTGAAAGGTCACATTAGTCACATGAAGCCAAGAACTTTCAATTATAAGGACCTTGTCTTATCCACAAGGTACTTTTCAGCCTCCTTCATAAGAACCTTGTCTTATCCACAAGGTGCTCGTCATATGAATTTAAAATTCATATTTATTTTCCCAACCACCTTATCCATTCCAATAATGTGAATTTAAAATTCACATTTATTTCCCCAACCACTTTTCTCTTCCCCATGGAGATTTTTGAGGAATACTAAAATTCCTCATGTCACTTTCCTCTCATATGGGAACAAGAAGTTCCTTTTTAAGGAAAACTTCTCCCCTCCCAAGGTACTTTCAAATTACTTGTCCTTCTTCCACATCACTTGTCCTTCTTCAATATCATTTTTACCCTTTCCATCTCACCATGTCCTTTAGACACTTCATCCTCCACATGGCAACATGTGAGGGCTTGTGAGTCCTCAACTCACCATAGCCCTCCATCTTGGCCATGGTGGCTCAATCCTGACCATTGAATTCTCTAGAGAATTCAATTTATTCTATAAATAACCCTCCCTTCTCATTCATTCATTTACATTATGAATTTTATCACACTTATGTTCCCAAGCCATTCAAGCATTCATCAAGCTCTAACACTTGCTCATCTTTTGCATTTGCATACTTAGCTCTCATCCTCCATTGTAGAATCCTTAAGCTTTTATTGCACTTATCTCATACTCACATCCTTCATTGCACTCATCTTGCATCTTGAACACCTTGCATCAAATTTTCATCACATTTCCATCAAAGGAGCACACACTCAAGTTTCAATCAAGGGCCAACCAAGAGATCAATGCAGATAAAAGGTATATTTACTTGGTTTATCTTTTCTTTTGTTTGTGTTAAATGTAGCCCAATATTGAGGTGGTATAGTGTTGTTTTATCTTGCATTTCTTAATTAGTTTTGCATATTAGGAGGTAATAACACTTGCACATAGTTAGTATGGAGGATAGTGTTACCTCGGTCAAATGGAATATGGTCAATATTTATGGCCCCAATTTAAGATTGGACAGGCTTGACTTTTGGAACATGCTGGAAGGAATCATCACCAATAGAAGAGATGAGTTTTGGATGCTTGGGGGGGACTTTAACTCCCTGTTATACCCCTCACAAAAAAGTGGAGGTCTTACTGATTTTTTTGATAGTATGATAGATCTATTAGGTTTCCTTAACTCAATGGGGTTAATGGGAATTCCTCTGAATGGGTCTCTCTTTACCTGATCCAATAGGAGACAAGGTAGTCATTTAATATAGGTTAAATTGGATAGATTTATTATTTCCTCTAATTGGAACATATTGCAGAATCTCTCTCTTGTCGCTTTCCCAAGAACAGGTTCAAACCATAATGCCCTCGTCTTGGAATGGGATGATAAAATGACTAAAAGGCCTTTCCCTTTTAGATATGAAATAATGTGGTCGCTTCATTCGGACTTCAAATCTTTGGTTGAGGAGTGGTGGAATTTACCTTGTGATGACACTCCCATGTATAGATTAGCTCAAAAGTTGAAGAGAGTCAAAGAAAAGGCCAAGGGATGGAACAAGTATTCGTTTGGGAACATTTTTTCCACTAAGAAAGATTTAAACTCAAAAATTAAGGAGATTCAAGATATAATGGAGTTGAGAATTATGGATGATGAGACCTATAATAAAGAAAGGGAGCTGAGAGCTTAATGGTACAAAATTAAAAAAAAGGAAAAAAAAATCTAGAAACAAAAATCAAGAATCCAATGGTTAAGGGAAGGAGATATAAATACAATTTTTTTACACCAATCCATCTTAAAACATAGAGGAAGAAACTTGGATCATATTTTTAATTAATTCTAATGGGACAAGACTTGATAGTGAAGAGGACATTGCTAGGGAGGTTGTCTCCTTTTTTTCAAAATTTCTTGAACTGCCAAAGGTTGATAATTCTGAATTGGATGATTTCCTGCAAGTCATTCCCCTTGTTATCACATAGCAGGATTTAAAAGAATTATCTCAAGCTATTTCTATGAATGAGGTGAAGGAGGTTGTTTTCTCCTTTGGTGCTTTTAAATCACCAGGACCAAATGGATTTCCCCCAAGTTTTTTCCAAGTCTATTGGGAAATAGTTTCTCTTGACTTGTTTAATGCAGTCATGAATTTCTTTAGATCAAGAAGGATCTTAAATCAAATAAATACCACTTGTATAGCTCTAATATCCAAGACTAATGATGTTGTTTCTATGAATGACTATAGACCTATCAATTTTTTCAACACCACCTATAAGATTTGTTCTAAAATTATGGTTAATAGGTTGAAATTAGTCTTGAATAAAATGTTTGTTGTCAATGAGAAGGGATTTTTCCAAGGAAGGAGCACAACTATTTATACCCATGAGGTGTTACATTCTATGGAACACAACAAAAAATAGGGAATGGCATTGAAACTAGATATATCTAAAGCATATGATCGGGTTTCTTGGAATTTTCTTTTTGTCCTGATTAATGGGGTTTCTAAAGGCTTCTTCTCCTCAGGTTGTTTCCTGAGACAAGGGGACCCATTGTCACCTTTTTTGTCATTGTTGTTGAAGCTTTGGGACGTAATATCCATAAACAACTTGCAAACAAAACTTTAAAAGGTTTATGTGTTGCTTCCTCACTCCCCCCTGCTTCACACCAACAATTCATTGATGACACTATCCTCATGGGTGAGGCATCTATTTTAGAAGCAAAAAAATGGAAAGTAATCCTTGACCAATATGCTAAAATATCTAGCCAATTCATCATTTATTAGAAAAGTAAAATCTATTTTTTCGATACTAGTCAAATTTTTAAGGAAAAAGTTATAAATATTTTAGGATGCCAGGAGGCGGACTTTCCAACTATAGACATCCAATTTTGACCACTCCCACATGGTCGAATTCATCTCCTTTATCCATCTATTTCATATTTCATTGATATTAATTAAATGATTTATTTAATTAACATTTCCCCTTTGCCTATGTTTCTAAAGTATTTAATTTAATAATTAAATACTTTACCTTTCATCCTTTCCTCTCTAAATTAAATAAATATATCAATTTATTTAATTTATTCATTTAGCCTTTTTGAATTTAAATCAATTTTAAATTCCTCTTTTCTCTCTCCTTGTCACATCCTCCACAATCTTCTTCTAATTTGGATTAGTCTAATTAATCCATGATTAGGATGTGCACACCTTTAATCAGGATTAATATCACATCCTCCATTTTTGGCCACTTTCCTCTAATCCCTCATTAATCTTCTTAATCGCCTATTTGCACAACCTTAATCTAATCACATGTCATCTTTGGTATATCCTCCAAGTCAACCTTTCATAAGTGTTTTCCCTTTGAAGCCTTGACCTCTTCCCCATGTGAATTAAAAATTCACATTTATTCATTCAATGCATTTCTCTTCCCCATGTAAGTTGTTGGAAAATTCTAAATTCCCTCCTAGGTCTCATCAGTCACATGGGACAAGGACCTCCTTTATGGACCTTGTCTTATCCCCAAGGTACTCCCCAATCATGTGAATTTTAAATTCACATTTATTCCCCCAACAACTTCTCTCATCCCCATGATGATAAGAGAGGACTTTCTAAAATTCCTCACTTGTCACCATCACTCTCATATGGGGACAAGAACTTACTTTTTAAGGAGATTTTCCCCTAATCCCAAGGTACTTGCAAGTACCTCCACCTCACATTTCCTCTTTCCACATCACCTGTCCTTTTGACACCTCCTCTTCCACATGGAAAGAGGTGAGGGATTGTGAGTCCTCAACTCACCACAACCCTCCATCTTGTCCATGTTGGCTAAATCCTAGCCATTGAATCCTCTAGAGACTTTTCCCTTAAAATGGAAGATTTGGTCTCATTTTGATTCATTCACTCATATCACATTCAAGAAATTCTACTCTCAAGCATTCAACTTCAAGCATTTTGCATTCAACCTCCATTGTTGCACTCATCAAGCTTCCATTGCATGCATTTTCATTTGTTTATCCAAATAACCACATCTTTCATTGCATTCTACATCCAATTTACATCACTTCTCATAGCATTTTAGTCTATTTTCCATCAAGGAGCACATAAATCATCAACAATCAAAGGGCCAACCAAAAGGATCACTTGGATAAGGTATATATCTTTCTTTAATCTTTATTTTGTTCAAGTCAATTTAGGTTAATCCTGAGATGGTGTTGTGTTATTTCTCCTTTGCATTTATTTGTTTTTGCATCTTTTAAGTTTAGTAAATAACGTTGTGTTACACCAAATGCTTATTTGGGCTTACCTTTAATCTCTAGAAAGCCCAATAGTAACTACTAGAATTATATTATGGAAAAGATCTAGAAGAAACTAGTTGGGTGGAAGGGAAAGTTGTTGAGCTTTGCTAGGAAGGTTCAACTTTTAAAAGCTTCCTTACAAAATATACCTGTCTATTACCTCTCTCTGTTCAACATTCCTACTTATATTGTTGAGAAAATTGAAATGATTCAAAGGAGATTCTTATGGTCAGGTGTGGAAGAAAGGAAAAGAATGACACTCATTAAATGGGAAATTGTTTGCACAATGAAGAGGGAAGGAGGTCTGGGAATTAGAAGAATTAAAATGTTCAAAAAATTTCTTGTGGAAAAAATGGGTTGGTTTCTTTTAGAAGGTGAAAAGGATTGGGTACAAATCCTGTGGGCTAAATACCTAAATAATAAGGATTCTTGCTATTTTCTTAGGAAAAAGGAGCTACCTTATGACTATATCTTTTGGAATAACCCGCTAAAAGTTAGAGGTACCCTAACTAAAGGAGTGAAATTGAGAATTGGAAATGGGCTTAGAACTGATTTTTGGGAGGATGTTTGGTTCACCTATGATCCTTTTTCTGATAGTGAAAACCTTCAGAAAATTAGAATCAAGTTAAAAAGAAGCATTGGCAAGAAGGTCTCTAATTATTTAAATTGGGAAGGATTGAGACCACAATGGATTGACTTCAAGAACTATTTAAATAATGTTGTTCTCAAGGGTGGTAGACAACTAAATTGGGATGCTGCTTTGGAATCACTATTGAAACTAATTGGGAATCCTGACCTTTTTCAAGAAACAGAAAGGATAAGTGGATTTGGACAAAATATGTTTCAGGGAGGTTCTTTGTTAAGTTAGCCTATGAGACTATAGAATTGCAACCTCTTAACCTTGGAGTCTTTAATTGTAACATGGTGTGGAGTAAGAACTTAATCCCCAAGATTAATTGCTTATGGTGGGCAGTGATACATGGTAAGATTCTCACAATTGACAATCTTAAGAAAAGGGGCTTGTATTTATTCAATAAGTGTTATCTTTGCAACGAAGAAGAAGAAACTATTATGCATTTTCTCTTTCAATGCCCCTATGCTCAAGAAGTTTGGGATTTTTTCCTAAAAAATCTTATGGTGGAATGGGTTTTCCCTACTTCGGTCAAAATGTTTGCTGAAAGGCGGAGCTTATGTCCTTACTCTCACAAAATAATTCTTGACCTCTAGAGACAAGTTCCCCCATTCCTCACTTGGGGATTGTGGAAAGAGAGAAATAATAGGATTTTTAGGAATGTTGTTAAAAGTAGTAAGGAGCTAAGTATGCTTATAAGGAAATAGATTCGAGAAAATATTGAAAGTTATAAGTACACCCAGTTAAGGAAAGGGCCTTCCTATCAAGAGTTGAGAAATAAGCAATAGTGGGGGATTTCCAATGACCTTAATACTATTAATTGGGCTAAACAGATTATCAAAAAAAAAAAAATGGATTCCCCCAGATCTAGGATGGGTTAAATGCAATTTTAATGGATGTTCAAAAGGAAACCTTGGAATAGCGGGAGTAGGTGGAGTGGTTAGAGATGATCATGACATCTATGTGGTTGGATACAGCAAGGGCCTGGGAACAACGACTAACAATTTTGCTGAAGCTTTTGTTGTTTGGGTAGGAATAGGTTATCTCAAAGATAATGGGTACATGAAGGTTATTGTGGAAGGCAACTCCAAGCTTATTATTGATTATTTAAATAATATGGCTGAGGCACCTTGGGAAATAAAAGAACTTTTGGATGATTGTAAAAATATGCTATAGTCTTTCCAAAATTACAAGATTTACCATACATTTAGGGAGGGCAATAGGGCTGTCGATGCTATGGAAAACTTTTGACTTAGACAGGAGGAGTTAAAATACTAAGATTTCTCTAATCTATCTAACCAATTTTTTTTATTTTTCTTAAGGATAGATTGTGGTTGGCGATAGACTGGTATCGATCAACTGGGAAAAAAAATAGGTTAATTAAAGAGAATTTGCCATCCAAAATATCGTATGGGCGGTCCTTTGGCGGCATCCTCGCTGGTACTGAGCGCGATGACCGTGAGGCATACGCGAGAGGTAGGCCAACCAGCAAAAGAGGCTTAAAAGAAATTTTGATGGAAAGGACAATTTATTTGGGTAACCTTGTGCTTCAAAAAGAAAGTTTTTAATGAGGATATAGGGAGCACCATTTGCATTACTAAAAATATTGAGTTTGATTTTGGAAAAGACACACTGACATGTGTTAAAATACCAAAAAGGAGAGTGAAGAAATAAGAATAATAATGACTAATGGGCATGGTTGTGATTCCTTATAATGACTATGGGCTTCTGAAAAGGTGAAATTTAATTCCCCGAGCCTTAAGATGGATGACGGAAACAACTCACCGTAAAAGATTCGCTTTCGGTATCTCTCAAGAAAAAATCCATAAAGGTCTCCTTCAAACTGCGGATTTTAAATTGTCAGCCAGTCGTTTGGTAAAATGAAGAGGTGACAAAAATAAGGAGCTCTGGCCTCCAAAAATTCATCGAAAGGGGCGATAACGGCACCGGCAGGAGGCCCTGGGAAAGTGAGTGATGGATCTTCACAAGATGATCAATTAGCAAAGAATCCTGGAGTCGTGGAGATCTTGAAAGGGCTGATTCTACCTCAGACTTTGCAGCCACGGAAGGACACGATACGAGTTTGCCAAAGCTCAGGAACACATGGCGATGGCTGGCGATTAAAATCAATTTGCTGCTGGATGCTAACGGCAGTTGGCGTGATGTGGTTGGCGGCATGCGCTGAAGAAGTGGCAAGCAATGGCAAGTACCAAACTGCATATTAAGAAATTCATTTGCTGACAAAGAAAAAAGCGGCGATTCCAAACATATTCTAGGGTTTGCTTCTCCTCTACACCAAATGTGCTTTTCTTTACAGAAATAATTTTATGCTTCTTGAAGGTAGGCTTTAGGTTCCAGACATGGCATGGCCTACTTCCCAATCCTAAACCATATCCAATACCTTGAGAAGATAAACTTTCCTTTCTTCCCCTTTTCATCCCTAAGCCAGAGCCTAACTAATGGCACAAATCCACCATTACACCAAGGCCTGATTCATGCTATCTGCAAATAGGTTTTAACTACTTACTTGCAAAGAAATATTTTCCTTAATTTGATTGAAAACCCTACCCCCAAGAGCTTTGTGAAAATTGAACTTCTAGAAATTTGTCCCCACACCCCAACCAAAAAATATGCTAAGACTTCTCCCAACCCTGTGGACCCTTTGTGGTTGGACCTACTTAAAATCACTCTTGAAAAATGGAGTGATGCTCCTATTGTCTCTATTGTGAACAAAAAAAGAAAAATGGTGATCGGTGAGTTGGGGGTTGATCCCAACACTATCACGATTCCGGATGACAAGGACAAAAACCCTGAATGTTCTACACTGGTGGGTCGAAGGTCAACCAAGCTTGCTTTGGCAGTGGAAAAGGGGTTTGATAGTAGCAAAAAATTCTAAAAGCTCAGAAGAAAAGTGTGCTATTGGGTCCTAGGATAGTAAGGGGAAGAAGGTGGTAAGGGAAGATGAAGCTTCCTCATCTAAGGAAATATCAGATAGCCTTGGGGGTGATTCTATTGAGGAGGAGGAGTTGGAGTTGAAAGATGAGGAATAATCTAGCAATGAGGAAGAAGGGGAATCTCAACAAGAGGAGGTGCAGGAGGTCGAAGAAGACAATGATAGGGATGTGGAAAAAGAATATGCTACCAATGAAATAGATGTTATGGAGATCAATAACCCTGGTGAAGTGAACATGTTGGGTTCTGACACTGCTAGAATTCAAAGGGTGGAGGAAAGAATGGAGTTGTTGGAAAAAATGAATGTAAGAGGAAGGCAAGGATAGCAGATTCCAGGCTCTTGAAAATGTTGTTAAGAGCTTATGCAGGGTGGTGGATGCAGTAATGAAAGAAGTTGTGATGGCCACAATTTCAGGTCAACGTAAAATTAAGAAGTAGCAAAGGAAAAAGGCGATGGATGATGATGCAAACTTGTCTGGAAAGATGGAGCCCAAAGAGAAGTTTGAAGACTTTGTCAAAGAATTGTTGAAGGCTTGGAGTTTGATCGAGGATGCTTAATCCTTGGATTTTGTTCCTCTTACTTTTTGTCACTTGCTACTATGGTCTTTTTTGTTAATCTTGGTAGTTCTACTGTTGATATTGGTCATTGCTGCCTGGATTATAATATTTCTAGTAATATCCTTGTTAGGAATTTTGGTTTTAGGTTGGACACTATTTTAAGGTTATGTGGTTATAACCTACTTTTGTGGTGGGATTTTAAATGGTCTAGATATACTTTTTTGTTATGACTGATAGGGCTAAAATGTTTGATGCAGAGGGCATAGGTTAAGTTTTTGGTTGATGGGTTGGGGAAGTGTTTCTTTGTTCTACTTCCTCTTTGTGTTTTTTTGACTAGATACTATTCTATAATCTATTGTAGTAATTTGTATGGGTAAGGGTCCTTTCCCTACTTAATCAATAAAAAACAAATCATTATTATCAAATGTAACATTAATTCAAAAATGGAGATCGATTAAACCAAACTACAAGATGGAAATGCTACAAAAATAAAGTAGAAATGGAATCATACATTGCATACATGAAATTGAAATATTACAAAAATGAAAGCACACATTACCACACCAACTAAATTGATAGAATCACTAAGTGATCCAAGTAGTGGACCCTTGCTCCCTAGTTCACTTGGTGATGAGATAATAATATTGGTTTTATGCCAAAACAATCATCCACACACACAAAAACATTCAAACGAAAGTAGAGAAAAAGTTTTTTTATAGATTAATCACCATGCATATATATAAACTAGTTGATATGCCAAAAAGTGATAGAGTTGCATTTTTTGTGGCCTACGACCAAAAAACCAAAGTATGCAATCAAAAATAGATAATCAACCTAAGGCAGTAAACATAATTTTCCTTTAATAGAAACAAAAATATAACAAAAATTAATCTAAGTAAAATGTCATTAGCAATAGTTCTAATTTAACAAATATTTTCTTCATTATTCTTTTTCCTTCCACATAATCACAGTAGCTAAACCCACACCCTTAATTATCCCTATCAATTAACCATGAAATGATTAATACTTCTTTGAATAATTAGCATTATGGATAGTTTTAATTCTTTTCATAACTTATTAAATATATCCATTTTCCTTCAACAAATGGTGACAGGAAGTATGAACAAGACAACATGAACAAGATGAATTCTACCTAATATATGTATAATTTAGAAAAGAGGTGGTGTGCACGGGGGTCTGGTTTCCACAGGTGTGCGGCCTATAGCAGCTGCGACTTGCATGTGTGTTCTAGAGCCTGCATGCGTGCTTTGGAGGGTTTTCTAGCTGCGTCGTGGTGTTTGCTCGGCTGGGGTGGGTTCTTCTTGTGTGCAGGGGGTTTTTTTTAGTCACCGTTTTCTTCTTTCATTTTCTCCTATTTTTGTTGGAAAATATATTTGCACAGGGGTTCTTTCAACTTTCAGGGGTGGGGTTGTCTATTGTCTGGTGGGTAAGGCCTTTGTTGAGTTTAGGGGTGGTATTTTATTTGGATTATGGTGGATCCTCAGGTCTCTTACAATTTGGTGGTGTTTGGCAGTGGTGTGTCTCACAATGGCTCTTCTTCAGGTTTGAAAGCTCAACAGTCAAAGTCGTTTTATGTGGGGGAGGGCCCTAAATTGAAGAAATTGAATGGTTGTTTGCCCAGAAGCCAAGATAGGCCAGTTTTGGTCATTTCTCCTAAATCTGTTGCTGATGATTTCTCTTATTGGAGTATACATACTCTTATCTACAAATTTCTTGGGATCTGTATACCTTTTTCAGCTTTGGATGCTTGGATTAGGCATTCATGGTAGGTTGAGGGAGACATGGAGCTTATGGTGGCTCTAACAAGTTACTTTGTGGTTGTTTTTTCCAATATAGCTAATAGGAATCGGGTTTTTAAGGGAGGACCCTACTTTTATAATCATATCAGTTTGTTTATCAAACCCTGGCATATGGGTTTTAATTCAACTGAAGACTTGCCATCGAGGGTTCCTATCTGGGTCCATCTGTCACGACTTCCCTTGGAGTTCTGGAGAGAAGATATTTTACAACAGATTGTTGCTCTTCTTGTCAAGCCTGTTGCAGTTGCTCAACAAACCCTTAAAAAAGAGGTTATTTATTTTGCTTAGATCTGTGTGGAGATAGATTTGAACAATCCCTTGTTGGATTCTCTAGAAATTTTTCTTGGTTCTTTCTCTTGGGTTCAACAACTTGATTATGAATACCTTCCTTTTCGTTGTCGAATTTATCATGAGTATGGACATCTTTAGAAGCAATGTCCTAGGATTAATAAATTTCCTCCTTCTAATTCCTCCCCTTCATCTTCAGTTCCAAAAGTTGTTAAGGAGGATAAAGGGAAATATTTCATGATGGAGAGTGAATTGGATAAATATGGCTTTGTTCCTATTAAGCCTTGGGCTAAGGGTTGTGGTCATAAGAGATTGTTGAAGGATAGGCAGACTAAAGAGGACTTTAATCAGTTTGAGATGTTGGACACTTCAACCTCTAAGGAAGGAATCTTGTTGGATGTACCTTCCAATGCTATTGGTATGAGGTGTGATGTGGAGCAAGGACAAGGGTCCGGTCATGATCTTCATTTCTCAAAGGGTGTGCAGGATCATCTGGTGTCTCTGAATGGTCCTATGCAGGATGATGATGATGATATTGTTTTGGCAGATTTGGAAAAGGAGGGGCTAGTTTCTAGCAAGATCAAGTGGTCTTCTCTAGCCTTAGGAGTGCAACAACGCACACTTATGAAGCGATTTGTCTGAGCACTCTTCTAAAAGTGGTTGCAAGAAGGATCTTGAGAAGATTAAACATATTGGAGATTTTGTTGGTGGAATTTGGGTTTGTTAAACCCATTGATGCTTACTTTTCTCCATCTCCTCCATGATTGTTCTCTCATGGAATGTTAGGGGGTTGAATAGCACCTCCCGTCAAAAGGCTATTCATGATTTGGTTGTTGTTCATTCTCTGGACATATTTTGTGTTCAAGAGACTAAACTTTTAGTTGATTTCATGCTTCAGTGTGCTTCTCGTATCTAGTATTTTGGTCAGTGTCAATACATTGGTTCTTAGGGGAGCTCTAGGGGTTTGGCTCTTTTTTGGGACCCAGGAAATATTTCTCCACTTTGGTGGATTTCTATTCATTCTACTATTTCCATGGTTGCCTCTACTTTGGAAATAGGTGAGAACATTTTAGTTACTTCAATGCTGGGAGTTCCTCTGGAATCAAGCATTCATGGAAAAATCTAGCTTTGGGCCATATAAGGTATGCTAGATCATGTGCTCCATATCTTCCTTAGATCTTAGCTGGTGATTTTAATTCTATATTAAGCTTGGAGGAGAAAAGAGGTGGGTTGCCCCCTGCCTGGGCCCGCTTCTGAATCTTTTTGGGAGAATGTGGATTCACCTAGCTTTAATCGGACCTATCAGGATCTAGGACTTATTGCTTACAAAATGCTTAACGTTAAAAGATCAATTATTACAACGCTTAACTTAAATGATTACAAATTAAATGCTCAAATGAATAATGAACATAACATAATTAAATAAATGCCAAGATAAACTGAGAAAGAAAAGAGAGAAGAATAGAGAGACGAAACCAATTGATAACGGAGTTCGTCCCTAAGGACTACGTCTCCGGGTCCCTCTCCAATGGAGGACCGATCCGATTAGCTCCAAATTCAATTACAATGGCTTCAAGACTATCTCCTTCAAGCATTCAACAACATGACAGTACTCTGATATGCAGAAACGTCTTCAAGAACTCTCGAGCATTCTCTCGCTATCTCCACCCTGGACTTGTCAAAACAAGGTCTATACCCCTCCTTTTATACAAAAAGTTTGCCTAATATGGCTTAACCAACAAAATAATGCATATCTTCCTTCATCAGCTCGTATCAGGTCTATACCATCCTCTGCAATCTTTTGGTTATAGTGGTTTAAGCATATCTTGTTTGTTTTGGCTAAATTTTCCCTTTGATAGAGGCTCGGCCACTAATAATACAATAAAACCAAACTAACTCCCATCGTATTTTAGG
>VDFB02058242.1:419864978-420038118 GCA_007258455.2 Sequoia sempervirens | reverse complement strand
TAAGAGATAATCATGGTGGATAACTATATACATCTGCGGATATGCCATGAATTATTATGGTAGACATCATGTGACTTGATGTCAGTGCACATACCATAATGAAGATGCAATTATGAAGAATGTCATTTGACTTGACAATCTTATGAAAAACATATCATATCTTGATATCACGTGTGTAGGTGATATCTCCACTTATTTGATTTGGAATATCTTCCCTAGCTAAGAGGGAGTGTTGATTTAAGATAGCTTTGGTCAGATATAAATGATGATTGCATTCATGCATCATCATCATTTATATTTAACCAAAGTGTTCTTAAAATATAAATCCATCAAATAAGTTATTCGAATTTCTAAAGATGATCAAAATTTGAAAATGGATAAATTGAATTCATATTAGATGATTGTTGAATACACTCATATTAGTCTTTGTTAACACTGAATGGCTTTGGTTGTTAAGGAAGCCCGCACGCTCAAGGGACACGTCCCATGAGCGGACGTGTCTTCACTTTGTGGAGACACGTCCTCTCATGAGACGCGTCTCTCCTTGAGGCGTGTCTTCCTCATATTTATGGGACTTCATTCCATTACTTGCAAAACATTGAAATGATAAATGTTCTGCAATCAGCACATTTGACACAAAAGAAATAAATCTGACTTAGAATTAAGAACAAAATTTCAAGCTTAGAATTTCCATAGGTTCATTTAGGATTAAATCTGATAAGATTTGATTACAATTACAGATCCTCCTCTACTTCATCAATGTCATCCACTGACAATCCTATAGCTCTTTTTGTTGCAACCACATCCTCCATTGCTTATCTCTCAAAATCAAGAAACTCATCTACAATAAACAAAATAGGGTTCCTCATCCTGCCTTATCCAATTGCTATAAGGATTAGTGCCATCCAAATCAATGACCTTTGATTTGTCCTTTGTCTTTCTTATGTGAAGCCAAAGGTTGTGTTGCACAAAAACAAGGTTATTGTGGCATTTTGGAGTCAATTTGTTCCTCTTCTTTATGTGGATGGCCTCAAACAAACTCCATTTGTGCTCACAGTAGGATGTACTACAAGGTTGTCACAAAATGTAAAGGGGTAATCTTTGAAGATTGTGGGTATTTGCACCCCAATATACCCACCAAGAACCTACAAAATAAGATATTCAAGAGTTAGTAAGCAAACCATATTTTATCAATAGTTGTAAATTTGACATAAGATGCATGTGATGTTAAGACTCCAATTTTTGTTACCTAGTGATTGATTCGTTCTTCCTCAAATAGCTAGTGCCAAGAGCTTACCCCTTCCAGTCCTACAATTGTGCAATTCTTCAACAATGAGGTCTCCCACCTCAACCTCAAGTGTCATTCTCTCAATGCATGTTGTGAGACCCTCCATAACCTCTCCATTAGGATTTCCAAAGCTATTCAAATAGAAAAACCAAGGTTAAGGAAGTACCTTGTTGCATAAATGGGTTGGTGGTGTTGATTGTTCTACCTTCGATCAATGATCTACCAAATGGCATCAAATTCAAGCATGTTTTGCTTGTAATAGTTTCGAACTATGTAACTCAGGGACATGTACCTGTCAAAATTAGGGGAATCCCCAATCGGAAACATCCCAAAGATGCGAGGACGCCTCGAAAACATCCTCGTGCCATCCTCGAATTGCCCTAAAAAACCGGAAACATCCTAAGGAAGCCTGGCAGAAAGCAAGAAACGAAAAAGGGATGGCTAGTCGTCCTTAGGATGGCCATGGAATGCTTGGACATCCCCCGATTGTCCCGAGGATAGCTAGCCGTCCCCTATGGCCTAGCATGATATATTTTCATTTTTTTTTAAAAAGCACAAAAGTATTAAAAAATAAAAGGGCCCAAACCTTAAGCTAAAAACAACAATATAAAATTCAAAACAAAAAACAAAAAAACCCATTTGTTTTATTTACCAAATTGTGAAGAGCTGAAGGAAGAAGGGCACAGCTGTGGGAAACCAACTAAGAGAAGGAAAGGGAAGTGAGCAAAGGGAAAAAGAAGGCCAAGTCTCCATCATTTCAGGTAAGATCATTCTTTTTTGTTTATTTTTACAAATTCCTTTGCATTTTTTTGTTTTAGTTAAAATTTCAAATACTTAGGAAGGTTTTTTTTTGTGTTTGTGTTCTATGTTTGCACTTGCAGCTGTCATTTAAATTGCAACCAAAAACAAACAATGAACACTAGCAATAGTGAGGGTAGTGAGGTTCAAGAAATTGAAATTGAACAAACATACCATGGAAGTTCTTCAAGGAATGTGATTGTTTCAGGGACATAATTTAGCAAATCCTTTTCAGTGCCCTTCTCACCTCTTGACAAAGTATGCAAAAGGCCCATTTAACCAAAAAAACCTCTTTTACAATTTGCAACAGCCATAGACACCAAGAAAAAAAATTAAGGGAAGAGTAGAGTGTGGCTGTGTCATATTTGCAAGGAGTACTATAGGGCAGCTCCACAAGATTTTACTCCCATCTTTTAGGCATAACTTGTCAAGGGGTAAAAATATGCAAGAACAATAACATTGCTGAGAAGGCCAAGGTGACTAGGTTGCACATGGAGGGTGACGCCAAAAAAACAAGAATGCCAATGGAATCTTTGTAGCCTAGTGAGTCAATGTCTAGTGCTACAACTACTAAATCTAGGAGTGTTATGCCTAAGAGTCAAAGAGGAAATAAAAGGTCCACTAGTGTTGCCGACATGTTTAACATGCAATTACGAGATGTAGCTAATAGTTTTATTGCCAAAATTTTCTATGCTAATGCTATACCATTTCATGTGGCACACTCTCCTTTTTTTAAAATGTTCAAAGATGCACTTGCTATTGGTCCTTCATATGTTCCCCCTTGATAAGGAGTATTCCAAAGTGAGTATAATGATGGAGGAGATGAGACAAGTTTGGATTAGGGATGGTTGCTCTATAATTATGGATGGGTGGACTAATATTAGACATCGGCCACTCATCAGTGTTATTGTCACATGTTCAACAAACTCTTATTTTATTAGAGCTATTGATTGTTTGGGGAAGAGGAAGGACAATTTCAGATTTTGAAGGATGCTATAGAAGAGCTTGGACCCTCTAATGTTGTACAAGTAGTGATTGATTCAGCCCGTGTATGCAAGCTAGCTGGCTTAATGGTGGAAGATGCTTACAAGCACATTTCTTGGACCCCGTGTTGTGACATTGGGAAAATAGATTGGGTGAAGGAAGTGGTATAGAAGCTAGAGGCATTCAGATGTTTATTTGCAATCATCAAACATCACTTGCTTTGTTTAGGACTTTTTCAAGGAAGGAATTCCTCAAGCCTGAGGATACAAGATATGCTAGCTACTTTATTTTATTGGAGAGGATGATTGAGGTGCAGAAGCCTCTTCAATTGATGGGGGTTAATTCTGTTGGCGTTTAAATTAGCACCTCTGGAGTGCTGATTGTAAACGTTCAGCTATTTCAAATGTTTTGCAACACTTCTTCGTTATTTAAAGAGGAGAAGTCCCTCTCTGCTGGGAGCAATGCGTAAGGAAGGGAAATGTTAACTAAAGTTCCTATCTTTTTATGCTTCAGCGGCAGGACACAAGGGTGCACAAACACAATGCGCCGTAGCTAAGCTTTTTCTCTGGTTTCTGTAGATCTCAACTACGACTAACTAGCTTTTATCTATCCAATACCTTCAAGATAAACAGAGCATGAGGGTAAAGGAGTGGGAATGGGATGGTTGGATCACCTGAATTCGCCGTCTCCTGAGAATATGACCGAGGCTCTGAACTCTCGGGTATACACCGGGATAAGGTTGGTACAAGCAAACACTCTATACGGTAAACTAGATCTGAGACCTGCTAAGGAGGAGGGACTCCTATCCAAGGTATGGGCTAGGAAATAGTTCACGAGAAACAACAAAATTTACGATGCCTTGGCTGACTAGCTTGCTAAGGAGGAGGGACTCCTATCCGAAGTATAGCTTGAAAGTCAATACATTGAACAACATCAAACGATAACCGTCAATAACAAATATCCAAGGAGGAGGGGCTCCTATCCGAGGAGGGAAATGAAACAACAAGCTATTTAGATACAAGACGTAGACATAACTCAAATAAGATGATCAAAATGCAAGCGCCTTCTGATATTCTTCTTCAATGCTTTATCAACGAATTACAAAAGTTGGGAAGGCAAAGGCACGAAATCATGCACAGTTACAATCAACCAACAAACTCTCATCCAAGAGTGAACAAGTATTCGCTTTCAAAGCTGTTGGCAACAATGGCGCAGCAATTTTGCATAGCAAGTAAAAGTTAAACAAATAATGAGCCCAAGCCTCTTATTTATAGAACTCAAAGGAGTGGCAACCCCAAAATCTCCTTGAGTTAACAATGAGTTCTTGCCAATCAATTAGCAAGATTTATTCCTAAAAAGGGGGAACAAGCAGTTAACTGGAAAACTACTTCAGTTAACTGAAAGTACACAAAGAGTCAACTGGAAACTACTTCAGTTGACTGAAAGTAAACAAAAGGTGAACTTTAATGAAAGTATCCCTCCAAAAATAGACATCCACATTTAGTGGAGATCTAAGATCCACAAATCTTGGAAGCCAATTAGACATCCTTAATTAGTGGAATCTGACAATGCATGATTTAAGGAATATGGAGTTAAACTTGGAAAGAGACATCAAGTTGACTCCAACTATATTTAATGCCTTCTTGAGTTGACTTGGAAAGAAACATCAAGTCAAACTCAAGTATCATAAATGCCACTTGGAGGGTGTAGGACGTCCTTCCTAGGTGTCTTTTCACCTCATCATCACTTCCGGTCAACAGCTCCTTGATCTGTGTTGACTTCTTCCGTTTTCGGATAGTCAATGTTTTGATGACACGCCATCTCCTCTTCTTGTGCAAGTTGTTGCTCTTGGTAACTTTTGGCGGCTCCATGCTTGGAATGACCTCTTCGCATCTGGCAAGCCAAGGTGCTTACTGCCACACGGGAGGTGGTAATATTGGTCTTTTTTTGCAAGATCAGCCTTTCTTTCTTCTTCGTCCAGAGTAATTGCTGCGGCTCTCCACTGAGCGGGAGATGTATTCTTTTCAAAGATAAAGATCCGCAGACTGCTGATGATGTTCGTTTGCTCTCCAAAAGAATGTGTGTAAGATCTAGTTGAGAGTTGTCGGGTGCAAGGTCCGGGTTCAATTGCTTCCAAGGACGCTAAATTGTCATTCTCAGGAAGAAGAACTCACTTGGATCAGAAGTTACCTGACGTGTTCTAATAACTTCAAAACCTCAAAATAGCTCGCCGAAGTATTTTTCCTCGAAAAATTCCAGCACATGGGTTTTGTTCGTGCTTCAATGTCAATAAGCCCGCCTCTAATTTTGATTCTCAAACTTTTCGAAAACCCCCAAAAATAAAGCAAGTAAGGCCGATTTTCGGAATTTGACGATGGGTTTCTTTTGGAAAATTATATTGATCACCCAGCTTGATCCGATCTCGATGTAGCCTCACCTTTGAAATGTGCAAGAAAACCTAAGACAAGAAGAGAGGAAGTAGATGTAAGATGGATTGGAAGTTTTATCCTGACTCTCCTCGAGAAAAATCCGTCTCTAAATCCAACCTCAGATCAGCAACCTTCTTCTGCTTCAGATCTGCAAGAAATATTGAAGAACGGATGAAAACCTTGGCCAGATCTGTAAATGGCGTCCTTGAGAGCTCATGGCTGTTCTTGATCATCAACCTGCAATGAAATAATGAAGTAGGATGCCTATACCTTGATTACATAGACTCAAGCCTTAGATCCACAAGTTTGGGGACCTAACTCACAATCAAAAGTGATTTTGGCTTGATCTAAAGTTCAAAAAGGTGATTTCCACTGATCGTGGAGTGTTTTAGCCAAGTTTTGCTCAAAATATCTTGACTTTAGTCAACAACTTGACCTTTGACTTCTTCAAGGCGTCCCTTTTGATTTTTGCAAGTTTTTTATTATTTTCTCTCTTGAACAACCTCAGTTTGATCCTGAATCTGGCTTGATCTGTTGATCCTGAGATGATGCTGACACATTCACTGCTGAGCTGGATTTGACCTGAAGAGGAGTGCCTGGGAGGCATGATGGTAAAAAGCTGAGTTTAGGGCTTCAAAAGAAAGGGCGCCTTTTCCAAGAAAAGGCTCTTTTGCTAATGCCTTGGTGAATTTTCAAACTTTGTTCTTCAGCCTTTTGAAATGACTTCTCGTGCTTTGATCTGGATTTCTGATTGATCGGAGAGTCAGATGATTTCGCTTGATATCTCATCAGGTACCCAGCTCTGTTCTACCAAAGATGACTGACTTCAGAAAACTTGGATTTCATTTTAGGGCTCCTTTATTCAAGGGCGCCCCTCATTGAAAAGAGCTCTTTTGTCTTTCAGCATGGTTATCTTTGTCTGAAAAGTTGCCTACTTTGATCTCGATTATCCGTTGACTGCACTGTCAGATGTTTACGCTTTCAATTGCGTTTCCGAGATCTACTTGGGCTGAGAAAGTTATCCTGGGAAGCCTTTTGTCGTTTATCAGCATCTGGAGGTCCAAAAAAAAGGGAGCCTTTCTTTTGAAAAGGCTCTTTTTTTGTTTCGATCTTCACTTTCGACAACTGTTTCTTGGTACTTCGTCAACTGCCTCTTTTTTCTTCGTTGACAACTGCTTATGATCAATTCATCAGATGATCTAGATGTTTGTTTTATTGTCAAGCCAACAGGTGAACGCCGAGGATGACTGCCTTGGATGATTCATCAGGCTGCAACAGACCCTTAAGAATCAAGGGCGCCCCTGCTTGAAAAAGGCTCTTTTTTCCTCGTGAAATGATTTCTCCTTCATAGCATTTCCAGAGTTAGTCAAATCTCGACCTTTTTCAATTTTAGAAAACTCCTCCGTAGAAGATCACCATTTCTTCATGTCTCACGTTCATCGTGTATGGATGTTTGGGAAAATGACTAAGGCATTTGACTGCATAGCCTCCTCTTGGCAGCAAGGCGTGCATTCTCCAGACTTAGTCAATTTTCAGCATCTTTCATTTTTTTTGAAAATCCCAGACTTAGTCAATTTTCAGCATTTTTCATTTTGAAAATCCCCTTCATCAAACAGCATCATTTTAGACCTTTTCCGCCATGGTTGTGTCGTTGAAGCTTTTGAAGCTTAGCTTTCAGCACCTGGTACTGGCCAATCTGCCATTAATGGCTGCGGAGGTTCTAACTTTGTTCCTGAAAAATAGAAATAGACCCACCAGAGTAAAACATGTCTTTTGATGATTCTAACTTGACCAATGTGATCGTGAAGTCTTTTAATCCTATCAAAATCATTTTCAATCATTTCTGGGAAGGTCCTATTTTCGGGGGTTTCCCTGAAAATAGGAGCGAAAAACCCTAATTTTCAAATTTTCAAAATTTTGCACGTGTGTTCTTTGACAGAAACCCACCAAGATTCTATGATTGGTTTGACCTAAAACTAACTTAACATGGCATTTTAACAAGATTTAGCTCAATTTATACAGAATGCCAAAAAATTAATTTTGGGTACAACAAGCCTTTCATTTTTGTGTGCTTTTTAGCATTAGAAAAATAACAAGCAAGACAAGTGTCCAGTCAACATGCTAATGTCCAATCGACATGTCCAGGTCCAACATTTGCATTGGAATCTTAGCTACATTCTATCATCGACTGATGGCCCGTAGATGTTTGTGTGGTCCGATGTTGTCTCAGAGACATGGAAAGAAAATTGTAGATGATGTCAAGTAGAGATGGATTTTCCTTGACATAGTATTTTTATGGTTTTGTAGGAGATTCTTGAGATCCTTGAGCATGGAAAAGGTGTTATGCTATTGGTGTTGCTAAGTCACAATGACCAAATCACATCCAATGATCACGCTTTACTACAATGGGTCGGGCTGTGGTGGATGTACACCATAATCAAGATCTACTTCCATGCATTGATGCTGATGGCGTTGATGGAGAGGTGGGATGCAAACACCTAGTCATTTCATCTCGTGATAATGGAGATGATCGTCACACTCGAGGATGTCTACTACATCCTTCGACTTCCCATCTGAGGAGAGTGGGTGGCATATGAGGGGTGCTCGACTTAGAACATGTAAGTGGTACAATAGTATTGTATTAGTTGTGTTATTCCTAAGGACACCATCAACCACATTTTTATGAAGTGTTTGGAGTAGGGTCACGTGGTAGTCTTGCTACTACGTCATGTGATGATCACGACAGTGACACTACATGTTTCCATTGATAGGCGAGGTTGTCACCTCCATAGGGGCATCGTCCATTGTATTTGTGCGATGGGGGAGAGGAGGATAGTCTATGCCTAGGGTCAGAGCATGCTTTCTCACTTGTACCACAACCTCAGGTGGTATGTACATTATGAGTAGGATAGCATCATCACCTGCACACTCCTACAGGTGTGGGCGTTCAAGCATATCACATACACATGGTCGATCAGGTATTCTTGGGGCTTAGCACAGGGTGACCCTCGAGTGCACATATACCCATTGTTGCTGATTGGTGACTCAAAGATTTACTTTTTTGGTGACATAGTTTTGATAGTTTGAGGAGCAACGATGTCCGCTGGTGACCGTATAGGCAGATGGGGGTCTGGCTATCAGACATAAGGTAATTGTAGAGGATGTAGTGGGACTGACTCTTGGCCGAATGGTCAAACCATATTATTGTACCATAATATTGGGACTGGGTCGCAAGATAGTTGGGCTAGGTGCAAGCCATACCACTAGTTGCACCTATGTATGTACAATCACATCGCAGTGCAGCTAGAGTAGGGGACCATCCTTGTCCCACCATTTTTTATGTCGCACTTTGTGGAAATGATGGTGAGGACAAGGACCTTCCAAAGACCCTAACGACTAATGACATCAACATGTTAGTTGGCTTTGCAAACTAGTGGCTGATAGTAGGTCCTACCTTGATTTTCTTAGTAGATGGCCCCGTGGGCAATGCTGGTGCTCAGGGGTGTGAGGGCTAGGAGACTAGGAGAGGCAAAGAGGATGAGGCAGTGGTGGGTAGAGCAAAGGATAGATCGAGGCGGTGGTGACACATATCATCACTAATGTGTGCTCCTATAGTCTCAGTTGCACTACCCGGCATCCTATCGGTCCTTCCACCTTCAATGACTACTACAGAGCTGAGCATCACTTCCAACAATGGTGCTCCACCCTTGAATCTACACTGGCAGTCTAGGGACCCCGGTATAGATTTGGATTTCATATACGTTATTTTATTTTTCTATTACTTGCTCTCATATATATATGCTTTAATGATGTGGTATTAATATTGTCCACTATCTTTGTGGTTGTAGTGTTCACATAGGAGTGGCTTGACTTCTTTGGTCAATGCATCTCAAAGGAGGTCCTAGCCGTCCAGATTTGGGGGTAGGTCCTTGATGCCCACAAGCCTCCCATAGCAGGGCATCACATACAACTATTTGATCTTGTAGTGCAATTGAGGACAACCTATGAGGAGACCGAGGTGAAGGTGGTCCAGCGCATTGCGAAGTTGTCAACCATGATCGGACAACGAGATCAGATGGGTGCAGAGCTCCTCTCTACACTCATTGAGAAAGACTAGGTCATGATGTGAGTCGAGAGTGACGAGAAAACACGTGACACTCTACAGAACGAGGTCAATGACCTTAAGAGGTAGTTGGAGGTTGCAAGGACAACACCCATTGATATACATCATCCTTAGGTACAACAACTGAGAGATGAGCTGACAACAACGAGATGACACACTCATAGAGCACGTCACGTCCCTCAAAGAGTAGGTGGGAAAGTTGTGTGAGGAGCTACGAGGACTTCGGTCATGTAGAATGTTCGTGTCCCAATCACACCGATCGGATTCACATGCCTCTATCCAACAATTGCCTCCACCACTGCCAACACCAGAGGGATCTGGGAGCCACACCTGTGGTGGCTAGAGATATTTTTGTTGTTGAATCATATTATCATTGTATAACATTTTTGGATGTATAGATTCATATACAGATATACAATCACCACATTTTGTCATAGTGTGTGATACATGTACATGACATTGGTTTTATATATATATGAGATTTTGGATCGAGATCATGTGTTCTTATGTGTATGTTTCCTTTTCATGTATGATTATGCTATGGGTGTATGCTTAGATTAGATTTTATCATGATCTAATTAAACGCACATTCGATGCATGCTTAATTGGATGCATGCTTAATTAAATACAATGATGATCTAATTGATGTTTAATGATCTATAAATAAAATGTATGATGAAGAATATATGGATAGAAAGAAGTAATCAAACACAATTCACTAATACATAGAATAAAATAAAACACATGTATATATAATTCCCAATTAAAAGAACTAACTATATACACATGTTTACATCATAACATAAATTAAAAAGATAATGTGTTAATGAAAACATGTCATAACATAACGTACTACGATCCTTGAAGAGGGATGAGTGTCATACCCATGCTACATAGACATTATGCATAGTATCGACAAAGATGCATTGTATTGATCAGTTCTTTTAGAGGTGTACTATCCATAGACGATAATCTATATGCACTCAAACCATACATGAAGGTGATTATGTAAAGACCTAACCAATTAGGGTTGAACTTCCCCTTTTGATCAGGTGGCACATTTACATTTATCTTATTCTCATAGAGAATGAGATCACCCACCTTAAAGGTATGAAAAAGAACACCTTGATTATAATGTTTAGATATAGATTTATGGTACGCTTGAAGATGATTGAGGACTTGTAGTTGGTGCTCATCAAGCAACTTAAGATGATTTAGACACTCGACAGAGTAAGTGTCATCATCAATTAACCCTTTAAGGGAAACTCACAAAGATGGAATTTCCAACTTTAAAGGCATAATAGCCTCAACACCATACATAAGATTATACGGGGTTGTACTAGTAGCCGTACGAACACTCATGTGATAGGCCCATAAGGTGTAAGTCAATTGAGTATGCTAGTATTTACCATGTTTATTCACCATTTTTTGAAAAATTAGCTCAAGAGTTTTATTAGAAATTTCTTCTTGGATATTAGATTGAGGATAGTAAGGTGTAGAAAATTGATGTTGAATGTGAAATTTCTCTAAGAATTTATTTCTCTTTGTTCTTAAATGAAGTACTATTGTTAGAAACAAGGGTAGAAGGAAATCCGAAGTGAGCAATAATATTGTTTAGAAGAAAGCTACAAATTGTTTCAACATTAGTGGATTGAATTGAAATAATTGCAGCCCATTTTTTAAAGTAATTGATAGTTGTGATGATGAAAGTTTGTCCCTTAGAAGGAGGTGATATTTTCTTGATAATATCCAACCCCCATTTTGTAAATGGCCAAGGAGATGTCTGATTATGAAGCTCTTGCGTGGGAGCTTGGATAAGATTACTGTGTTGTTGGCATTGTAGACATCTCTTGACAAAGGAAAAGGAGTCTTGCTCCATTGTTTGCCAATATCTCATATGAATTAGTTTACACACTAAGGATTTTCCACTAAAATGCCCACCCTCAGATCCCAAATGAGATTCTTGAAGGGCAAGGAGTATTTAAACCTTAGTGAGACATCGAAGAAGAAGACTGTTGTAAAATTTTCGACAAAGAACATTAGAAAAAACAATTTATCAAGCTAAAAGATTTCATATTCAAATGTGAGTATTCTTAGTCGCACCGTTAGGGAAGTTTCTAGTCTTCAGATAATTATAGATATGAGAATATCATTCCCCTGAGTCTATGTGGGCACACATGAGATTGTCAAGTTTTGGTTGATCCAAGATAGCGAGAGAGCAAAGAATCTGAAACAAAAAGGGGTACTCATCTATACCATCGTCTGAGGGTACAAGGTAAGCTATGCTTTCCATTGCATCTGTCTGAGGATAAAGCCAAATCTCAATACTGAAATAGCTTTCGCTGCTTAGCTTGATACACTCCTATGATTTGATTTACGATAAGCTCAAAATCACCATGAATGCATATAGGTTTAATGTTCAATGCTATCGCGACACATAAGCTAGTAATAAGGGCTTCATGCTTGGCAATATTTTAGTATAATAAAATTCTAATAAAAAAGATAGAGGAATTGGCTTCCCTCTGGGTGAGATTAGAATTACACCTACCTTAGAGCTAGTTTGACATCTCGATCCATGAAAATACATTTCCCACATAAGTTTATGATCCATTGCAAATATATTTTCATTCGAAAATAAATCCAAGTTAGGAAAGGAATGAGATGAAGGAGCTTCCACCAATTGATCAGCGAAATCTTATCCTTTAATCGCCTTTGGAGTCATGAACTTGATATCAAACTCAGAGAGAAACTTCACCCATTTCGCTAAGCTTCCAGAAAGATCTGTCCAATTGAATAAATGTTTAAGATCACACTTTATGATCACATGAGTTTATGCATGGAAAAGATAATTTTGTAACTTTTGTGTTACAAAAATGAGAGCGATGGAGACATTGTTTTTCTATAGCAGAGGATCAAGCTTCTTAATCAACTAGAATACAAATAATGTAGTAGACCACTCATTCTTTACATCATTGTCATGTTGAGATAACAAAGTTGCTAAATCATGAGGTGATGTGCAAATATAAAGAAAAAAGGGTCTATCTTGTATAGTCGATATCAATATGGGAGGATCAGCCAAAAAAATATTGATAGATTGAAAATCCTTGTGGCATTCATCATCTCACCAAAAATGGACATATTTCTTCAACAAACATGTAGATGGAAGGGTACGATCATCCAATTGAGATATGAATCTACAAGTTGCCTGAATTTTACTTGTAAACTATGTAGTTGAGAGATGTTCTCAGGTGGAGGCATGTTAACAAATGCATCAATCTTATCCATATCGACTTTGATTCCACGATGGGAGACAATAAATCCTAAAATATTCCTAACATCCATGCCAAAGATGCACTTAAGAGGATTTAGTCTCATCTTATAGAGTTAAATCCTTTCAAAGATAAGGCGAAGATTCTCAACGTGATCTTGGTGAGTTGTAGACTTAGCCAAGATTTCATCAACGTAATCTTCTAGGATCTTGTGAAAAAAATTATGAAATATAAGTCATTTCCCATTGGTAAGTTGCTCCATCATTCTTTAATCCAAATGGTATGACTAAATAACAAAAGGTACCCCAAGGAGTAGTGAAGTTTGTCTTATACTGATCTTTCAAGTTAATACAAATCTAATTGTAGCCCAAGAAGTTTTCCATGAAGGATAACACGACATGGCATGTAGTCAAGTCCACAATCATATCGATACTGGGTAACAAAAAATCATCCTTAAGAGAGGTCTTATTAAGATCACGAAAGTCAATACAACTACAAATATAGCCATCGAGTTTACTAACGACGACGATATTCGATATCTAAGGTGAGTAGTCAATAGGATGGATGAAACCAACTTTTAAAATAATTTCTACCTCAATCTTGACTAATAGAGCAACCTTGAGATTCATTTTGAAAATCTTTTGTTTAAAAAACTTGGCATCGAGACATAAAACGATATTATGAACTAGCACAAACTCATAAATATCGGGCATGTCCTCATATGACCAAGTGAAGATATCATGATGAAAATGTAATAAGTCAGCATGTTGTTTAAATTTTTATGAAGAGAGGCACTTTCCAATCTTAATCACTTTCTTAGAAGATTTAGGATCCATGATAACATCAAAAGTATCCCCTTTGAGGAGGGTACGACGGTCTTCAGGATGAGGTATAGAAACACTATCATCCACATTAGATAGAGAAGCCTTCTCATCAGAACTCATAACATACTCACCAAAATATGCTTGTCTATTCAAACAATATGGGAATCGTCATTTATGGTGATAAGAAGGAAAGTTAGAACAGACACAAAAAGTCTTCTAGTGCTTCATTTGAAGAGAAAACATCTAAAGGGGCTTCTTTAGAGTCTACCTTACTTTCAATATATTCAGGATGAACTAGTTTAAGAGGATGAGATTCAATGGAAACCATGTTGACATTCAACCATGGTTTAATCTTAGCCTTTGTGTGGTAGTATCCAAGTCCAATCTTAAAATCACATGGGTTAGCCTCTAAGGGGACTTTAATACCTTGTTCATTACACCCACAACCTTCACCTTCATAACCAAATATAGAAAATATTTTGAATCTTGGTTTGTAACATGATTATAATTATTGAGGATTAGTGTAAAGAGCATAATCCATGCTATAAGTATCACCTCTCTTTACAAACACATAATCATCCTTCTTAACGGAAGAAAATAAAAATTTTAATGTCTAAGTGGAAAGTATCTACTTTGTACTCCCTAACATAGGATTCGGTAAAGTTCAAGGATCCCTAATCAAAGACATGCATTCAATTTAGGAGAATAAGTAGGAGTAGGCTTAGGACTCTCTGCTTCAGGAGGATCTTCCTTAAGGATGTCTATCTCAAGAGTATACTTTGTGACGAGTACTACTGGAGTAGATGACAACACATTAGAAGATAATGAAGGGATACAATTTTTGAGAGTAGGTGCAACTGAAGTTTAACCAACAACTGACATTTCACATAAGTGTATAGCATCGGGGTCAACCTTGATTGTGATCACCTCATTATTAGCAACAAACTTTACAGAATGATGCAAGGTAGAAGTAACTGCCCCCAAAGCATGAATCCATGGTCTTATCGAGATAATATTATATGGTAATGGTCCTAGCATAACATATACCAAGGTGGGTATGGCAATGGGTCCCAACCTTAAAGGAAAGATTATTGTTCCTAAGGCTTGTCAACTGATATTATCGAATCGACGAATATACAAGGAAGAAGCAGCAAGGGAAGTTGAATCAACTTTAATTTTAGGTAGCAAGTCAATGCTACATATGTTGAGTGTCAAATTGATATCAACTAGAGCACATCTAATGTTAATGTTATTAATGTAAACTATTATCATTAAGGGATCCTCTTGATTTTGTACTTTTGGAGGCGGGAGCTCCTGTGGATGGAACGTAATATTCGGTAAATCTACACAAATATGATCTATCAATGCATTAACATCCGTCGACCTAGTAAAGGAAGGCAAGAGGATCTTCTAAAGGGATTCCTGAAGAATACCTTGGTAAACTGGAGCAGTCTGAAGTAAATCCCAAAGTGAGATCTTGACTGGAGTAACACGAAGTTGCTCAACAGGATCATACTCACTCAATGGCTTAGCTTCATGTCTAGGTGATTAAGGAAGATTTTGTTGAGAAGGTGGTAAAGATGTAGGCTAATTAATATTTTGTTGATTCCTTTTAGTGTTATAAGTATGGGCTACTGCTCTATAAGAGGGGGCCTTAGATTGTATGAATCTCGTGTAAAGGTTTGGCGTGTCACTTTCGACAAGAACCGCACAAATAAAATGAATTATTTTAGGATATGGGCTAGTTAGAGTCACATAAATGACCAATCTCTTAGGCCTTTGAGGGGAAGCAGAGACTATGACTACATTTACGAACTCTTCAACTTGCAACGAAAAATATTTTGATAAAGAAGTTTTCTTATCAGATTTTTGAGTTCAAGGACATACCTTTACGAAATCATCTAGGGCATCGTCCAACATATCAAAATCCCATTTAGAAAAAGGTATTATCGAAAAGATTAAAATTTTGAAGGAAAAGATCTGACATGATTTCATTCACATTAGGGTCACCAAAAATGTAAAGGAGGGGATTCACTACCCTCAAGATGACGGGGTCTTAAGGAAAAAATAGACCTCAATTACCTTAGGGATCAAAGTTTAGGTGACATGATAAAGAGTAAAGAATGTTTGTACAATTTAATCGAATAAACACTAAACTACTAATGAGAAGAATAAAAAAATTACTTAAATATAGGAATGAATTAAAATATCTGGTCTACAGAAATGGAAAGTACATAAAATACATATTTTACCCCCAAGAGGATTAGCTCTTGGCCACAAACGACAACACACTGCATGGACGTCTATGCCCCGTGTTGTTGTCTTTGATGAAACATAAAGTAAGAGCCCAAAATATGAAAAAGTATAGCTTGTCAAACTTGTACATTTGCATATAAATTGAATGAGAAAAATGTTGGCGACTATTTTGGGACTTGCCTAAATCAAACCCTTGTTTTGGTGTTTTCACCTCCATAGACAACCATATAGGATCAAGATAGATAAAATGCATAAAGTAAAAGATATGATAGAAACAAACCCCACAAAGGAGGAGAACCTCTATCATGAATATAAAAGATGTGTGATAGAAATAAGCCCCACAAGGAGAACCCTTATCACGAACATGATAAACGAGATCAAATAGACAAGATAAGATAAAAAGAGAGTATTACTAACAACCCATGGCTTCTGTTTTGGATTGATAAACATGATGTGCTCATGTGCAAGAGAAGCCTTGATTGTTTCTTGAGAAAGAAATTCAACAAAGCTTCATCGTGAGAGTGAGAGAGCAAGAAGAGAAAGATAGATAGAAGATGTAAATATGAGAGTGAAAATAGAGTTTTATGAGGCTACATGGGTGAAAGGAGATGTTACACACACATCATTACTATTATGACATGTGTCATAGGCAAGGTTTTAGGAAATAATGCATAATACTCACATTCTTAATTCATTTTCTACATAACCCCAAGAGAGAAAAACATGTATGCAAGTAACCATAATGCATATAGATCAAATAGACAAGCCACAAGATAACACAAGATATACCCTAGAAAAACCCTCAAGAGGGAAAAAACCAAACTCCAAAAGCATCCATACTCCATCTATTATTGAACAAATAAACAATACATACACTCACAAGAGTTACCATGAATACTTCTAAAGCATCAACCCTCTCCAATGCATCTCCATGTGTCCAAGCATGAATCCACACATTCCATTCCATGCTTCACATATGCACTCCTCAAAAAGACTCAATAATGACAACCCACTTACCCAGCCAACCTTAACAACTAAACATGTACTTGATTTTATAGACTCAAGCTCATACAAATACAACCAAATGGTAAGATAAAACCATATGAGTACAAAACCACTAACCCCTCATCTAATATTGGGTAATCGGGTGAAGCCACAATAGTGGCTTCTACAATTCAAGGAGGAAGGAAAACTCACAAAAAAAATGACTCCAAAGCAAAAAAAGTCATTTTGGGGGTTTCGTACGAACCTACTGGTTCGACCAAACGCATTAGGGTTGCTTGAACTAGTATTCAAGTGAACCCCTTTAAATTTTGGCTGCCAAAAACAAAAAAAAAAATGATAGCCCTCAGGTTCGAGCGAAATTTGAAGGTTTTACCAATGGTTCTAATGGAACCCTTAGTTCAGAACCTCTAGGGTTCGCCGAACCCATAGGGTTCATTCAAACCCTGCCCCTATTCCCCTAGACACAAAAACTCTTTTTGCGCTCGGAGCTCAAGTTAAGGATGAAAATGGAAGTCTTCAGAAACCCTTATGGAATCAAATAGTCCTTGGAATGAGCTATCTAATGAATATAATTTTTATATGTTTTGATTTTATTATGTATTTTCTTTTTTAGTTTTATTAAACATAAGTTCTTCACTGAAAATGAAGTTATCTATTTTTCATATGTGGAAAAATAGTAGATTATAAAAAAAAAATAAAAAAATATGAGTGCACTAGATATTGAAGTACTTGATCCAACAAAAAAAAAATTGAATTTCAATATATACAAAAAAATTTACGCATTATACGGTCGCGCTATATCTAAATTGTAATTGGTTTGACTTCTTGATTAAAGAAAAAATATTCAATAAAAACTATCTAACCAAGTGGAAGCACTCAGATATCGAAGTTAGAAATCTAAATTGAAAAGAATTATAATTTTATCCTTCATGGAAAAAATTATGTTATACTGGAGCCACTTTTAAAAATGCTGATTTTTAAAACCAATTTTCGTGGGAGATGGAAAAAGAAGTGCAATATGATTCCAAAAATTTTGAAAAAAAATATTTTAGAATCTACAGACAAAATATGATGAGACTCTAGTTTTCATCATCTTCAAATTCACGTTTAGCGCTATAGGTGCCCTCGAATGTGAAGATTTAGTTGAAAAATAATAATTTCAATGTCTAGTTTGGCCAAAAATTGTAAACCACTATTGTGGGATCACCCTACTAAGTTTTCACTTTATTAAATATTTTCTCAATATTAATTTGTTATCTTATGTCTCTCACACATTGAATAATAATACAATGTTACAATACAATATAAAGTGGTCCCCAAATAATTACCTAGTGTGATTAACCACACCTCCTAGGTGCATCACAACTAAATAATTATTTAATTACAACATTATAATATAAAATTTTATGCAATGGTGTACAACACCATATCCCAACATTCTCCCACTTGTTGTATACATTACATAAGGGATCAATCAATGAAATACATCATCATAGCCATACATGTAACCACATGAACCTCCAACATGCACTCGTGCTCCATCAAGATACCTACAATAAAACCAAAGTGACCACCATCTCAAGAAAGAGCTTCTTCCATCCTCCAACATGCCACCTATGGAAGAAAAGAAACATGCCAAGGTGAATATGCACCAATCCAAGAACAAAAGCATCAAATCCAAATGATAACAAAGGCTCCAAACAAGTTGTTGTCAAAGGTAAAAACCAATATGATCAGAAATAACATCCACAACACATGCTAATGCATCCAACCCTCCATACCTCTTAGGTATTAATAACATCAATAAACTTATGCCAACAACATATGCAACCATAAAGCGCAATCACAAGCTCCATGTATCAAACCTATCAATGAAGAACATACATATCCAGGAACTCCCACTACATGGGTAATATCAAACAACATCAAGCCTACCAATCAAAACTATATCAAGGTGTGATAAATAATCAACAATGAAGTACCAAGAATAATCAAAATGATCTACACATGCAACACCAACCTCTGCATACTCTCTCACAACATGTCACCACAATCCTCCCAAATCATATGAACATGAACCTCTAAGAAGGGACCATAGAATGAAGAGAGAAAACCTGTAAATCATAACATGTCCTACCAACACCTCAAAGTGCAATGTTGTGTCAAGCATGATCTCACAAATCCAAATGAAAAGCCTCAAAAACACCCAACCACTCAATCTCATAGATCAAGTACAAGATATGAACCATGTAATAATGCCAACATAGATATAAGACTCTCTAACAAGGAAATTAAACCCAATGTATCCATTCCAAAATTAGGAAATCAACCCAATAACCATCTCCTAAACTCCTCACAATGACTGATAACATAAAATCATATGCACAAGGAGATAACCATACTAAACATCTCTCAAAATGAATCCTTCAAAACTAACTATCCATAGCAAAATATCCATATCCATGAAAGATAAAGCATCATAAACTCGTGCTAAACAATCCTCAAATGAGTCTCTAAAATAAATCACCATGACTCAACTTATTCCCATGAGAAACCAAAGAATGAAATATAAACACAACAAAAATAGGATGGGAAATACCTATTAGATGATAACCTACTGAGTAGACAAAGAGTGGGGAATGAGAATCCTCCTCCAGGATAACCAAGTCATCATGACTCACTACAAGAACAACCTCCTCTATCAGTCCATCATGAACTCACGTCCATATCCAGGTGAAATCTCCTAGGTCTTCTTGTTGAAACCTCTAAAGAGTAATCATCTCAAGGAAATGTATCTATTCATAAGGGTAAAATCACAAAGTTGTGTCACACTTTCAACCAACTTATCAGCACAACTAAATTTAAGTATTTCTAACTAAAAATCAATTTTGGTCAAACATATGATCTAGTAAGATTCATTCTAGCTAAGTTAGATACTTCCACAACTTTTTCAACTTAAATTGTTGGCTAAAAATATATGAAGCACCACTTTGAGTCCAATTTACCAAAAAAATAAAATTATTTGAAAAACTTGAAGTTTCAATAACTCCTGCTAATGTAAATAACTTATTTTAAAAAATATAAAAATACCCTTTTGTAGATCCATAAGTGTAGTTTTCAAAAATATATTTATTTTAATAGTTTAATTATTTTTTATTTTTACTAAAAGTAGGTTATCAGCATAAAATATTAGGTTGATTACTATGCCAAGGAAAAATACTAAAACTTATTAAAAAAATTGAAAAAATATGGCGCACTAGATAAAAGAATCTATTTTAAGATGGTATAATTTTTTTTCCATTTTAGATAAATATTTAATATGAACGTTGACGTTTGATGAAAACAACTGGTTTTTGATTCACGCACATTTTAATATTTATTTAAAATATATATTTATCAAAATTGGAAAAAAATATATCCATGCACTAAAATTTCAAGTTATAAATACACACAAAAAATTTGAAAGAAAAAAAAAATTACTATAAAAAGTTTGACGTCCCATGCAACTTCATTTTTCAGCATTTTATTAGCAACTAAATTATAGTTTTAATTTATTAAAAAGTAGTTTAAAAATATATATATATATATTTTAAATACAAACATAAAATATACTAAAAAATACATATTTTACTAGTTTACATCATTTCAAAATTCAAAACATATATGCCACTTTTTAGTGATTCAAGTTTAAAAATTGGATCAGCGTTGGTCGTTTCCTTTATAAAGTGTGACACAACTCTGTGCTTTTACCCATAAGAGAACTCCAACCTCACCTACATCTCCAAGTATCCATGAAACCTCCATACAATCAATCCATGCTAAACTCAAAATGCAACACCACACTATCATGAAGCTCCCAATCAAATGAACAATGCACTCAATACCAAGAGAACCAACAAGATCAATGTCAAAGCTCCAACCACAGAATAAGAACCTATCATGACATCATGATCTAACCATCTCCTCCTAGGAGGTCACATACAACAAAGCATACATCCTAGTCTCAAAAGAACTTGTATCATGTCAATACGCAAACTAGTAATTAGAGTAATCCAAGACACAATACCAAACACACTCTAAACCATGAATCAACCATATCTAACCACATGAAGATAACCATCACCAATGAGGAATCACGCCTCTACCATCAAATCCCACTGAACCATGATATTGAGCTACACATGGTATCATGACAATCATCTCCTCCATGAAGATCATCCAGGTCCACACACACTCAATTGCAATCCCAAGAACTCTAGAGAAAAAGTGAAACTAAGATTTCCAAACCAAGAAGATACAACCATCATCAAAACATTAGGAATTAGTCCTACAGGACCAAGTCATCACTGTCAAAATCTCCCACTAAAAAATGTAACCAATGAAATGCAACCAAGCTATCATGACATCATGATAAAACCACATGCTACAAGTCCCAATCACTAACTAATTGGGTACTCTCACCATCCATCCTCTCATCTCAAAGAAACATACCAATGTACAAATGACCACATAAAAGTTCAACTAACAAAGTATGCACCAACACTAAACCAATCTCGTGGATATAGAAAATCTACAATTGAGTCATCCAACTGCAACTGAATGGGTGGCCAACCCACACAATTGCATAACTCGAAGATCCAAACAATGAATCATGTAAACTCATCATCACATTAGTAACCTACAAATCAAGATATCAAATAACTAGATAATCCTATAGACAACAAGAATTAAACACCAAATAAACTATAGATTTGATTTACCAAACATGTCCACAAACAAGTAACCATAATCAAGGAACCAAATAAGCATATAGGAGATAATAAATACCTCATAACACCAAACCATATCACCACCAAACAACTACACACATGATCATGTCATGCCAATTCTCAAGTGTACCCACATATCCATGACAACATAATCATAACACATGTTGTACCTGAACTTAACCATCACCCACACAAGAATCCAAGTCTCTAACTATGTCAACTCATGTCCAAAAAATCAAAGACAACATGTGTACTTATCATCATCAAATTCCAACTCTAAAAATACTTGTAAACTTGAACCAAGAACCACCAAACTAATAATCAGTTGTATCATCATAAATATAATATAAAAACATGTATTCCCTCAAGGTTTTGCCTCTTGACCCATCTGAATGCTCATGCAATCACACCTCTAATTTTAGACTCTTAAATGTGATCAAACAAGTATAAAGATCATCCTGCACTATAAACTAAAAATCTACCTGATCCACTATGTAGTACATTGTACATTCTCTCCAATGCCTATTCGAAATCAAAAATCTGATTTCGTATGCAAAATTTATGACTAAAACCATGTATAAGATAACATCTGGCTTTTTGGGCTCCAAAAACTAATAAAAATAGAAAAATCATGGAACTAAACCTATACCATTTCTTAGTGCTTGGAACCACCTTTCCAATGAGTATAAGTCAAAAATTCGACATCCTGGGTGAAAATTATGCCCATTTAAAAAAATTTGCCCAATTCTACTATAGGGGTTGAGCTGGGGTGACCAATGGGTGGAGCCACTAGTGGTGGTGGCACGCCAATGGCACACCTATGGTTCCATTGGCGGATTTTAAAATTTTATAGAGTTCAATCAAATGCTTCAATTCTTAAAAATTTTGGCAGATTTTAAAAACATTTAAAAATGTTTAAGTTTTTCGACAGAAAAGTTTTTAAGGCCGCGGGGCCTAGGTCAACCATGCAAGGCTAAGCCCCTATGACGGCATGGACCTATCGACAGTAGGGATGGGCTAACACTATCATTCCTGTACTGATAATGGTGGTACCCTTATCAATGGGTATGGGGTGAGGTATGTGGACCCGCTCCCCACATTAATTTTTTTTAATTTTTCAAAGATTTTTCAATAAACCTTTTTATTTGTTGGGTTTTATTTTTTAAAAATATTTTCTATAGACGCCCTAGACTAACCTATGGTCGGGCTGGGGCTAATTTTTTTTGCTTTTTTTTTTAACTTTTTCAAAATAAGGCAAATTTTATATGAATCTTCGTTTCTTGATCATCTTGAATCCAATGGTGAGGTTTATTTTTTCTCATGAGGTCATCCATGAAATCTCCTCTACAAAATCCACATATAAAAACTCAATCCCAAAAACACTTTTTACCCAAATTTTACATGCCTTAAATCTACAATAAACCCAACAAATCTTGACAACTGAAAAGCCCAAATTTGCACAACAACATATGTAACATGTGTTCCATACCATGTAATGCCTCAAATCTAACCTGCATTTTCATGGATTCAACTTTGCACCAAATCTACTCAAACAAGAGTTATATCAAAAAAATTGGAAGCTCACACATCCCAAAACCATGAAAACTTTAATACCACTTGTTAGAAAATAATGCATAATACCACATTCTTAATCTATTTCCTACATAACCCCATGAGAGAAAAGCATGCATGCTAGTAAAAATAATGGATAGATCAAATAGACAAGCCACAAGATAACATAAGATACACCCTGGAAAAACCTCCAAGAGGGAAAAAAACCCAACCTCCAAAAGCATCCATACTCCATCTCTTATTAAAAAAATAAACAATACATGCACTTACAAGAGTTACCATGAATACTTTTGAAGAATCAAGCCTCTCCAATGAATCTCCATGTGTCCAAGCATGAATTCACACATCCCATGCCATGCTTCACATATGCACTCCTTAGAAAGACTCAATAATGACAACCTACTCACCCAAACAACCTTAACCACTAAATATGTGCTTGCCTTTATAGACTCAAGCTCACACAAATACAACCAAGTGGTAAGATAAAACCATGTGGACACAAAACCATTGACCCCTCATTTAATATTGGGTATTAAATTTTTACTTTATTAAATATTTTTTCAATATTAAATTATTATCTCATGTCTCACACATTAAATAATAATACAATACTACAATACAACATAAAGTGGTCCCCAAATAATTACCTAGTGTGATTAACTACACCTCCTAGGTGCATTACAACTAAATAATTATTTAATTACAACATTATAATATAACATTTTATGCAATAATGTACAACACCATATCCCAACACAAGGGACATGAAATATTCACATTTGAATCTCAAAAAGTTTGGGGATGCTAGAGATGAGAAATAAACAGGTTTGATACTGATTGTTGAGAAATTCAATCTCTATCCAAAAATGACTTCAATGGATGAGATGCAAGGCTTAGAAAACAACAACATGAAAAATTTGAAACTTATATGCAAATCTGAAAATTAAGTTGCCTTAATATGGAAATACCATAACTAGATCCATCTTCTTTATGATGCTAAAAAAAAACCAACTTAACATGCTTATAAACACTACCTTATGTGAACTTATAACGAAAATAAATAAACAATAACATCAACATAAGATAGCATAAATAAGGCACAAATCGGCAACACAAGATCACCACATAACACAAGATTTATGCAGAGAAACCCTTGCAGGGAAAAAACTCCACCAAGAAGAGAGGCCAAGTATGCATTATCATCAAATAAATGAGATTACAATAAAACCACTTCCATTCTCCTCTTTGCCTCCAACATGATAGAACCTATGCACCAGTGAACAACCTCCTTATGCTTCAACCTGTCCTTGTTCTTGCAAAGTAACACTACAGTTAGCTATTCCTCTCTAATTCTACATCCAAAAGGTTGATTTTATAGATGTGTGAAGGCATCTAATGCACCAAACAAGGTACCCAAAGATGACCCTTCATTCCAAGCATCCCTAACCTTTGGAAATCCTTTAATATGGAATATGAAAGGACACCAGTTTTTGCTCCAATTCTTTCCCTCCAACTTGGGTGCCCAAACTTGATAAGATAAACATTACATTAATTGCAATAAATTATGGAAAACCAAGTGACACATGTTGCCTCTTTCCAAGCACCCACTTGGAGAATCCCAACAGTCACTCATTTACCATTTCCTTTATATTTTATTATCCCATTCTAGGCATCCACATGTGAGGAAAAAAACATTAAATAATTATGTCCATAACCCACCTTTACATCTGATAGTAGACCCATCACCCCTTATGAGTATATTACAAACAATGGTAAGAAATAATATTACAAAATATTTTCCCAATACACCCTAAGTGCCTAGAGACAATTTCCAAGGATGTTGGAACCATGATATATGGCATAGGATTTACAAGGTGGATGGCACCTAATCCTGACATTCTCCCACTTGACATCAACATTGTAAATACACCCCTAGGAATCACAAACAAGGGAAAAACATCCCTTAGCCAAACATGTACCATCTAAATATTTACCATGCTCTAATGCTCCAACAAGATACCTACAAAAACAACCATGATAACCTACCATAAAGCAAGAAACTCGTTCACATCCTCCAACATGCCACCTGTGGAAAAAAGGAACATGCCAAGGTGAAACATGTCAACTGTCATAGAAACATGCACCGATATTTACATGAACACAAGCATCAAATTGAAATGATAACAAAGGTTTTGAGTAGATTCCTTGATCATACCACCTGGAATAGCAACCACAACAAATTGCAACTCATCTAAGATATAACCATACCTCAAACCAAGGTATACCAAACATAGGTAAGACTTCATGCCATCAACATACCAACCCAAAAACTACAATCAAGTCTCTATATATCCATCTTCTTATCTCAATGCAACATACCAATGAATAAATGACCACAAACAAGGCCAACTAACAAGTCTGCATAAACACTAAAATAATCTCATGGATATAGACAATCTACATTAGAGTCATTCCAGTGTAATCAAATGGGTGATCAACACACACAATTACATGACTTGTAGATCCCAATCCAATGAAACATGCAAACTCATCATCACATTAGTAACCAACATACCTATATATCATAGAGGATAACCAGACATACATCTAGAAACTCCCACTGCATGAGTAATTTCAATTCTGAAAATAGATCAAGGCATATGAAGTCTATATATAGTACTTCACATAGAGGATGTGGCTAACTCCTCTATTCCGTACTGTTAAGGAAACATACAATGATATGTAAATCCTACAAACAAATATGTTGCAATACCTCTCTCACCACTAGTCTCCATAACTGTCTCAAGTTCTTCACTCAACCATGTGAAACCGAACATCTGGGAAGAATACCATGACCAAAGAGAGAAAATACAAATCAAACTGTATCCTTGTTCTACACTAACATGTACCAAGTTGTGTAATGTAATATCTACATCACCATTCCCAAATTGAAAGGATATCAACATCTAACATTCAAATCAAATGAAAACATGGCAGCATTAGATGTAAACCTCTCATATCGAAGGTAGATCAAAACAACCAATCATTCCCAAAATAAAAGGGAATATTCCTAAAGCCACAAACCATTTCCTATACCTCTCCAAAGAAGTCCTTAAAACTAGAACCATAGCTCAAGACCAAAATAAGGAGATAAAAAGAAATCATTAACCACACAGATCTTCTTAACAAGTCTTCAGAATGCTTATATTTAAGAATAACTCATATGAGAAGACAAGATATAAAATAAAGAATGCATTTGATAATCAGGTGGGTAATACCTCTTAGATCATTCACCTGTCGAGTAGACCAAGAGTGGGATACAAGATTGTCTTGTGCACAAAACGCCAAAAAATGACAATCTTCTCTTTAGGTCCATGATGGATTCACATCCATAAACAGGTGTAGGCTCCTCGATATTTTTGTTGAAATCCTCATCAAAGAGTAACCATCTCAACATATGATCCCATAAATAAGAGATATCTTAGCCTCTCCCATGTCTATCTAGTCTTCATGGGCATCCACCAATCAATCCATGTCAACTTCAAATGCAACCCTGCAAAATCATGAAGCTCCAAGAAAATGATTAATACTCAAAACCAAATAGAACTAAACAAGACCATTGTCAAAATTCCAACTATAGAATCAAGAACATATCATGACATCATGATTTGATATCCCCTATTAGGAGATCATGTAACCATCCATCATCAAAATGATGAATCAACATCACTACCAAAGCTCCCACTAAATTGTGTAACTAAGCTCTCCAGGCATCATGATAACCATCTCCTAATTGAAGATCCTCCATGGCCCTAACACAATCAAATAACTCAACACCATGAGCTCCCAAAAGGTAAAGTACAACCATAATCTCCAAACCAAGAAGATACAACTGCTACACATCCTTTTTCAATAGAACCAAAGATGTCATAACTCTCACTACAATTTGAAGGTAGAATCCAAGAGCTCCTTATGACAACAACAACCATTGCAAAAGACTATATATCTTCTAATCAAAGATTATCCATGGCTCACTACACATTGCAACAACAACAACTTAGAACCAAAATATTGAAACAAAGAAGACAAAACACATTATGTAACTACATACATCTCCCACTGAAAGTAATATTGGGTTATATATGGCATCATGACCAATATCATTGCCAAAAATCTAATAAAAGTTAACAAAGCTTATCATGCACCATAAACAATTGCTAAAGATTCAAATGAACAACTATATCAGGTACTCCTAATAACCATCTCTCACTGTAATAAGCATACCAATGTAATAATGGTGACCAAGAATATGGTCTACCAAATAGAATCCACATTAAACAATTTTCCAAGATCTGCACATATGCAACATCTCAATAGAGAAATACATAATCAGTGCTCCAATCTCAAATAACTGAAAAATAGATTCAACCCAACATTAGTATCATACTAAATAGAGATATTTAGGTACAACATGTGGATTTCCAAGACTCAAACATGAGAATCAATGCTAGATCTAATTCCAAACAAACCCACATAGAAGTAACCATAGATCAATAAGAACCCTCCAAGCAGCCATGCAAACCTATAACCGTCTTCATCCAAAACACCTTGAATACAGTCTCATCACAGATCTACATACCATATATTTTAGTTAACATGTAAAACATGAAAAACCATCTTTGTAAATATTAAATTCATATAACCAATTCAAGACATTCACATCAAAACATATCATCTGAATAATGGAATAAGCACAAATCCACAAACCCACAATTGAAAACAAGGGTAAATTGCAACCCAAATAGGAAAACCAAGTTGTCAAGGATCTTATAACATACACATATCAGCTCCACAACTCAAGAAGAGGTTAGTGGTTTATCTTCTAGTGCTTTCATGTAACCAAGGACTAAATCCATGAAGACAACATAAGCACTCCATTTTGTAGTCCAAATCAAGAGTGTTTCTCCTTGTAACCAAGATGTCATTACCCATCCAACATGAACACCTTTTTGCTGCACATGACCATAAGGTAAAGGAACAAAACCACCAAACAATAGAATCAACACATATTGCCAAATAAGAGCTCCAAGTTACCAAAACATAACCAACTCCATAAAGATCCATAACCCTAAGCTTCCAATGCCCAACTTAGATCACAATGACAATATCCATGGCTTCTATTTTCACAAATAAGAAAAACAAAGTTAACTCAAAAACGTTTGTTGCTGCCCCAAAATCCTTCCAACAACCTCCAATACCTTCTAACAAATTCCATCAAGCTTGCTAGGCTAAGAAATCAAAAAAGAAGGAATACCCAAAACCTAGTTAACCTTCAACTCTAATACCAAATGATGAGAAATAAACAGGTTCGATACTGATTGTTGAGAAATTCAATCTATATCCAAAAAAGACTTCAATGGATGAGATACAAGGCTTGGACAACAACAACATGAAAATCTAAAACTTATATGCAAATTTGAAAATTAAGTTGCCTTAATATGGAAATACCATAACTAGATCCATCTTCTTTATGATACCAAAAAACAACCAAATTAACATGCTTATAAACACTACCTTATGTGAACTTATAACAATAATAAATAAAGAATAACATCAACATCAGATAGTAGAAATAAGGCACAAATCAGCAACACAAGATCATCACATAACACAGGATTCCTTGTTGGATAAGATGGAACACATGGTACTAACACGCCTACCTAGGTACCTTTCTACTTTCTTTCATGTTCCCTACTCCCCTTTTCCCTCCAACTTCCTCCAATGAAACGATGTCTATATCTTCTCAATGTTTTGAATGGTTTTTTGTTGGTCCCATTTCTTGTAATGTAGGGTTATCTACCACAATAGATGAGACTAGTTTTACAATAACCATTGTTGAGTTTACTTTTTACATATGAAATAGAACCTCAGGCCCGATTTTATGGTTGCTAAAGTTTAAAAAGACTTTTCCTTTTCAAAAGATATAAAAAGAAACCTATGAAAATGATGCAACCACACATTAAAAAAATTGTTTAAAATATTCAATGGTCAAAAGCAATAGGAGACTCACCTCAATTTTCCCAAACACTATCGTAGGGCATGCCCTCATTGGACCCACATATAACATTCTTAAAATACATTCCCACTACCTTCATGGGAAACACAACACACCCAAACAACAATGCCATGTCAAAAAAAAATAGAATTACCTTTTACTTCTGTAATCACCACCATTGCACCTACTACTATTTGGAGTGTGACACCGGTTGACCCTATGCTCTTGCCTCAAATTTCTTTGGTTTCTTCAACATAAATAAAAATATATTTTGCGTGTTGGCTCTCGAATGGATCATAATTTTTTTCTCCTTAGGAAAATCACTAGCTTCAACTAAGGCAATCTCATAGGGATTTGATGATTTTAATTTGAGGCTACTTTTGATTAGATGCTTTTGTAATCTCTCTATCTGTCTCCACTTCATTGCTGATATATTTCCACCCCAAACTTCACACCCATATAACACCAAATTGACACCACTAACAACCTAATTTTTTTTTTTAGTTCTCTAATCCCATAGTTCAACCCTTCTACATTTATTTTGTAATGAGTATAAAGCTTTCCATCCTTCGTGTATCCTTTTTGTTCTACATGTCTCCTAGTTGAGCTTATTATGGAAATCAAGGTCAAGATATTTATAATTTTTAACCAATTGTAAGGGGTTTCCTTTAAAGACAAATTCCATATGAGCTTTCTTTCTCTTCAAGGTGAGGATCATGACCTTAGTTTTTTTGGTGTTCACTTGCATCCCAACCTCTTGGAAAACTAATTCTAGAGATTTCAAGTGTTACTTGAAATCGTGTGTTGTTTTTGCCATTAAAATAATATCATTTGTATATAGAAGCAACTTTATTATATAGTTGATCAAGTGAACACCCCCACCTTTAAACTTTTCTATCTACTCCTCTAATTTGTTAATGTACAACCCAAATAGTGTAGGAAATAACGGGCAACCCTGTTTAACCCCAAAGTTACTCCCAAAACATTATGATAATCCTTTCTTGGTTCTATTTGAGCTCATACTTGATCATACAACCTATGAACAACAACCTTATACTTTTCTAGAATTCCCAACCCTTCTATTCTACTCCATAATTTGCTTCTAGGGACAATGTCAAACACTTTCTTGAAGTTAATGTAGCAAAAAAAAACCTCTCTTCCTTGTCTATCCTAAACTTTCTCAGTAAGTGTCTAAGGGTAATGCAGTGATCAATAGTAGATTGTTTTGGACTAAAGCTCACTTTCCCTTTTTCTCTCTTTCCTTCCTTTTTTACCCAAATACTAATTTGATGCTCTATCATTCTTCCGAAGAGTTTTTTGAAGAGAGGGTTGATCATTATAGTGCGATAGTTTGAGGGGTTGTTGATATCACCACTTTTGAGCAAGAAGATGACGACACTAGTCATCCAATTTGTCAAAAAACTATTCTAAATAATCCTATTGAATATTATTTTGATGTGAGGTGTGAGGGATTTAATGCCCTATTTTATGTATTCTGCTTGTAAGCCATATATGTCATGAGCTTTACCCACTTCAAGCTTTTTAATTCCTTCTTTGATGTATTTCATGGAGAAGAGTTTAGCCATCAAATTGATCATTGGGATTGTCTTTATCTTGCACTCTCTCATACAACATTTTTGCATATTCTAGTCGTTGTGAATATGTAATATTGTTCACTTTAATTGTGTTTTATTTTTTAGTTATTTCCAAAATCCCTTCAAATTATATTTCCCACAAAAAATTCAACTCCTATCTTATTTACATGTACTCCTCTTTTTTCAATCTCACTATTTTTTTATACTCCTTTCTAGGGGAGAGGATCTCGTAGTTGAGCACCCTAACATTGTGTTTCTCAAAATCTTACATGGAAATTTCAAAGCACTCCCAATTTTTTATAGTAGCTTACTTGGAAAACCCCCTGCTTATAACTAAGGTTTCAGGACCACATCATCAAATATGATGCCACATCAACATGCTTTTTGTTGAGGTGTCCAAAAAGGCCCAAAAAAAAGTGAGAATGATATTTGTGCACTAAATCATGTTTTATTGGTGTGCTGATGTGGTATCACATGATTTGTTGCTATTTAGATCTAAGGAATACATTTCATTCAATCATGAGTAATGCTCATCAATACTAACAACTTTAAAGTCACAACTATTGGTCTAATATTATTAAAAATATTAGACATTAAATCATCAAATACTATAACAACTATTAGAACATGCTCAACAATCAATCCTCTCCCTTCCCTATTTCCCCAATTATGACTATTCCTTTTGCTAGCTTGCAGGCTCAAGTCGCTTACAAAGGTAAAGATCATTAATATCGATAAAAGGCATGACAACTACAGTCTGTACTACATTAAATCAATTTTACCCTTGACTATGGGAGTTGTGCATGCGAATTAAAGTGGCCTATCTGTGTGTAAACCATTCAAGTGGCCTTCTTTTGAAGGATCTTGGTAATCCTAGTAATGACAAGGAGAGCAATAAAATGCCAAAACTGTGAAGGGGATATCTATTTCTTACTTTTATTGCATTACTAATTCCCTGTTGAGTATGCACCTTTGTATATAGGCCCTAGAATGATAATCATCACCACAAGGTAGGGAATTAATATCCTCAATTCCCCACTAGGTGTCGAGGCTTTCGCTTGATAGCATGTCGGGCTTCACCACATATTAACAACTCCCCCCCCCTTGCATTGGCTTCAGAGTGCTTGTTGTGATTACCATCACAAAACCCTCGACAAGCACTAAATCCTTCACCTGGTAGCTTAGTCGAGTCTGCAATATTTCATCTGTGTTGACATCTAAAAGGCGTGGGCATTACTTCTTTAAAGTAGAGAGCATCTAGTTGGTATGATTTTTCCACACTCCATGAAGCATGAGAGTAAGTTTTTGGATTCAACTATGTATGTTTTTAGAGGAGCATCTGTCACTTCACACCAAATACACAACTTGCCAAACATGGGATGAGAAGATAGACCATCCCTATATATATATATATATATATATATGAGTTTTAGAGCTACTAAATTCTTGAGTTTGAGAAAGATTTTTGTAGTCTTTTAAATGAAGATAATGAAATAAGTTAAAATTTGTTTTCAAGCGAAGATGAGGAATGTTTCAATTGTTTGAAAGTTGTTTTTTTATGTGAGACAATTTTTTGGGTGAAAGTTGCTACAAACACGTTTGACAATTTTCCTACAATTTTCCTATTTTCTAACAAGTTTGACAAACACATATGCTTTGGATGTATGGACCATCGATGCTTGTGGTGCATTGTGATGACTAGATAGATTGTGCCCAAGCACAAGCTTATGATTTTTTTGAGATTTTAGCCTACAAAGATCTTCAAAACTACAAAGGAGGCAACAAAAGGCACAAGGACCAACCTTGAACTTTGAAAACAAAGGTTTTCAAATTTTACAAAGTCACGACACCTGCAATTGTGGTTGAGGGCATGAAGGGTTGTAATTGTGTCTGGTATTGTGATGTTATGAGCATTGATCACTTGTGAGAGATATTATTTTAAATAAAGCTAATTTTTTAGATAAAATCTCATCTATGGGTTGATATAAAGTTTTTTTTAGAGCCTATAATTTGTATTAGACCTTCATTGATTCCAAATTGGTTATGTTGTATGTAGTGCCCCACTGCGTTTCTTCCTGACAGTGTTGTTCGTCTGTGATTTGGTTCGTCTCTTTTGTCGCGGTATTGTCCTCTGTTTCGCTTGTGTGATTTGGTACTGCTTGGTATGTTGTGCATTTGATTTAATTTGGGTTGACTAGTACTTTGATTAATTATTGCATTAAAATAAAAGATTATTGAAATTAGAGACATTGTGATAAGTAAAAATAAAAACTTTTATATAATTGAAGTATTGATTAAATAAAATATTATTAAAATCTTTATTTGATTTTAATAAATTAAAATTAGGATTTAACAATGAAATATTAAAATAAATGCATATTATTATTATATTGTGCAAATTAAAATCGAAATGAAAGATTAAATTAATAAATTTAATGTTTTAAAAGTGGTGGTGGTAAACAGTTGAGAGAAAATAAAAATAAACAATTAAATTGCAACGCATGCAGCAGTGGAGAGAGTGGGAAGTGATTGATAAATTAGTTAAAGTGCTAAAAGAGTGGGGGGCTTTGGCATTCTTTTTGGGAAACTAATCTTGATTATTTTTCCGGTGAATGTTCTTGTTCTTGAAAAAAAAACTCTTCTCTGGTTTTGGGAAATTGGAGATGTCTGCCGTGTGTGTTGAATCTTGAAGAGATTCTGATTTTGCATATCTCTCTCTGTGTTTTGGGGGTTCGATTCTGTTTTGGAGGAGGGTTATTCATTCCAGAGGAAACAAAGCAAGAAATATTGTGTGTGCATGGAGCCAAGATGGAGACGCGGTCTGGAGGCTTGGAGTCAGCTGGAAATAGCTCGAAAACTTTAGGGTATGTGGTCAATATAATCTTCATCGAGCTGTGACTAGCTTGGAGGTAAGAACGATACTTTCCATTCCATCGTTTCTTGACGATTCTATTTCACTGTTTATCCCGGTGGCTTGTTGGGCATGTTTTAAATTCTCAATGCATTGCATTTTATCCTGTATGTGGTGATAGCATAGCTATCATCTCATAGTCGTCTTGTTGGGAAAACCTTCCTTTTGTTTGCAACTGCTATGCCAATAACGCCTTTTGTTGAGTCGGTGATACTTTTCTTATCATCGTTGTAAACTTCTTTCGCATGCTATGCCTGAGTTGAGTCTTGCACGGGTCGAGGGCACTGCAAAATCCATCTTGTGTCTTGTCTATCTTCCCACGGTAGCAGTGGTGGTTCGATAGATCTACAGACTTTTAGACAACGCTACCCCATCGTTAATTTCCTCCATGATTGAGCTGTGTCGGCCATTTATTCTTTGGAACCTAAAAAGGGATGTCTTGGAGTTTATCCCTTTCTCCTCAATAAGCTCCCTTATCCATTGCGTTAGCGGATTTATTGTTTTCGGCAAAGGATGATGTTTCCTTCCTTGAGAACTTTGCATGAGCTAAGTCAGGTCGCGGGTCAATTCCTTCTCTTTTTTCTTCCTCGCATTAGAGGTCGACCTTCCCCACTATTGTGCTTGACCCATTTCAATATATTATGTGTATTTTGTTATCATGTTGTGTTTAAAGCAATAGCCGAATACATTGAACCGATTTCTTGCTGGTAACATTGAGCTTGCCTCCAGGCGATTTAGACTCTATGCGCTTTCCTTAGTTGTTTAAACCGATTCCTGTTGATTAACCGATTTCTGTTTTGAATTTACATGGCTTTGAGATAGGCGTAGATTTCAGTGATCCTCATTTGATTTACAAGTATCTTAGTAATAGATTGGAGTTTCCAAACATTAGCTTTCGGTTTGATTTACTTATTCTTATTTGATTTCCATGTAAATCGATGCCATTCGATAGTTGTTCTTGTGATAATCGTTGGAAATTCCTATGTTACTAATTACCTATCGATGTGTAAAGGATAGGTGTCGATTGAAACTATTTCGATGCCCTGTTTAATTGGCATATGTATTGTTAGACCTGCGTGTTGTTTTTAGAAAGTTCGTAAGCCACAAACTCGGCTTTTGATTTTGTTACGTATATATGTTACGTATATATGTGTATATTTTCTTTTATTTCATTATGTGAGAATATTTATATGTGCATGCTTTCTGTTTTAATATGTGAGAATGTATATGTATTGTCTTGTTAAAAGAAACGTCGCATTTCAATCAGCATTAAGAATAATATTTGTACATATGTGTATATATATATGACTATCATAGCTATAGAAAAGCAAGAGCAAAAGAAAGTTGTTTTACCTATATTAAGGAGTTCAAGTGGATTTGAAATTTGGTCTTATTAAATAGGTAAAAGAATGGGGCATTTAATTAAGTGGATAGAAGGGGAATTTAACGATTTAGAGTAATAATAAATTACTTAGGTTAAATGAATGTTCATGCCAATTGGTTCTAGGAGTTGAGTTTATGCTTGCATCATTCTCTTATCGTTATCTGATTATAGGATTGTCAACTTTTATGAAATAATCTCCATCATTATTGTATATATAAAGGTTAAGAGTTTAAGATGGATTTCTTAAATATATGATAGGTGAGGAAATGAATTACATAATATAAGGTTTGATTTGGATAGATAGTATTGAAATGAGTAATTAATATTCCATAGACAAATGTATTGGGTAAATTAATTATTAGCATATTTGTTATTGTGGTATACAACCCATTAATGGGAGTATGTGGTTAATGGTTGAAGAGTGAGATGAATGTAAAAGAAATGCGTTTTGTGGTTGACCAATGGGATTGGTTGTTTGTATTGAGTTTAAATATGTTCCTTATTATAAAATGGGATGTATTGTTGTTTGACTATTAGCGTTGAATATTGAAAGTCGATGTCATTTGCAATCTAAGTTGATTTCTTGGTTGTAGTGTTCATTCGTTTGCTTGTTTAGAATGAGGTATTGAATTAGTAAAATGAGAAGCTTTTGTTTATTGAGGTTGGTTATGGTTTGAATTGATTTATGGTATCATGTGAGGAGAAAATTGAGGTTTCCCTTGGATGCCCTGTTGGGTGATTTTACTTTTGATTTTGAGGTTGATTTTGATTGTGAGATCATGATAATTGTTGTCGTTTCAATTGGGGAACCATTGTGTTAGTAATTTGTTAGTCTTCTAGAGGTTGGGGAAAAATGTTTTCTTTACGATTGGCTTTTCATGTTGGTTCCTTGTGAACACTTGATTCTATACTTGATTTAAGATTATATGGGTTCTAGCCTTGCACTATGGTATTGTTATATGTGGAGACTTTGTGCGAGTTGGTGCATGCCTCGTTTTATGTGATATTACATGTGGCTTTATATGTTGTGCAAGTTGGCTAACCCAGTTAAGTGGTTTGTTGAGTCTTTTGTTGTTAGTAGGGGGAGTGGCTCTCAATGGGGGTCTGATGCACAAAGTGGCAGGTCTAGGGTAACTCATTGAGAGTTTAATCAAGTGATAATCTAAAATGAATTAGGGGGTTGGGTAGTTCACATTAATCAAGATAACGCCTCACTCATGGCTCAAGGGCTTGTTTAGGCTTGAGATGAGTGGGAAGGCCTGGAATGGCAAGATTGACTGTCTGGTCCTACTAGAAGGTATGTTGATCCCACATAGTTTATATGGGGGTCCGACGGTCAGTAGAGGTGGCCAGGGTAACCCAGGATGGGGGTCCTGTAGCTTAGAAAGGTTATGTCAGGGTAACCCATAGCAAGCTATGTGATGACACTCCTCCTTATAGCAATCTTGTATGTCTTGTTTGATTTTCCCTTGCTATACGTGTACCTATGGAAGTGGTTGTTCTTTATGCTTTGTTTGTTACTCTTGTATGTTGGAGTCATGTTAGCCTTTTTGTGTCGTGCTACTATCTTCTTCTCTACTTTGGTGGTGGGACCTTATCGTTATCTCCTAGCACGGGGGGTGGACCTTAGGGTTCCACGTGGTTGGGTGGAACGTGCCATCCACTCCATTGGCTTCCCTCACTTTGTTCATGTTTGTGGTGACTTCTCCTAGATATGAAGACTTCTACACTTGTTCTAGTTCATGTGGAGTATCTTCATGTATTTTTATTGTACTATAATTCAATTGTATCATGTACTATTTTTCTGAGGTACTCTCCTCACATGTTTACGAGAAGACATTGTTGTTCAAGATGTAACGATGTAATTAATTGATGAAATCTCTTATGTAACAGATAATGGAAATGATGTTATTGCATCTGATATTTATTTGGATTGCCATGGGATGTTGATATATTGTTGATACAATTTGGATAATTCTAATTAGTTGATCTCTTAAATGTGATGTGCAAAAATGTAATTTTATATTGTTGATGGATTTGTTTAATGTAATGATTTACAGTTCTTTCTAGTTTCGTTAATGGGATTCTAGTAATGTAATCTCATAACCTTAGAGGACTTAGATTATAAAACAAGTTATTATTTCATTTGCAATCTTGTGTATATTGCACTTTAAAAAAAAAATTGTACCATTTTCTTAGTGTTAAAGTGTGTTGTCCTCTAAGGTTTCGTAGTGGGGCGTTACACTGTAGGTTCATCTACTAGTTTTACACATCAAGCGATGAAAGGTAGTATTTCTTCCATGCTAATCATTTGTCTTACCTCTGCAACATGTTAGCTCCCCATTACAAAGCTATAAGATAGTGTGACCTATTATTTTTTGGTCTATATATATAGGAGAAGTTGTGTATTGCTTAGCTTTAAAATGGTTGATTAATGTTAGGCATAACATGTCTTGTAGCTCTTGCTATGTAATTGAGATGTACATTGCATTTATTTTTGCACAAGGATGTATCTCCTTAAACAAAACTTGTTCTCACAACTTTAGAGTCAAATTGATCACACAAACCCTAATAATAGATTTTGTGTAAATAAAATGCAAGTATAAATTTATGAGTTTAGTTATTTACAATAAATTTAAGATTTAAGAAAACTATGTTGCAGCTACATAAACAAACCTAAGTATCTATGAACCAAACACAAACTATATTCAAATATATTTTTCCTTTAGAAAATTATAAGCTTAGGATTATTTTTTATTTGTAGATATTTTTATTTTATTATTTTAATTATTAAAAACAAATATTTTAACTTTAATTAAACTTTTTTAATGTAAATAATAGCTCATCTAGGTCATCGTACTCCTTTCAATGTCCTAATTATAATCTATTATCAATTATTAATTTTTTAAATATTTTTATAATATAATACTACTATTTTAATCTATATTAGTACTATTATTACAATATTATGAAGGTAGGTACTTGACACTACCTAGCACTTGTTTTATCCACTTCATAAAAAATGTATCCATTATCATGATTTTTACTACTCTTGCAACTGATTTTGATTGATTTTATCTTTTAGTGGAGCTTATGTGGAATGCATTTTGACTCTTGTTAGTATTGAATTTCTAAGCTAGTTTATAAGTCAAGGTGTGAGGGAGTTGAACTCAAATCATATAAAATGTTATGGAAATTCAAATTCCTTACTTTAATTTGAGCTATTTCGATTAACTTACAAATCCACCTATTTCCTTTGTTGCTACCACATAACTTTTTCAAATGAACAAAACCAAAACTATCAGGATGTTGATAAGCTTGATAAAACCATCAATTAAAATATAAAAAATTAAAGAGCTTCAAAGTGTAGTAAGCTATCACAACTATAGATACAAACAAAGGAAACAATCAATTATAATAGTTATTAAGAAAGTAGCAATTTATATAGCAATTAAAGGTTTATTTTTTATTAAGGGTAAATATTTTTGTTTGGAGTTATAAAATGGAAATATGGAATTTGAAAGGGTTCTACTCTTTAATAAAGATCTTAAAAAGACAATAGAGACCATGAAATATAATCACATGGGGAACAAATAACACAAAGGCAACAAAATGACATTAGACCAACAACACCCCACCCACAAGGGTTAGGAAAACAAGATGGAGCTAACAACCTAGAAACACCAATAAATCTAACCTTTCATGGATTCTTGAAAAAAAATTTCTATAGGGAGCTTTGTATTTTTCTATTAATCTTATCCTTAGCCACAAATGAATCTAGCTCCTTTCTAGTAGAATTTCCATCTTTAATTGGCAAGCTTGATACCAAAGGGAAAAAGGAGTCCCTAGAATACTTCTTTGCATTTACCTTCTTCATATTTTCCTTATTGGAAGAAATTTTAGGGGGTGAACACTATGATCCAAGAGAAGGGAGAAGGGCATGAACCCCTTAAGGCTATCCTTAAAAATCTTGTCCAAACTTATCTCAACAGGATGAAATACACTCTTAGATAAAAGATTCACATCATTTGAATTATTCATGTTGGTAAGAGGAACCAACTACCCCTCCTTTATCCCCAACGGGGAGGGTAGCTCAACTAAATCTTGAGGTAAACAAGGATTTTCTTGATCCTTATGTATCTTGTGACTTTGCATTTCTATAGAGGGTCCACACCCTACAATGCCCCTCCCATTTGCACCTTATTGATGTGGGGCTGGTGTTTCAACATCATTTGTTTCCTTGTGATTTTGTTGGTGGTGTTTTCCTTGAGATGTGTGCATGCCTATGTGATGATTAAATGCTTGGTTTATCATTATGCTTCAATTTAGTGATGTGTGCATTATTTATGCAGGGTACATGACATAATAACCCGGCCAAAATAACCCTGGATAGAATAATCCAATCACAATAACCCAAGGACAAAATAACCCAGGGTCATAATAACCCAAGCCAAAATAACCCATGGACAAAATATCCATGTAAGAATATAGAGAAAGGAAAATAAAATTTATAAATTACATGGGTTATTTTGTCCATGGGTTATTTTGACCACAGGTTATTTTGTCCATGGGTTATTTTTTCCTTGGGTTATTATGACGGGGTTATTGTGTCCAAGGTTATTGTGTTCGAGTCATTATGTCCTGATACCTTTATGCAATGATTGAATGTGGACCTGATTATTGATGTTCAAAATGAAAGATTTATATAAATGAATGTATGTACGTACTTTTATGGTTTATGTTATTGTACCCCACTGGGTGATTATGTTGTGCTTCAACTATATATACATTGAGTGGGTACCCTTCACGTGCCTTGAGTGGTTACAAGTACAGGGTTATTTCTCCACTTGGCTAACAAGGCTGAGTTATTCCCCAACTATGGTTATTCTGGAGATGTCACACTAGGCTTCCCTATCTGTTCTATGATCATATTCGAATCGAGTATGGTATGTCATATTAGACCAGTATTGACTCAAATCCAAGTTAGGAGTTATTCCAGAATCCCTCTATGTCATGGATGACCAATAAATGTCTTATTAAATTAACGATATAAATTCAGTGTTTTCTATAAATGAAATATGAGGAATTTAAATGATTTCTTATGTTTGTTATTGAAATATTTTACGTGTTTCAAGAAAGGGAAAAAAGTAGAATTAATAATTAATTATTTGGTATAATTCCTTAGGTTCAGAAATGCAAGTCATGCTTTATTTAATTATTCTATTTAAATTATGGTTTTCATAATTTAATTGAATATTGGCTTATATGGATTTAAATCGTGAATTTAAACAATAAATGTTGTTTATGAATAGATTTAAATGTTTATTTGAAAACTGAGGGAAATATGATTTAAAGGAATAAAAAATGAATTTACATTGTTTTTAATTTGAAAATGGAATTTAGGGGTAAATAGGAAAAAGGGGTTTTCTTTTTCATTGTGTAATTTTTTGGATGAAAATTGTGAGGGGAGAAAAACCCTCTTTTGTGAAATTTTGATTTGTTGATTGAGAGAGCAATTCGAAGGTGAATTCAATGGGCTTAGATTCATCAGAATATAAATTGGAAGGTGTGTGTGGAAGCTATCATGTGCATTTGTTGGGTGTGCTTGATGTATTCTCCAAAATTTTGTCATAATTTGAGGTAGTTTACTAAATTTTTCTCCTTTACTTATTTTCTTTCATTTTGAAAGGTTGGATTAGGATTAGGGGAGTGTGAAAACCTCCCAATGCATTTCGTTTGATTAAATTTCATGCTAAATTATAATTAATTTTAGAATTTTTTTGCAGAATTTTCATTGAAATGGGGTTATAATGCCCAATTAAATGATGAAAATGTGAATTTTATAGCTTATAATGGGTGTTGGGCACTTTTGGCACCAAAGGGTATTCTTAAATTTTTTATTTTTTATTTTTTTTAATGGAGTTTGAATAAATTTCCTAGTTTATAGTGTATTGAAAAGGTGAGAAAATTTGGAAGTATTGTCTAAAATGTGTTGTTTTGGAATGTTTAAACGAAGGTGTACTTCATAAAATATTGAAATAGATCTTGAGGAAACATGTGAAATTTTTGAAAATGAAGGTGAAATCAAGAAGCTTTGAACTTGTAAACCTATGAGACTACAGATTTAATTAAATGTTCTTTGTTAACAATTATTTGTGTATGATTAATCTTTTTAGATTAATTTTACCAATTGTAGAAAGAGACAGAAGATTGTAGAAGAATGAGACAAGAAGATAGAAGTGACACAAAATATATGTGGAGAAACCCTTTTGGGAAAAAACTCCACCACAAGAATCAATAGTGCTTGTATTATTTAGCCTTAGAACAAGATTACAATAATACTGTATCAATCCTTGATTGATATGCTTCCTTGCCTTCAACAATCCTTCTTCACAACCTACACAAAACTCATACACTTTCTGCAGCACAAGTTTTCCATGCATTCCATGTGACCAAGCATGAATCCACACATCCCATGCCATGCTTCAAACCCTCACACATGCACAAGCTCAACCTGCTAACCTTTAGCCTTGCTATAAACTCTGATGCAATTGCTGCAATAAATAGAAAATTAATGAGCATGTAAACTCATAAGATTTATCAAATACAAGAGCATAAATCTCCTCTAAAAAATCCACACCTAGATTACGCAAGTAGCGTTCCACACTATAACATAAAATCAAAACCAAAGTCTCCTCAATTTAGGTGCCCCAAACTAAACACTTAATTGATCGTTGGTCAAGGAAATATCTTGCAAGCTTCACCTCAAAGTTGGCGCCCAAGAATGGGCCCACTTAACCGAGCCTTGTAAATATCTTTTCATGCAAAAGGTGTTAACTCAAAGATGCCAACTTGGGCACCCAAGGTGGGTCCAAGTTAATCTTAGTTAATTGAAACATATCCCTCCACCAATTCATGTAAACATTATACATGATTGATCATCCCCACTTAACTGTAAGTATCCACTTGTTATCTTTCATGCAACTGAAGTCATTAGTCATGCAACTCAAGTCAACTGAAGTCAACTAGCATTCAACTCAAACTAACTACCTGCAACTGAAGATAATTGAACCATAACTGAACTAAACTAAACTAAACTGAACTAAACTGATATTGAACTGAACTAAACTAAACTCCACTCGTGTAAATATCAATCCCTAACTTGTAGGATATTTACATGCATTACTGATGTGTTATCAATCCTCCAAACAATTAACTTAAGCAAGGTGGGTTCCACCTTCCATGTGGGCGCCCCATGTGCTCCTATTTTGTAGGAGCTCTTCTTGGGCATCCCCACATGTTCCTATCATTTAGGAATAATTACAAATGTCAATTTACATGTTCATTTCATTTGAATTTAATCTATTTCTAATCCTAGTGTTGGGGAACACTTTCCAAGGACTTAGGGGATACATGAAATATGTTTAGGATTGCAATTAAATGGCATCCTATTCCCAACATTCTCCCACTTGACATTATACATTGCAATTATTCTAAACAAGGAATCATTATTATAAAACAAGTACAGGACTCAAGGCCAATGGTCGTCTTGCACCAAGAGAACTTATCTATAAGATAACCATCCAAAATCAACAATGGATCCACATCATTTCCAAATTCTCCCATTGAACCATGATACTGAGCAACCCATGGCATCATGATGCACACAACCAAAACCACATCACTATCATAAGCTCACACCAAACCTGTGTATCCAAGATCTCCATGACATCGTGATACTAATTTGCAAACAAGTCCCTGTATATCCACCATCCCACAAAATAAGACTCCAAGGTAATAACACACCTAGACATGCGATAAAAAACCTCTGAAGTAACTCACTATAGTAAAGTGTAACCAGTCCAAGAGAGATGCCCCTCTCATACATAACACATATACCTTCTGGAACTACCACTGCACAGGTAATGTCAAATCTGAAAACAAGATCACAACATTAACAAGTCCTCCTATAACACTTCACATAGAGGATGTGGCTAACTCCTCTATCACAGTGTCAAACTGTGTAAAGTAAGATCTCCTTCAACACTTCCAAACTGAAAGGATATCAACATCTAACCATTCAACTTATAATGAAACATGGCATAACTTATATGTAAACCTCTCATAGAAAGTAAATCAAACTTAGCCAAACATTCCCTCAACAAAAGGGAATATGCCCAAAGCCACTAACTATCTCCTGTACCTCTACTACCCAAATCCTTAGAACTAACTCAAGTTCAAGATTGCAAGGAGAATAATGGAAATACATAAAATCATGCATCTACTTCTCAACAATCCCTCATAACTTAATTTTCAAGACTAATGCATAAGAGAAGACAAGATACATATAAATAATGCATCTAATAATCAGGCAGGCAACACCTCTTAGATCGTTTACCTGCCAAATAGACCAAGAGTGGGATACAATATTGTCTTGTGCATACAACACCAAGCAATATAGCCTTTAAATAAAGACAACCTTCTCATCAGGTCTATGATGGAATCACATCCATTTCCAGGTGTAGGATTCTTGGTCTTTACTGTTGAAAAACTTTTATAACAAGTAACCATTCCAACACATATCTCTTAACATAAGAAATATCCAGCCTAACCCAAGTCTCTCTAGTATCCATGAGCATTCACCAATCAATCCATGCCAACTTAAAATGTAACCTGCATAATCATGAAGCTCCAAGCAAATGATTAATACTCAAAACCAAAAAGAACTACATCCTCTCCATTTAGGAAGAACAATAACACCTTTACCAAAGACTCTAAGGGTCCTCCATGAAACAAGATGTTAAAACCTCTTCAAATCACATGAAGCTAACCATATAATATCCAAAGCTCCCACTAAACTGTGATACCGAGCTATACATGGCAACAAGATAAACATCAAACCATCACTGTCAAAAACTCCCACTGAAACATGTAACCAAGCTATCCATGACATCGTGATAACCATCTCCTAAATGAAGATCATCCATGGCCTCAACACAATCAAAGAAACCGTTGTTAATGACACATCTTCGAAAAGGTCAAGAAAACCATAATCTCTAAACCAAGAAGATAAAACACACTTCTTTTACAAATCTATAATAACACAATAGTAAAAGCTCCCACTACAACCAAAAAACGTTTAAACTTTTAAGAGAAAGGTGTCCCAAACTCTTCCCAACTGTTAGCTCTGATACCTAATGTTGAAAATGAAGGTGAAATTTTAGCTTTGAACTTGTAAAGCTATGGGACTGTAGATTTAATTAAGTGTTCTTTGAACATAACAATTCTTTGTGTATGATTAATCTTTTTAGATTATTTTTACCAATTATAGAAAGAGAGAAGATTGTAGAAGAATGAGATGAGAAGATAGAACTGACACAACATATACGTGGAGAAACCCTTTTGGGAAAAAAATCCACCACTAGAATCAATAGTGCTTGTATTATTTAGCCTTAGAACAAGATTACAATAATACTGTATCAATCCTTGATTGATATGCTTCCTTTCCTTCAACAATCCTTCTTCACAACCTGCACAAAACTCTCATACACTTTCTGCAGCACAAGCTATCCATGCATTCCATGTGACCAAGCATGAATCCACACATCCCATTCCATGCTTCAAACCCTCACACATGCACAAGCTCAACCTTCTAACCTTCATTTCCAAATCAACAATGGATCCACATCATTTCCAAATGCTCCCACTGAACTGTGATACTGAGCAACCCATGGCATCATGATGCACACAACCAAAACTACATCACTGTCATAAGCTCACACCAAACCTGTGTATCCAAACTCTCCATGACATCGTGATACCAATCTGCAAACAAGTCCTTGTATATCCACCATCTTGCAAAATAAGACTCCAAGGTAATAACACACATAGACATGCGATAAAAAACATCTGAAGTAACTCACTGTAGTAAATTGTAACCATTCCAAGATAGGTTCCCCTCTCATACATAACCCATATACCTTTTGGAACTACCACTACACAGGTAATGTCAAATCTGAAAACAAGATCACAACATTAACAATTCCTCCTATAGCACTTCACATAGAGGATGTGGCTAACTCCTCTATCATAGTGTCAAACTGTGTAAAGTAATATCTCCTTCAACACTCCCAAAATGAAAGGATATCAACATCTAACCATTCAACTTATAATGAAACATGACAGAACTTAGATGTAAACCTCTCAGTGAAAGTATATCAAACTTAGCCAAACATTCCCTCAACAAAGGGAATATGCCCAAAGCCACTAACTATCTATCGTACCTCTCCTACCCAAATCCTAAAAAACTAACTCAAGTTCAAGATTGCAAGGAGAACAATGGAAATACATAAAATCATGCATCTACTTCTCAACAATCCCTTAGAACTTAATTTTCAACACTAATGCATTGTGTCACCAAAAAGTGTATATTTTGCTTGATATGGGAATAATTGATGACAAATTGGACTTAATGAGGCATTGATCTAGTGTTGTGAGGTGTTTACACATCCAAACCAGGTCTTGAACCCTTGCAAATTGAATAAAATACATTTATTGATGTCTTGCAAGAGTGTTGTAAGGTATTGTAACACATCTTCACACTTTTCTAGGACCATAATGATATAATTCACCTAAATAACCTTACCAAGACCTATTTCAAAGTGTTGTAAAGTCTTGTAACAAACTTTCACACTTTCCTAGGCTTGTCATCAATATTTACACCTTTCTTATGCTTTAAATGGCCCCTTTATGCACTTACAAGCCTTAATTAAGTGTCTTGTTGAAGAAGAACCCGATAAACAACATTTAATACATCTTAATCTCCGACATCCACTCAAAATTTCCCAAGGGGACTAAGTCGCCACCTTGGGCAACTTAGTCCCATTTGGCTCAAAAATAAAAATTAATTCAAATTTCTTTCAGGTTTTTATTCTTTAAGACCTAAGGTTGGCCTGTGATGAGGTATTTTTGGGAATTAAGGTATAGTTGTGTATAAATATAGGGTTTTCCCTCTCATTTGAACTAAATCATCCTAATTCACAACTCATCATCATTCATCCATCATTCATCATGTTCTCAAGTCAAGCAAGCTAGGGTTTTATCATTACAAGTCTTCAAGATAGCTTCCTAAGACATTCAAGGGGAGATTTTTCATGTTTTGCTACAGAAATTTAAGATCAAACATCATGGCAAGGAATTAACTCCATTGTTGCGTGCTTCATTACATTCTTTCTTCATTTGGTTTAATTACCTAAAAAGGGGTTTGACCAAGGCAAACCCCCATTCCCTATCATCCAACATTTCTCCTTCTTGTCTTGTGTGCTTTTAGATTTAGGAACTTTAAGGGTTTGAAGATCATTAAAGAAAAGTTTGAAGACTTGTTGAAGACATCTCTTTGTTGACCTAGCCAAAATATCAACAAAAATTCACCTCCAGGCCCGAAAATCAGAGTTTTAGAAGCGGACACCTGTGGGAAACTAGAGTGAAGACCTAGGGCTTCCATTTCCATTTCTGAATTTTTAGAAATTCAGAAGTGGACTAAGTTGCCACTAGTGGCAGCTTAGTCCCACTGAACCTGTTTGCAGAATTTTTTGTAGATTTGGATACCCATTTGGCCGAAATGGGCTTCAGTGTGGTTTTCCAGAATTTTTCCGAAAGTGGACTAAGCCGCCCCACCTGGCGTAAATGTCCTATCAAGCTTAAAAATCAGAATTTCCAAAATTTCAGAGTTGCTTCGAGTCTGCAACACACTTCCAGGTGTACACCTTCTATCTTACAACTTTCTATTTGGTTTTATTTGCATTTCTAGGTCATTTAGTTCATGTTTGCATATCACAATGTCTTTTCTAGCACTTCATATTTCTTAGATTTAGCATCAATAAATCATCTTCCTTTCAGCTTATTGCACTTATGAAATTACATTTAGACACATTTCATCCCTCTTGACATTAATCTTGAGTGTAGACATTAGCATTTTGGCCCATCTCTCTCCTTTTAGGTGAAAAACCCTAGAAGAGTTAGAGAGCATTAGGGTGCCAAAAATTATTGTTTACATTTTGGTGAACCCGACTTTTGAATACTTTTATTTTCTAATTTGGAGTCTTTTATCATAGATCTAAATCACATTGACCTTGCATTAGGATTTGCGTGGATTTGCATGCTAGGTTTCAAGTTTTGCATTCATAAAAAGTGCATTTAGGTTGCATTTTTGACATCTAAAATCATTACAATTTTCTGCAAATTTGCATTTTTCTCTTAGGTTTGCATCATACCACATCTAAAACATCAAAATCCATTGAATTTTTTAGGAAACTTTGAAAAAAATCCTAATTGGGACTAATCTGCCACTTTGGGCGACTTAGTCCCAGTCCTAATTTTTCATTGTTTGATACAACATTAGAAACTTCATTTATGTGCTTCCTAGGCCCCCTCGTATCATATACTATAAGTCTAGAAAGTTTTGGGGCCATTTGTTTTATGCATTTGGCTCAAAAACATCAATTTAGGGTAGTCATTTTTGAAATCATCTTAATTGCAAGCATCATTAGATCTAAAAATGTTTACATTTCTGAACTTTTGCATCACATGGATAAAATTACTTTTCACTTTTGCATATACAATACATTTTTATTCATAAAACTTTGCATAAGTTTGATAAAAGTGATTTTCATTCTTGCGTGTACATTGTTTTCATTTTTCAAGCTTTGCATGCATTGGATAAATATGTTTTGCACCCTTGCATATACATTGTTTATATTGCTGAAACATTGCATGACTTGGTTACAAGTGCTTTTCATTTTTGTTCAAACAATATTAGTGCATTACATATTTAGACATGTTAAGAAAAATTTCCAATGCCCTCCCTATGAGAGTGTTTTTGTGAAAGAGAATACAACCTTGGACATTCCTAACGATCATATTTGTTCCTCTCCTAATATCTCTCCTATTAGCGATGAAGATATTTTGATAGAAGAACCACTCAATGAGAGTTTTGAGAATCCTAGTTGTTTTTCTCCTCTTACCTCTCTTAGTGGATAAGAAATTAATTAACAAGACAACACAACCATAGGTAATCATGACACTAACATTTGTACTTCTCCTAGTATCTCTCCTAGTTGTGAAGAAGATACTTTGTTGTTAGCAAAAACAATCAATGATGGTCATGAATATCTTACTTGTCCCCCTTCACCTAACGAAACCCTTCTTAAGCATGACAATTCAACCATTGATCATTCCCCTACTTGCAATGAAGTAATTTTAGAAGAACCAATCCATGAGTGTCAATAATATTTAATTTTTCAGGAGAATATCATGGTGCAAGACAATGAAAACAATAGTAATGTGCCTTCCTTAGATAAAAAGGTGACTCTAGATTTCCCTTCATTAGAGATATATCAAACCAAGACCATTGAGGTTATGAATGCGCAAGTGTCCATTAGATCCCCTTCGATCAATGGACCTCATACATACCCCGTGGGACATCCTAAGAACCCTCTAATTCTCTACCCACCTTCACACAAACAACAAAATCAACAACCTGAACTCATCCTTTACCCACCATCACATCAACCTCCACCTCCACCTAAACTCAAGTTTACCCTTTACGCACCTAATCATGATGTTGTTTCTCACACACACTACACTAGAAACAATCCATCACCTCAACAACCCACCCCAACACCATTACTTTTGCCTAATCCCATATTTCCTAGTTCTCCTCAATTAAATTCACACATAAGGGAGTATGATCTTGTCAAACAACTTAAGAATACTCCTGCCAAGATATCCCTTTGGGAACTTCTTCAAAATTCACCTACCTATCACACTATGCTTCAAACAACTTTACAACAAGTTCCTATCCCTTCTAATGCACAACCAAATGACATAACAACCATCATTCAAGGATTAAATGCTAACATTATTTTCCACCAAAGTGAACTCCCCCCTTTGGATGTGCAAAAACAAAACAAAGCTTTCATAATCCTATCTCAATACAAAACGATAGGGATAAAGTAAACCCTTGTTGATAATGGCTCTTCTCTTAATGTGTGTAGCATAAACCTCTTGGCTAGGCTTAGAGTGGATAAATCAAACATTTGACTTGCTTCCTTATCTATTAAGGGCTTTGACAATAAATAAAAGAAACCACTTGGTGTGATCACTTTACCTATTACAGTTGGAGTGGCCACATTGCAAACACCAATCCATTTTATGTCCAATGACCTTTCCTATAATCTTCTTCTAGGCAGGCTATGGATTCATGAAATGAATGGTGTGCCCTCCACTCTTCATCATAAAATGAAGTACATTCACAACAACACAGTACACATCCTTGAAGTTGACCCTGATCCCAATAGTTGTTTGAACATTGAGAAACACAAAGCGAATGATTTAAACCCATTAACACCAACTATACAAGTGGAACCCATGCAACAACAAGACAAACAACAACATATTGAACAAATCACGAAGCTATTAGATGATGATTGTGGTTCCTTAGACTTCACACCACCACTCATGGACAATCCTTCGAAAGCATTCACCTCAACCACTTTAAACCAAAACATAACAAATTACACAACAACCTTTGATGAACACAACAATGACCAACCACCCAATTCAAAAGCAATGAAACAACTTTATGGAAAAGGTTATGAACTTATGAAGCAACTTGGATATAGTGTAAAAGTATGTGGTGCTCATGAACAAGGTATCTGCAACCCTATAGATCCTATCACACAAAAAACAACACATGGTCTTGGTTATTGTCCTTTGTAGAAATATCCAAGCCTAACATCAATACATCTTCGCTTACTGTCAATGTCATCACGCAAAACACTAATAAATTGAACTCATTAGATTTTACACCCTCCTATAAAGGAGAGAACAAAATATCGCAATTTAAAGAGTCTCATGTAGGTATGACAAATAATACTAAGCACTATGTATCTTTGAAACAAACTACAGGACCACCTTATCCCATTGATCAAGAGGGTGTCTTGTCAAGACTGCTCCAAGTCACTTGATCACCCTTCCTCCAATAACTTGAAAGAAATTCTATTACAAGAATTCATTTTGTGCCTATCATGGAGTTCATGGTCATTCTACTAATGAATGTAAGGCTTTGAGTCGTAAAATCCAACATTTTAAGGAGTTTGGTGTTCTTCCTTGTGTGGGGGAACCTAATTCCTCTAATTGATATCAATTTTCACTCTACCATGCATTTCATTAATCATTTCAGCTCACCTTTTTCTTGCACTAAGTGGGGGAAAGGGGTTAGGTAGCCTTGTCCTTGTATGTCACTTGTCGTTGCCTCTTTTGACTAGTCGTTAACCTTTCATGAACATATAACAACAAGCTTGGGATGTGGACGACATGCCTTACGTTGGCTTTCCTATGACATACTCCCCTTTTTCATGACGTAGCTTATAGGAAACATATGAATTGGAATAGGGATTTCTGAGTAAGCTCTCATGTCCTCCTCCTACTTTAAAGCAATTTCTCACAGTAATGGTGTTACCAACCGCTTTAAAGTGGGGGCATACATCAACACTCACATTTCATTGTGCGATTTATTTCTTCTTGTGATGCATCCTCTTCTCGGTGGAGTCATTGGGCTTGATTCCCTCCAAGAGTGTGATACTTCTTTGACACATCCTCTCTTGGAAACGTTAAGCACAATGTTCCCCAATATGAGATCTTGCATGAACTAAGAAAAATCCCTTTGAACATTCCTTGCACTATTTTTCCATTTACAACAATAGTTATATGGCCACCTTGCATAACACAACTTGCATGCCTATGGTACCATCATGTTTGTCTATGGGTTTCAAGCATATGAAGTTTTGCTTACCTCATAGAGCTCGAAAATCATTTTCGTTGTGGTGCATTATCAAAGTTATCAGGAGGTATAACTTTGGTAGGGTTGAGCGGGAAGCCCATTCCGAGGCACGACCTTACCCATAGCCACCTTTTGGGATTTCTCACCCCATGGACAACCAGAATTTTTGTTGCCCCAGAGTGAGTATACCTTTTGCCTTCTCACCCAGTGGACAACCAAGAGTTTTGTCAGCCCAGAGTGAGTATGTTTTTTCTTTCCAAACAAACAATCCTAGATCTAATCCACAATGTGTTGGACAAATGGTCGAAGCTTGATCCACCTTATTTTCATTGCCTTCTAGTTCTTGCCATTGTATGATCATGTATCTTGTTTTTTTGCATATCATTCACCTTGTGTGTGTCCTCTTGTGCTTATGTTGGCTTGACTTAGGATCTTGGATCCTAGGGGCTTACACAACCTCCTTTGATCTTTCTCATTCTTTGTCATCCGCATTGTTATGATTGGAATCCTCTTGAATAGCTATGTTAGCGTGACTTTGAAGCAAGTTCATCCTCTCACTAAAGTGGGGGCTTAATGTGTCACCAAATAGTGTATACTTTGCTTGATATGGGAATAATTGATGACAAATTGGACTTAATGAGGCCTTGATTTAGTGTTGTGAGGTGTTTACACATCCAAACCAGGTCTTGAACCCTTGCAAATTGAATAAAATAAAACCCCTTTTGTATCCCACTCTTTTTGAAGAAAACCCCTATTTGTCATGTCTTGTGTGCTTTTAGATTTAGGAACTTTAAGGGTTTGAAGATCATGAAGAAAAGGTTGAAGACTTGTTGAAGAAATCTCTTTGTTGACCTAGCCAAAATATCAACAAAATGTCACCTTCAGGCCCAAAAATCAAAGTTTCAGAAGCAGACACTTGTGGGAAACCAGAGTGCAAACCTAGGGTTTCCGTTTCCACTTCCGAATTTTCAAAAATTTAGTAGACTAAGTCACCACTAGTGATGGCTTAGTCCCATTGAACCCATTTTTCAAAAAAATTTATAGATTTGGATACCCATTTGGCCGAAATGGACTTCAATGCAGTTTTCCAAAATCTTTTCCAAAAGTGGACTAAGCTGCCCCACCTGGAGTAAATGTTCTATCAAGCTTAAAAATAAAAATTTCCAGAATGTCAGAGTTTCTTCAAGTCTGCAACACACTTCCAAGTGCAAACCTTCTGTCTTACAACTTTCTATTTGGTTTTATTTGCATTTCTAAGTCATTTAGTTCATGTTTGCATATCATAATGTGTTTTCCAGCACTTCATATTTCTTAGATTTAGCATCAATAAATCATCTTCCTTTCAGCTTATTGCACTTAGGAAATTACATTTAGACACATTTCATCCCTCTTGACATTAATCTTGAGTGTAGAAATTAGCATTTTGGCCCATCTCTCTCCTTTTAGGTGAAAAACCCCAGAAGAGTTAGAGAGCATTAAGGTGCCAAAAATCATCGTTTACATGCATAAGAGAAGACAAGATACATATAAATAATGCATCTAATAATCAGGCGGGCAACACCTCTTAGATCATTTACCTATCGAGTAGACCAAGAGTGGGATACAAGATTGTCCTGTGCATACAACACCAAGATATATAGGCTTTCAATAAAGACAACCTTCTCATCAGGTCTATGATGGACTCACATCCATTTCCAGGTGTAGGCTTCTTAGTCTTTACTATTGAAAAAATTCTATAACAAGTAACCATTCCAACACATATCTCTTAACATAAGAAATATCCAGCCTAACCCAAGTCTCTCTAGTATCCACGAGCACCCACCAATCAATCCATACCAACTTCAAATGTAACCTGCATAATCATGAAGCTCCAAGAAAATGATTAATACTCAAAACCAAAAAGAACTACATCCTCTCCAAAGGAAGAACAACATCTTTACCAAAGACTCTAAGGGTTCTCCATGAAACAAGATGTTAAAACCTCTTCAATCACATGAAGATAACCATATACTATCCAAAGCTCCCACTGAACTGTGATACCGAGCTATACATGGAAACAAGATAAAAATCAAACCATCACTGTCAAAAACTCCCACTGAAACATGTAACCAAGCTATCCATGACATCGTGATAACCATCTCCTAAATGAAGATCATCCATGGCCTCAACACAATCAAAGAAACTGTTGTTAACGACACATCTCCCAAAAGGTCAAGAAAACCATAATCTCTAAACCAAGAAGATAAAACACACTTCTTTTACAAATCTATAATAACACAATAGTAAAAGCTCCGACTACAGCCAAAAAACCTTCAAACTTTTAAGAGAAAGGTGTCCCAAACTCTACCCAACCTTTAGCTTTGATACCAAATATTGAAAATGAAGGTGAATTTGTAGCTTTGAACTTGTAAACCTACGACACTGTAGATTTAATTAAGAGTTCTTTGTTAACAATTATTTGTGTATGATTAATCTTTTTAGATTAATTTTACTAATTGTAGAAAGAGACAAAAGATTGTAGAAGAATGAAACAAGAAGATAGAAGTGACACAACATATATGTGGAGAAACCCTTTCGGGAAAAAACTCCACCGCCAGAATCAATAGTGCTTGTATTATTTAGCCTTAGAATAAGATTACAATAATATTGTATCAATCCTTGATTGATATGCGTCATTGCCTTCAACAATCCTTCTTCACAACCTGCACAAAACTCTCATACACTTTTTGCAGCACTAGCTATCCATGCATTCCATGTGACCAAGCATGAATCGACACATCCCATGCCATGCTTCAAACCCTCACACATGCACAAGCTCAACCTGCTAACCTTCAACCCTGCTACAAAATTTGATGCAATTGCTGCAATAAATAGAAAATTAATGAGCATGTAAACTGATAAGAGTTATCAAATACAAGAGCATAAAGCTCCTCTCAAAAAACCATGCCTAGATTGTTGAAGTAGAGTTCCACACTGTAACATGAAGTCAAAACCAAAGTCTCCTCAATTTAGGCGCCCCAAACTAAACACTTAACTTATCGTTGGTCAAGAAAATATCTTGCAAGCTTCACCTCAAAGTTGGCACCCAAGAATGGGCCCACTTAACTGAGCCTTGTAAATATCTTCTCATGCAAAAGGTGTTAACTCAAAGATGCCAACTTGGGTGCCCAAGGTGGGTCCAAGTCAATCTTAGTTAATTGAAACATATATCTCCACCAATTCATGGAAACATTATGCATGATTGATCATCCCCACTTAATTGTAAGTATCCACCTGTTATTTGCCATGCAACTAAAGTCATTAGTCATGCAACTCAATTCAATTGAAGTCAACTAGCATTCAACTCAAACTAACTACGTGCAACTGAAGATAACTAAACCATAACTGAACTAAACTAAACTAAACTCCACTCATGTAAATATCAATCCCTAACTTGTAGGATCTTTACATGCATTACTGAAGTTTTATCAATCCTCCAAACAGTTAACTTAAGCAAGGTTGGTTCCACCTTCCATGTGGGCGCCCCATGTGCTCCTATTTTGTATGATTTCTTCTTAGGTGTACCCACATGTTCCTATCATTTAGGAATAATTACAAATGTCAGTTTACATGTTTATTTGATTCAAATTTAATCTCTTTCTAATCCTAGTGTTGGGGAACACTTTCCAAGGGCTTAGGCGATACATGAAATGTGTTTAGGATTGCAATTAAATGGCATCCTATTCCGAACAATTTTTGTTTGAAAATTGGATCTATGCATTGTTTTACATGCCACACTTATTGGTGAGTGTGAAGAGCCTAGGAATAAAGTACTAGAGAGGGTTATGGGAGTGGCTCACAATGTGTACCCAACCCAAAGTGGCTTGTAGGTTGATCATGGGTGGGGAGTCATTTAATCAAGTAGAAATTAATAAAACAAGGTAATTAAATTTAACCAAGATAATGGATGCCCCTCTCATGCCTTGAGTACTAGTACTGACTAAGGATGTTTGGGAAGACATGCCAACTAAAGGAGCTTGGGTGTTGCAAGATCAAGTGAGAATGACTCATTTTTATAATTATTTTTTGGAGGAATATTAAGGCTTAGGTGTAGCCTCCTTATGAGGATTTTGACACCTAACACACACGTAAGATGAAAGGTCGACATGGGAGTTACTTATGAAATTTTTTTCTTGCCTCTATTTATTTGAGTTGTTTTTCTCATTCTTCGCATGAAGCATTCTATGTTTGAGCGCTCTCTCTCTCTCTCTCTATTTCTCTACTTGTAATATTCTTAGGCTTTATGACATCTTCATATTATAGGGGGTTTTTTCTTTGCTTTTTCTTTCTTACAAAATCTTGTGTCTCGTCTTGGATGTTGGTGTGCTTGCTCATGGTTCTCATCTTCATGGTGATATTTTACTACAAATAGTTGCTCTTGGATTAATACTTTCCATTTATATTGTTTATTTCATTTATTGTTCCTTTCGTGGTATCAAGCAAGTTTTACTCATCTTTTGTTGAGCTATATTGTTGAAAGTTTACCATCTCTTTGGAGCACTCACCTTGGAGACACTCTCGAAAGAAGAAGAGAAGAGCTAAACTAAAGCTTAAAAATTCATTTTTAATTTTTTTTTTTGTTTCTAATCCTTGTGCAAGAAACTACGTTTTTTGAAGCTGGTAGATTTTAAATCATTTTTTTTAAAAAGTTTCTTCTCAATTTCAATATATAAATTTCAATTTTTTTTATTATAATTTTTATATCAAATCTACATATAGTAACAATAAAATTTATATCTTAAAAAAAAAAACAATAATATTTTATATACAACTTTTTGTTTTTTACATTTGCAATAATTTATATTGAATTTTTTTTTTTTTCAAATCTCAAATCATTATTTTTAAATGCATAAATTATTCATATATCTATCCATAACAAATTTTTTTTAAAAAAAAAACATTTTTTTTACATATAATCTCTACAAAAATATTTCTATAAACTTGTGCAATAATATTTCACATTTTCTTTACATATATATATGCAACATCAAAGTTTTTTTATCTACAATAATAAATAAATAAAAATGTTAAATATAGTTTTTTAATAAATCTGTCAACATCAATTTTTACATCTTGAGGATTTAGCAAACCCTCATTTTAAAAAACAATTCAAAATTTTTACAAATATTTTTTTAAAAAATCTACATTTGAAAGAACCCTTCAAATATATATATATATATATAAAATCTGCAATAACAAAAAAATTAACTCAGCTTTTTATAAAATACATTAAAAAAAATAAAAATTTAAAAATCTATTGTTTTCATTGAAGGTTTTGACAGCCTCGAGAGAAGCGCTCAAATCTGTGCTTTGATCTCTTAGCCGCCCTTTTCTTTGCGCCATTTTTTTTATGAGCTTCTTCTCAAAGTTTTCAAAATCTTAAAAGCCTAAATCCAAGCGCCATATCTTTCAGGGGGGAAAAGTTGAAAAAAAAATGCTTTAAAACCTTTTTAAAAGTTTAAAAGAAATGCTTTTTTTGGTAAATATTAATATAATAAAAAAAATTAATCTTTTAAATTTTTATAGTTTTTTAAAAATATATATATAATATGTTAAAATATTACTAAAAACATTATATATAATGGTTATTTAATTATAATTTTTTTAATTTTAAAATGTTTTAAAAATTAATATTAATTTTTAATTTTTTAAAATAATTATTATATATATATATATAGAAAGTGGCTATTAAAATAAATTTTATTTTTCTAAAGTTTAGGAATTTAGACAAAAAGGTGTATTTTTCTTTTATAGTTGTAAGAGTTTTTTTTTTTTTCAATTATGTCTACTTTAATTCTTGAAATGAAATTAAATAGTTCTAACTATCATTCTTGGAAAACTCACATTTCATTCATATTTAGATTTAAACATCTCTTGGATGTTGTGACGAATCTAAAGATAGAACGGGATCCTTTTGCATCCAAAGAGGTTCAAGAAAAGTGGAAACTTCAAAATGAGGAAACTCTTGGTTTCATAGGTATTTCTATGTCTCCTAAACTATATGTTCATATTGAGAATTGTGTGAAAGCCTATGAAGCATGAGAAATTCTCCAAACTATTTATGATAGTTCAAATGAATAAAGGAAGATTCAACTTCAAGATCAACTTGAATATTTGAGGTATATTGATTTCAAAACTATGGATGATTTTTTGTTAAAATTTGATGTTTTAAATAGTCAATTACAAGGTTTAGGAGTAAAGTTTGAATCTCTTAGATTAATTCATATTATTTTTAAAAATGCCTTCCTAGACAATTTGAACAATTTATTATAAATATGTTACCTTCCCCTGCTGCTAAGAGTAAGGGTTTGAAATATTTTAAAGCTTGGTTGTTGGTTTTGTTTTTGAGTCCTCTAAAAAGAAGAGTCCTCAAATCCTGAGTCTCCATTGGATTGTAAAGCAAGAACGCCAAACCTTGTGATGACAGTGCTAAGGGTGTCAAAAGTAAGGGACATTTGTCTGTGGCTAAGAAGAATTTGAAAAGTGGTAATGTGAACGAGTTGGGTGAAGACACTATTGTTGGCAGAACTTTGATAAGTTGGTGGAGACTAGTGAGAATAATATTGTTGGTAGGACTAGGAATGAAGAATTGGATTTGTTTAAGTCTTCTATGATAGTTTTGAATGAGTTGTGAAGTTCCAAACTTGAGTTGAGTAGTTTTTTTTTTCTTCTTTCTGTAATGGCTTGTGATTTGTTGATCTTGTGGTGTTAGTGAAGAAGTAATATTGTGTTAAAGTGATTACATTAATTATGAAGAACATATGAACATGACCATTACAAACACTTCATGGATTTCTTGCTTTTCATTGACTATCATTCATAGATATTGCATATTTAATGTCCAGGTTTGCAGTGTTTCAAAGATATCAAAATGTACCCTACAATTTTTCTTTAACATTATTGTCACTGTACAACAATTCAAGACTTGAATAACAGACTCCTATACATTTCTGAGAGCATGTATGGCATTTATTCCATTAGCAATGACTCACTCACACACAGAATAAACTTGCTACACAAAATTTATTGATTTCTACAGGTAACACTTAATACAAAAATTAACTCAGCTTGCAGCAATGACTTACAGGTGTACAGGGCCTTGAATAATATGCAGAAAATAATCTCAAACTTGGTTATCATGCATTCCCAGCTTGGCAGAAATAAAATCAAATTCAGACTTGCCCAGAAATCTTGAACAACAACTGCAATGGCTCTTTTTTTTGTGGTTGGTTCTCAGAAATAACGATGTGTCTAGTTGCAAATGCTCAAGACACCAACTTCAATCCCTCACAGCAAATGGCGTGACTCAACAACAAGTATGAAGAAGTTCTTTTTTTAATAGCAAACACATTTTTGTTAAGCAACTCGTCCAGATGTCTTTAAAACATGAATTCTACAGGTGTCTTTGCTTGAAGAAAGTGCGCCTAGGGTTCCAAGACAAAGCCACACCTCTAAAAAGCACATGAGAAGCTGCTTCCAAAATGATTCAATTTCAACTACAGATCATATTCAAGAAGTCGTCTATATCTCCTCTCCAAGACGTCTTCTCATGGTTGCCAAATATGAGATACATAAATACAAACTCGTATTCTCCAACTCTGAAAGTGCGCCAGCTAGAGATGATCTCTCACATCTGAAACTGGGTGGTGCTAGTTCTCAAACCCTAGCCAAAAGCTCGAAGCAGTTCTGCCGTGAAAATATGCCTTCATAAAAGTGCGTTAAAAAATATGAGCTCATCAATATATTTCTCAGATGCCCGATAAAGAGCTCCTTTTCTTTTTTATTTTCTCACATTCAAAACATAAAGTGACATTCTCCAAAGTCATTTTCCAAATATTTCTCAAAGTCACTTTTTGCAACAATTTAAAGTGACTTTTATAAAGTCCACTTAAAATAACTATTTCATTAAATCATTTTTGACCCTTTTTGCTTAGTCACTTTATAAGAAGTTAATTTTAATTAATTACTTAATATCACATTAGAGAAATAATGTTGAACTTATGTGATAATTAAATAATTAAATAAATGATTCTCTTTGCCTTGGACACTTGCCTTTGGGAATTAGAAAGGCAAAGCGACATCCTGCTTAGCTAGCGAGAAGGGGACATTACAGTCCTCCCTTCCCGAAATTGCTTGTCCCCAAGCAATTGCAAACTCGGGTGCTAAAGAATCTGCTCATTCTCCCATGTGGCATAATTGGCTGGAAAATCTTTCCATCTCACCAAATACTCTTTCACCATCCTATTCCTCAAGCTCCTCTCTCGAGTGTCTACAATCTCCTTAGGGACTAGGACCAAGTGTCCCTCCTCATCCAATGGTGGGAGCTCTGAAGAAGAAGAAACCTATTGACCTAGTGCCTTTTTAAGGCACGAAACATGAAACACATTATGAATCTTGTTGCTCTTAGGCAAATCCAACTCATATGCTACCTCTACAATCCTTCTGATAATCCTATATGGTCCATAGAATTTGGGCTTGAGCTTCTTAGCTCCGCTCTTCTTGAGAGAAGACTGTCTATATGGCTGCAAGCAAAGGTATACCAAATCCCCAACCTCGAAACTGCGCTTGACCCTATGTCTATCAACATATGTCTTTTGTTGATTTTGTGCCACCTATAGGTCATCCTTGAGTGCCATCAAGATATCCTGACTCTCCTGAATCCAATCCTTGGCTTTGGGAGCCCTACTATCACCAAAATCCATAAATGAAGGTGCATCGTAACCGTACAAGGCTCTGAAAGGACTCATCCCAATGGATATATGATAGGTGGTATTATAACAATACTCTTCCAAGTGCAACCACTTAATCCATGCTCGTTGTTGCCCTATAATGTAGTTGTACAAGTACCCCTCAATCCATTTGTTCACAATCTCTGTCTGACCATCTTTCTGAGGGTGATAACTCGTGCTTGGAGTCAACTTAGTACCTGCCAACCTAAATAGCTCCTGCCAGAATGCACTCATGAATCTACTATCCTTATCACTGACTATGTACCGGGGTAGCCCATGCAATCTAAAAATCTCCCTGAAAAATAACTCAGCCACCTGTGGAGCCCTGTACTCAGTCAGAATAGCAAAGAAGTGAGCATACTTTTTCAACCGATCCACCACCACAAAGATACTATCTCTCCCATGTGCCTTGGGTAGGACTGTGATGAAGTCCATAGAAATGCTCTCCCATTTCTGCTCTGGGATAGGAAATGGTTGTAGCAATCCGGTTGGATGTGTATGCTCTGACTTGTTTTGCTGACAAGTCACACACTCCCTGACGTGTCTCAATACATCATCCTTGAGGCCCTTCCATGAGAACCTCTCTCTGACCTGTCTATAAGTTTTGAAATAGCCCTGATGGCTTGCTAAGGGAGTGCCATGAGAAGCTTACAATATCTTCTCCTTTAGTCTAGATTCTGGCACCAAGTAGATCCTATCCTTGTAGTAAATCACATCATCCACTACTCTGTACCTATCATCCTGAATCAACCCATCCATCAACTCACAAGAAAAATTATTCTTGGAGTACTCCACCAACAAGAGGGACTTCCAGTCTATGAAAATCTTTGAAAGTGAGCACGTTGAAGGTCTCTTGGAAAGGGTGTCCACCACAACATTCTTTTTTCCCTTCACATACTCTATATCAAATTCATATGCCTATATCCTACTGACCCACTTATGTTGTCTCTCATTCAAATCCCTCTGCTCCAAGAAGTATCTAAGACTATTATGATCGGTACTCACCACAAACTTCCCTCCAACTAGATATTGTCTGAATTTCACCAAGGCATGCATAATGGCAAGCATCTCCTTATCATAGATGGAGTATAGTCTCTCTGGTCCCCTCAACTTATAGATCTCAAAAGCTATGGGGTGTCTATTTTTGCATCAACACTGCTCTTATGCCCTCTCCTGATGCATCACACTCCAAAACAAATGGTTGTGTGAAATCTGGAAGCGCTAATACTGGGAAACTACTCATCACCTCCTTGAGCTTATCAAAAGCTCGTTGTGCCTCCTCTAACCAACTGAATGCGCCTTTCTTTTTCAAATCTGTCAAAGGTTCTCCCAACTATGAGAATCCCCTCACAAACTTCCTATAGTAACTACACAATCCAAAGAAGCCTCGTAACTTTGTGAGTGTCCTAGGTGGTGGCCAATCAAGTATCGCCTATATCTTCTCTTGACGGACTTGTACTTTTTCCACACTGATCACATGCCCCAAATATAATATCTCTCTAAGTCCAAACTCACATTTTGAAGCCTTAGCGTATAGTGACTGCTCCTCCATGATACTCGAGACCTCATCAAGATGTCTCAAATGCTCATCCCAAGTTTGGCTATAAATGAGCAAGTCATCAAAGAACACCAACAGGGATTTATGCAATTGCTTATTGAATATATGATTCATGCAGGATTGAAATGTGGCCGGTGTGTTTTTCAACCCAAATGGCATGACCAAGAACTCATAATTCCCATAGTGACAACAAAATGTTGTTTTGTGTATGTCCTGCTCTCTGACTCTTATTTGATGATACCCTTAACGAAGGTCAATCTTCAAAACATACACTACCCCATGAAGTTCATCCAATAGCTCATCTATCCTAGGTATGGGATACCTGTTCTTAATGGTTTTCTTATTAAGAGCCCGGTAGTCAATGCACATCCACATGGTTCCATCCTTCTTCTTCACCAAAACCACAGAAGAAGCAAATGGACTAGAGCTCGGTATAATGTGTCCCATCTCAAGCAATTCTTTGATTGCTTTCTCGATCTCATCTTTAAACTTCTTAGGATGACGATAGGGGGTAGTGATCACTAGCTTGGCCCCCTCCTCCAACTCAATGGTATGCTCAAAACCATGATTTGGTAGTCTCCCTGGAGGTATCTCTCCAAAAACCCTATCATGTTTACCCAAAAGCTCCTGAATGTCAACATGATATGGCTGCCCTGAATTTGAATACTTCTTGGTAGTGATCAAACACTTTGTTGCCCATGCTATGTCATCATGTCAAAAAATACTCTCCATGCATCTAGCAGACACAACCTTGGCTGATCCATTAGCCATGCCTCTAAGCACTACTCGTTGCCCCTCTGTTGTCTTGAACTTAAGTTCCATGGTCTAAAATTTCTGTGAATATTTCTCTAATGAGTGTAACCACTGAACTCCAAGTATAGCATGAGTGTCACCCAAATCCACCACATAGAATTCATATGTGGCTATGCAATTACCCAAGGTAATAGGCAACTATAGGACCCTCTGAGTGCATCTCAATTTATAACCATCTGCCACCATCACATTAAATCCTTCAAAGTCCTCTACAGGTAGCATATGCTTCTCAACTAGGTTTGTGTCAATAAAGTTGTGGGTTGCCCCACTATCAATCAACACTGCTATGTGATGTCCCTATAAAACTCCTCTAACTTTGAAAGAGTTGAATCTAGGAGTGCCTGATATGGTAGCAATGGTACCACTCTTACCCTCTCCCTGAGGTTGCTCCTCATCTGAACTACTATCGTCAATATCTTGAGAAGGCTCATCATCACTGCTCTCATCCTCAGACACAACCTCAATAAGATGAGCCTTTCCTCTTCCTAGGAAACGGTGACCTAGCTCCCAACGTTCCTTGCAATGGTAACAAATTCCCTTAATTTTGCATTCCTTGCGATACTCCTCATCTGGATCACTTTTCTTGTTTCCCTTCTTCTGAAAAGACTTCTTGCCCTTGTTCTTTTGAGGAATGAAGGGTTTAGAAGAGGTTTTTTTGTCCGGTGTGGAGAACTCCATGTATCTAGCTCTAGTGATCACATCTTGTAGGGAATCGGATTTGAAAGCCTTAATCCAACCATGTGTTGGTACTGCCCTCAAGTATTTTTCCTCTATCCCGGGCCATGAATTCAAATGGTCCCAACCCTCTTCTTAATCTCCTATAATGGATTTCAAGTGGGTTGATATCGGGGATGTCCTCATTCATAACCCAATGCTAACACAGGCTAGCAGGACTACTAGCTTTGATACCACTGTGAAGTTTCGGACTTGAGTTGAGTAGTTTTTTTTTTTTCTTTTTTCTTTTGTCTTTTTTCTGTAATGGCTTGTGATTCGCTGATCTTGTGGTTTTAATGAAGAAGTAATATTGCGTTAAATTGATTACATTAATTATGAATAACATATGAACATGACCATTACAAACACTTCATGGATTTCTTGCTTTTCATTGATAGTCATTCATAGATATTGTATATTTAATGTCCAGGTCTGCAATGTTTCAAAGATATCAAAATGTACCCTACAATTTTTCTTTAACATCATTGTCATTGTACAACAATTCAAGACTTGAATAACAAACTCCGATACATTTCTGAGAGCATGTATGGCATTTATTCCATTAGGAACGACTCACTCATAGATAGAATAAACTTGCTACACAAAATTTGTTGATTTCTATAGGTAACACTTAATACAAAAATTAACTTAGCTTGCAACAATGACTTATAGGTGTATAGGGCCTTGAATAATATGCAAAAAATAATCTCAAACCTGGTTATCATGCATTCCCAACTTGGCAAAAATAAAATGAAATTCAGACTTGCCCAAAAATCACAAACAACAATTGCAATGGCTCTTTTTTTTGTGGTTGGTTCTCATAAATAAAAATGTGTCTAGCTGCGAATGCTCAAGACACCTCCTTGAATTCCTCACAGCAAATGGTGTGACTCAGCAACAAGTATGAAGACATTTTTTTTAACAGTAAACACGTTTTTATTAAGCAACCTGTCCAGATGTCCTTAAAACACAAATTCTACAGGTTTCTTTGCTTGAAGAAAGTGCACCTAGGGTTCCAAGACAAAGCCATGCCTCCAAAAAGCACATGAGAAGTTGCTTCCAAAATGATTCGATTTCAACTGCAAATCATATTCAAGAAGTCACCTCTATCTCCTCTCCAAGACATCTTCTCATGGTTTCCAAATCTGAGATACATAAATACAAACTCGTATTCTCCAACTCTGAAAGTGTGCCAACTAGAGATGATCTCTCACATCTGAAACTGGGTGGCGGTGGTTTGCAAACCCTAGCCAAAAGCTCGAAGCAGTTCTATCATAAAAATATGCCTTCATAAAAGTGTGTTAAAAAATATGAGCTCCTCAATATATTTCTCATATGCCCGATAAAGAGCTCCTTTTCTTTTTTATTTTCTCACATTCAAAACATAAAGTGACATTCTCCAAAGTCATTTTCCAAATATTTCTCAAAGCCACTTTTTGCACCAATTTAAAGTGACTTAAAGTCCACTTAAAATAAATATTTCATTAAATCATTTTTGACCCTTTTTGCTTAGTCACTTTATAAGAAGTTAATTTTAATTAATTACTTAATATCACATTAGAGAAATAATGTTGAACTTATGTGATAATTAAATAATTAAATAAATGATTCTCTTTGCCTTTAACACTTGCCTTTGGGAATTAGAAAGGTGAAGCGGCATCTTGCTTAGCTAGCAAGAAGGGGACATTATAAATCCCCAGACCCAAAATAAAAATTCTTGGAGATGTTCATGGTAAAGATAAGGGTAAAGCGGCTATGCAAGGTGATACTCAACAAGAGACTCAAAATGTGTAGTCTGATAGTTTGTTTGATGATATTAACATCTTTACTTGTAACAAAGGGGTGATCCCACAATAGTGGGTTACTCTTTTTGGCCAAAATTGACATTGAAATAAACATTTTGAACTAAATCTTCACTTTCAAACACTATAACTACTAAACCGTGAGGAATTTGAAGATGATGTTGTAGACATCTAATTTGATCACTTCCATATGATCAAACACGTCTCCTTATTCATCCAGTTGCTTATCCCATCTGTTAATATTAATTAAACCATTTGTTTAATTAATACCCTGCATCTTACATAAAGGTCATAAAGTATTTAATTTAATAAATACTTTACCCGTCTTCCTCCTCTAAATTAAATAAATACACCATTTTATTTAATTTAGTCATATTCCCCTTTTGAAATTAAAATTCATTTTTTAATTCTTTTTTTCTCTCTCATGGTCACATCCTCCAACTTTTGCAAGTTGGTCTCTAATCCATCTTAATTCCTTCATCTTCTTCTAATTAACTAGGGTTAGCATGTGCACACCCTTAATCATCATTAGGGTCACATCCTCCATAATCTCCCACTTGATTCTAATGAATCAGTAGTCCATCTAACTAAGTACTTGCACAACCTTAATCATTTGGTTAGTCTAAACTAATCCTCCTCCCATTTATGGCATGTGTCCTTAAGTCAACCTTATTAAAGGCTTTCTCTTTTTGGGCAAGGCACTCCACTTCCCCATGTGAATTTTTAATTCACTTTTTAATCCCCCAAGGCACTCAAAAGGAATTTTTAATTCCTTCACTTCTACCCACATGTCCTTCACTTATTCTTTATTCTTTCCCATCTCCCCATGAGAATATTTGAGGAATTTTTAATTCCTCACATGTCCTATCACCCACATGGGGACAAGGACCTCCTTTATGAGGAGATCTTGTCCAATCCCAAGGTACTTTGTACCCCCTCCATGTCATGTACTATTCTTCCACCTCATGTCCACTTCACCTTTTAGGGCTATATCACATGCCACATGTCAAGATGTGAGGGCTTGTGAGTTCTCAACTCACCTTAGCCCTACATCTTGATATTTGGTGGCTCAATCTTGGCCATCCATCTCCTCTAGGAATTCTCAAAATTCCTATAAATACCCCCTCTTTTCTCTCATTTAAGGGGGAGATCATTTTGCTAGCCAAACTCTTGCAGTTTTGTTTCTCAATCTACACTTAGCCATTTTCATGTTTTCATCCATTTGCACTCATCCTCACATCATTATTTAGCTTGCATCTTGTGCCATCCAAGGAGCATACACATCGAAGATCGAAGGGCCAACCAAAGGATCGATTCGAGACAAGGTATAAGGTTCCATTTGTTGCTTTCATCTTGTGTTGTTTCCAACTTAGGCTAATCTTGAGGTGTAGGTTGTTTTGGTGTTTATTTGCACTCTTTTATTTGCTGCTCATTTTCTAACGCTTATATTCGACCTATCACAAATGCAAACTAGTGATTTTGACATTTTTTGTAGATTCTAAACATATATATTTTTTAAAATTTTGAAATCAAATTACATTTCTTTTTCCATCTCCTTTGATAACTTGTTTTTAACAATAAACACCATTTTTAAAGAGTGATGTGTACGATAAAGTACATAACTCTTTTTCTATGAAGGATAAAATTATAATTTTTTCGAATTTAGATTTGTAACTACGATATCTAGAGGATGCATTTGGCTTTATAGTGTTTTATTGATTTTTTTAAATTAAGTTTTGAAGTCAAACCTATTACAATTTAGACATAGGTGTACTATAAAGAGCATAATTTTTTTTGAATGTATTGAAATTCAATTTATTTATTTTTGTTTGATCAAACACATCAGTACCAATAGGATAGATATTTTTCAAATTTTTTTTGGTAATCTACTAATTTCCATATGTGCAGAATAGAGAGCTTGATTTTTGATGAAAAAACTATTGTTTAATTAAGCTGTAAAAAAATGTATAATAAAACCTAAATATATTACTATACTTGATGGAGAGCTCATTTCAAGGACTATAATCCTATAGTTGGGTTTGTCAAGTTGATTCCATTTTGATCCTATTATGCCTTGCATAACCACCCCATTTTGATTTGGAACAAAATGGGTCCCCCTTCTCTTTTTGGTTTTGCTACCTTTGGTCTTTGTTTTCCCCTTGGGGGTTCTTCTGTTTTGTTTGCTGATTTTGGTTCTGGTCCTATCTTAGCCTAAGTTGGTTTTCTTCTTGCTAAGGATTCATTGGAATAATCACAAGAAATAATGGATTCATTATGACATATTTTGTGTTTTATTTTCCCTTGAGTACTAATGCAGACCTTTCTTTTGCAGGATTAAATCGCCACACATGATGATATTTTCCAAATGAGCTCTATTGGAACGCATTCCTCAATCCAGTTGGTAACAAAACTCCTCTAAGGCAGGAGTCGGCAAGACCTTACTGATGTCTTGCCGACTACCAGTGCATTCTGTCGATATGCATCTGTGTTGCCTATCGGCAAGACCCTAGAGATGTCACAACGAGTGGAATTCATATGCAGCATCTATCGGCAGGACAAAGGTCATCGTCCTGGTGACTAGGAGTAGCCCTTTGGCATGAGTAGTTTCCTTCGGAAAAAGGTCTCGGCGAGATCTCAATGTCTCACCGACTAGCGGCAAAAGGATGTGCCTTCGACGGGAGGTTTTCTCTTTGCCAAGAAGTCTCGGTGAATTCATGAAGTCTCATTGACTAGCGCGGAGCAAGCTAGCCCTTCGGCATGAGTTGCCTCCTTCGGTGTATGGTCTTGCCGAAAGCTTTAAGTCTCACCGACCAGCGATAAGGATGTTCATCTCGGTGAGAGACATTTCTTCAGAGAGAAGTCTCAACGACTATGAAAGGTCACACCGACACAGCGCAAGGGGATTCTATCGGTGGACTTCAGTGAGAGAATCAGTATGTCTCGGCGACCAGAAGGGTAGACTTAGGGAGATTTTCGGTAACACACAAGGTGACCGATATAATGTCTCCCCGATTCTGATAAGTCACAGCGACCCACATGAAACTCAAGTTGAATCTCGGTGAGACATAAGGTGATCGGTAGGATGTCTCCCCGACAAAGGAAGGTTACAGTGATACATGTGAAACGAAAGAATGCATGTCGGTATAACTACAGAAAGGTCTCCCCGAAATGAAAAGATCGCCAAAAGATGATCCCTTCAACATAATGTTTGGCCAAAAGAAGAAAGTCACACCGAGGAAGGTTTGTTTCGGGGAATATTTAGACTCTCGCCAGGAGGTCTCAGCGACTAAGAAGTGTCACACCGACAGGGCATTGCCTCAGGGAGAAGAAAGGTGTGCGCCAAGATGTCTCGCCGAAGAGCGAAGGTCACACCAAAGCAAAAGGAGCTCGAGGAGAACAAGAGTAAGCTCGGGGGGAATGAAAGGGGCTTAGATGAAAGGTCTCAGCAAAACGAAGGAGTCTTGCCGATGCAGAGGATTTCGCCGAGAGGTGTTGCCTTTGGCAAAAAGTTTCACCAAAGGAGAAGGGTCTTGCCGATAAGAGTAAGCTTGGCGAGAATGAAAAGGAGTTCGCTGAAGGTCTTGCCGACCCAGCGCAGTCTTGCCAATAAGAGTAAGCTTGGGGAGAATGAAAGGGGCTTCGATGAAAGGTCTCAGCGAAACAAAGGAGTCTTGTCGACAACAAGGTAGGATCGGTAGGAGAAGAAGAGTTCGGGGTAAGGTCTCTCTGAAGCAGGATTGTCTTCCTGACATAAAAATGAGCTTGATATGACTTCTGAATCTCGACGAAGGGTCTCATCGACTGGTCCGCACTATGCCGATAACTGTTATGAGACGAAATCGCATCGGGGAGACACCGGTGGTGTCTCACCGACATGCAATGTCATTCAGACCATCTTTGACCGCCTGAGGAGCTTGCATGGCATATGCCTAACCAATCAGAAAAGGCTAAATGAAGACTCATTGCCCCCTTTGACCAATTGACCACCCCTGTGTAAGAAGACCAACAGAGTGCAAATGAGATGGACTCATCCTGGGATCGAAGAGCAATGGATCAACGCGGGAGATGGTGTCTAGATACAAGCATAGGCTCAATGATGTTCCCAGAAGGGATGGCTAGCAGGCAGAGGGATCTGGAGTAGGGAGATAAGGCAGAAGAGAATGAAGAAACTATGACTCGCAGGGACAACTGTAGTAACCACCGGCAGAGGTTGATTTGTATTAATGGAAAAGTGCCCTCGAGCATTCAAGGCGACCCTAGCAGAGTTCAAGGTGGACACGAAGGCTAGTAGTAAATGTTGCAGCTGCAAAAAGATGAAAAGGTTTCTCCTAAACTCAAGCCATCACTGACCCAGACAGCAAGGCTTCTCATTGAATGTAGCATTGACTCTCTTCAGAAAGATCTAAAGAGCCGACTCTCCTGGAAGCATATATTTTTTGTAAACCCTAATGCAGGGGGGACAACACATTCTTTTGGTACATTTTGTATATATGGCATTCTTGCCTCTTTGTAAAGGTTAGGACTTTTAAGAGACAGTTAGAGGTAGGGAGAACCAAGGGAGCAAATAGAAGATACAGTGTTAGAATAGATAGTCAGAAGAAAATCTAGGAGTTAGTCAGTTAACAGAAGGAGATAGAGTTTTTGAGGTTAGAACTTGTAGAGCACTTGTAGAGAAGAATTTTTAGAGAACTTCTAGGATTAGAAAAGAGTTAGAAATCAGAGAGAAAGTCAGTTAGAAAAGATAGAATAGCTTCCTGATTCTTTGTAATAGGAGCCTCTTTTGTCTTCTTAGTTAGGAGTTAGATTCAGAATAGTCTGTAATGGATCTTCAAGTTTTCTTAATATAAATGGAAACAATTTGGAATAACAAATTTTCTATACACTGGTGATTGTGCCAGTTTTGTAATTGTTGTTTATCTATTTCACTAATAGTAGAAGTAACCAAATTAAAATCTATTTCAGATTGTGTTTCAGAATGGTGTTTGTCTTAAGTTAATCATTTGATCTGTGAAACCTACAAGGAATGGAATGTTATTTTGGTGTTTTATTTAAAATGGTAACTAGTACTCTGTTATTAAAATCAGCACTGTAAATGAATGAAACTATGTGTCAATCACAAGTTAATTTCGTTCTGCAGTTTTAGTTTGCAATTCCTTGAAGGATTACAAGTCTGGTTAAGATTGGATGAATTATTGTTCTTTTATGTCCCAAAACCCTGATCTATCTTTTGTTGTTTCTTTAAAAACCCCGGTTAAATTAGGTTTTATTTCATGTTTGATCTTAGAACAATCCAGAAGCTCAACACCAGTAGGCCCCTTGAATATTACTGTTACATTGACCAATTGAGCAACATCAGCACAGTTGAGAACCAACTACAAAGACCTTGGGAGTTGAGATATCCATGTGATCATCTTTCTCTTTCAGGAGAAACATAGTAGCAATATTTTGTTTGCATGTTGTTGTGCCAAAACACATGTCAACAGGAACTGGGGCTAGAGGGAGATCCTAGAAGGGAAAGCTAGATAATACTGGGTTTTCTCCCAAGAAAGGCCCCACAGAGTTCTTCAATCAACTGAAAATCCATCACCTCTCATAGAACTCAAGACCTCAATAAGACACAAGAGTCATAAGACTGGCTCAACCATCATACCACCCTTATCAGCTTCGCTCACTCCACCAGGTTTTTCACCAATACCCCAGTGGGTACCTATCAATCCACCATCACGTTCATCTGAAATGTCATCACAGCTAGTTCAACCCATACAACAGCTGGCTCAACCACCACCACCCCCACCAATGGCGTTCTTTCAGAATAATCCCTCTCCATTGGGGACTATTCTGGGAGGTTTTCACGACATGCCTAAGAACCCTGAGAAATTTTGTCCCAAGTACTTTCATGGTGAATCAAGGAGTGCTGAGGAGCACATACAAGCTTTCAAGGATGCTTGTACCAGAGCTCAGATAGCCCACCATGATGTAGTCTGTAGGTTATTCCCTTACTCCTTAGGGGATATGGCGTACAATTGGTACCTTAATCTTCCTCAAGGTTCCATTCTGACCTGGACACACTTGGAAAACGCTTTCATTAATCAGTTCAGGGTTTATGTCGATCCGGCTCTTTTATACCATCAATTCGCTACCATCAGAAAGGAACTAGGTGAACCCTTGCCTTTATTCAATACCATGTTCCAACGAATGTATAGGAGATTGCAAGACCCCTATTTGGTTACTGAGGATAGTGTTATCCAAGCATACTTTAGGGTTATAGACCCTTTGCTAGGTTTGTTCCTACAAAGGACTTACCAACTAGCTGAAATTGATTCTCTATCCAAAGTTTATCATCTAGCTATCAAGCTGCAGCAACAAATTAGTTCTCAACAAGGAAGTTTGGGAGGAGCTTTCCCTTCAATAGGATATCAAATGCATAGCCCAACTCCTCTATTTAATACTGTCCCGGGAATGTCTCCTTCCCACTATGGACCCATGTCTGAATTGCAAACCCAACCACCTGTTCCATTCTTTGCTACTGGAACTTTTGATCCCTTCCAACAATCACAGCTTCCTCAAAGTTCCCAGGGTCATCACAACCAAAGTGGAACACCAGATCATGGTGGTCAGCCACCTGTAGCTAAGAGTGTGGAAAGTGAAAAGATAGTTCAGCTTACAAATGAGGTAGAAACCTTGAAGAAAACACTGTCTCAAGTTACCAATGACATGGATCAGCTTCGGTTGAACCCCTCTCAAAGCCAAGGTAACTACCCTAATCAAAACAACAACAATCAGGGTACTTATCAGAATCATAACAATTACAACCAAAGGGGTTATCAGGGCCAAAACTCCTCTAATCAAGGGTATCAAAACCAAAATAGAGGGTATAATCAAAGGCCAAATAACAACAGGCAATGGAATACAGGGCCCAATAATGGGGGAGTTTCTCATAACTATCAAGCAAACGAGGAAATATCACATACTGCAAACATGGCTGACCTCAACTTCATGATTAATTGGTGCAGGTTGCATGATACTGCAACCCATTCTAAGATAAACTGCCCTTAGATGGAGAAAGTTGTCAAGATGGCACACAAAGATTCTCATACATTCCAGGGGAATTCAAACAAAGGAGGTGACTCAATGGATACTGCAATGGCTTATGACCTCTTTGAAGAAGATCCCTCATTCCCAAGGCAAGAGGAGAATGAACCAGAGGAAGATTCATATGATGCCCAAGCTTTTCAGACAAAGGGAGGGCACTTTTTAAGAAATCAGAACAAGGGCCCATTCACTACATCAGCACCCCCCAATCACATGGTGCCTCCAAATCAAAGTACTGATAACAATCCTCCACCAAAAGGCCCACCTAATTTCCATAACAAGGGTAATTCCTTTGGTGTTTTCAAAGGTACTGCTAGTTGTAATACATAATTTGATATTATTTATGAGATGCAGAGACAAAAAAATTCTCTGTCCTATTTTGAAATCTTAAAGTGGTGCCCTGCTCAAAGGGAGATAGTGCTGAAAGCTTTGGAGCAAGCTGACAAATCAAAAGGAAAGAGTAAAGCAGCACCTGCTGGGGACGTGAATGCAGCCTTGTACAGAAATAAGGTAGGTACCCCACCGTTTCTCTTGAGTTTAAGAATTTGTGGGAAGAATCTACATAATTGTTTGTTGGATTCAGGGGCTTCAGGAAATGTCATGCCATATTCTATATGTAAGAAATTGGGATTAGACCCTGTCCAAACTAACAAGAAGGTCATCCAACTTGACAAAACAAAAGTTAACTTAGTTGGAGAGTTGAAAAATGTACATGTCCAAGTAGGATTAGACCCTAGGATCCAAACCAATATAGATGTCCAAGTGGCAGACATCCCAGAGACTTATGGTATGTTACTGAGCAGAGATTTGATGAAAAGTCTAGGGGGATATCTTTCCCTTGACTTTTCACATATGTGGCTATCATGGAGAGGAATCCCAACTCAGATTAGGATTGAAAGCAAGCCCTGCCTCAAGCATATCATCACGGAATATGATTGCCCCAATGAGGTAGCTTACTTTGAGAATGGGATAGGTGTTTATAAAAGAGAAGAAGCTTTGACCTTTTATGTTCTTGATCCTAAAGAACTGCCCATACAAAAGCCCTCTGATCTTATGATTGATGAAAATCAGCAGGCATTAGTCAGAAAGTTGCAACAAGATTAGCTGGTCTTGGGGGAAGGTGTAGATCTGCAAAGTCTCCTGCTCCCTAATTGGTGTAGGGTACACTACCAAAATCACTCTGAATTAACTTTCCAACCCTGCATTGACATTTTAGATCATGTTGCCCAAGATAAAGAAGGTAGCACAAGTCGCCCTAAGACCATTGCAGACCGTTTCTCATTTGAAGTTGAAGAAGCAACAATGCTGACTAGGGATAGGATACCTTCAGAGGAAGTTCCTTCTCAGATCAAACCTACTCTAGACACATGTCCAAATCAGCATATTGATAAGGAACAACCTCAAGGTTTGTTGGACACCCCTTCACCCACGAATATACCAAAACCAAAGGGGTTAACCGAAAGCACAAATGACTGTCAAGAGGATAGCCATAGGTCAGATGATGTAACTAAGCAGGAATTGGGAACCATACCTAAAGAATTTACAGGGCATCCTTTCCCTATACCTAATCCCAACAATCAAGTAGTCCCACCCCTGGCTCACTCTACTCAAGCACCCATAACAACTTCAAAAGAATCAACTCTAACCCACGATCAACTGTGGACCCTCACGTTTGATGGATCCAAATCTAAGACAAGCAGTGGTGTTGGAATTGTACTAACCAGCCCTCAAGGAAAACCTTCTTTGCTTCTTACAGGTTGCAATTTGGATGCACTAATAACGTGGCAGAATATGAAGCTCTAGCACAGGGATTGATGTTTGCACATAGGAAGAAGGTCACTGCCTTGATGGTTAAGGGGGATTCGGAAATTGTTATCAAGCAAGTACGCAGCCAGTACACCTATCACAATAAGAGGCTGGTAGCATATAGAAACAAGGTATGGAATTTGATCGAAGACTTTGATGCCTTTGGGATTAGTTTAATCCCTAGAGAAGACAATCAGGTCGCTGATTCATTGGTTGTTGCTGCAAGCACCCTGGAACCTATGCAAGGCTCTAACCTCAAGAAATTCTTAGTGGAATTAATTTCCACCCCTGCAGTTCCTGACAACATCATGAACTTTCAAGTTTTTGATGATGATCGACATATTCTTGCTTTCTTAGCAAGCTCAGATGTTTTTGAGGGGAAAATTATTGATGGGTCCAATAGAGATCAAGGGGATTGGAACCCTGAGGAATGTGATACAGAAGGAGTTCTTAATTTAAAGAATAATAACATTCTCAAGGGAATGGTTGCTTTAGAAAGGATTTTTGACTTAGATCCAAGGGCTCGAGAGAAGATATTAGCTGAAGAAAAGGGAGGCGAATATGAAATAGTTAACCTGGCCGATTTTGGCCCTGAAAGGAATGTCTACATAGGGAAGGCCTGCCTTGAAGCAATCAGGAAAGACATATTGAAGGCACTTAAAAAAGATATTTCTGCAATTTCTTGGGGATATGAAGACCTAAAGACGTTTGATGCTACTATAATGACTCATACTATTCCCCTGAAGCCTGAAGCTAAGCCATTTTGACAAAAACAACGCCCTGTCAACGCTTTGATTGAGCCATTGATCCTTAAAGAAGTTCAGAAATTGCTCTCTGCAAGGATAATTTTCCCTATATGCCATTCAACTTGGGTGGCTAACTTAGTCCCAGTCCGCAAGAAAAACGGGGAGATCAGGCTGTGTGTCGACTTCAGAAATTTGAATAGAGCCTTAGAAAAGGATAATTACCCACTTCCTTCTCTGGACGAAGTGTTGCAGACTGTCAACGGATCTCAAATGATATCATTCCTGGACGGTTACTCTAGATATAATCAGGTAATGGTTGACTATGAAGACAGAATGAAGACAACCTTCACTACAAAGTGGGGAACATTCACGTATAGGAGGATGCCATTCGATCTGATAAATGTTGGAGCAACTTTCTAGCGCGCCATGGACATAGCGTTCAAGGACCTAATCAGTAAGTGTATCATTATCTATATGGACGACCTGACAGTGTTCTCCAAGGACTGATTGAATCATGTTGCATACTTAGCCAAAGTTCTTGAGAGATGCATCCGGTATGGAGTCTCATTGAATCCAAAAAAATGTGTGTTCGGGGTTTCTGAAGGGAAGCTGTTGGGACACATAATTTTTGAAAGAGGGATTTCAATCGACCCATATCAAGTCAAGTCCATTATGAAGATCACCAGGCTAGGAAGCAAGAAAGAAATGAGGTCTTTCTTCGGGAAAATCAACTTTGTGAGGAAGTTCATCATGGGCTTTGTTGAAATCGTGAAACCCCTCAACGAAATGATGAAAAAGGATGCCAAGGTAGAGTGGATTGATGAAGCGAAGGCCTTTTCACAAGTCAAACGATCCATCTCAAAAGCACCAGTCCTTACCAGCCCCGATTACATCAGGCCATTCTACATTTACTCTTTTGCTTTTGAGCATTCCTGCGCGGCTGTTTTAACTCAACGAAGAGGAGAGGTAGAGGAGAGACCGATTGCTTTCATGAGCTCTCCATTAAAAAATGCGGAAATCAAATACCCACCTCTGGAGAAGCAAGCTTTTGCGTTGGTTCAGGCTGTTAAGAAATTCTGACATTACATTCTCCGAAGCCAAATCTTTGTTGTAGTTCCTGATGCAGCTGTGAAGTCCCTACTCATGCAAAGTGAGCTGGGAGAAAGGAGAGGCAAATGGATGGCCATCCTGCAAGAATTTGATTTGGAGATACACCCTATGAGACTAGTCAGGGGTACAGGCTTGTCGCAGTCCATGGCGAACGCTGGTGACAACATCATCTGTCAGCAATACATGACCCAGTATTTCTCTAACGACCTTTGGTATTCTGATATCATTTGCTTTATGCTCAACAATCGATGTCTAGAGGGAATGAATGCAACTCAAAGGAGAGCCCTGAGACTCAAGAGTTCTCATTACATGCCCAAAGGAGGGTTGCTATACAGGAAGAATTTTGAAGGAGTATACATGAGATGCCTAGATCATCAAGAGGCTCAACATGTGATCTCTGAGTTTCATGGGAAACATGGCACAGGTCATGGGTCTGCAGATTCTTTGGCACACCAGATCCTCCGATCTGGTTATTACTGGCCCTGCATATTCAAATATTCCCATCAGCATGTGAGGACATGTAACATCTGTCATATTTTTGCACCAAGGGAACGCCATGCAACTATGCCTTTGCAGCCCGTCTATGAGGTAAGGCCATTTGCCCAATGGGCACTGAACTTTATTGGGGTAATTAACCCAAACTCCTCTACAGGACACAAGTTTATCTTGACTGCTACTGACTACTGCACAAGGTGGACAGAGGCTATACCCTGCAAGAACAACACCACAGAGATAGTGATCAAGTTCCTCACCGAGTGCATCACTACAAGGTTAGGGGTACCCTTCGCTCTAGTATGTGACAATGGCTCTGCCTTTTCTTCTGCTGAGTTTATTTCTTGGGCATATGAGCACAAAATTGTTTTGAAGTATTCCTCAAATTATTACCCACAAGGCAATGGAGTAGCAGAGTCGACCAATAAGAACCTTCTAGGGGTAATAAAGAAATTGTTAGAACACAACCCTAGAGACTGGCATACTCAGCTGATATTTGCATTATGGTCAGATAGGACTAGGATTAAGGCTACTCTAAAGACTTCACCATTCAAGCTGGTATATGGCCAAGAGCCTGTCTTCCCTATCCATCTGCAGATACCTATCCTTGATTTCATGCATAAATTCTACTCTAATGATAATATGATAGAAGTCAGATTAGCTGCTTTGTTGAAATTATAAGAGCAGAGAGATGCTGCCTTACAATAATTCTTTAGGCACCAGGCTGTTGTCAAACGCTGGTTTGACAAAAGAGCTAAAATCAAAGCTTTTAGGATATCTGACCTTGTATTGTTATGGGATAAAGCCAGTGAAAAGAAGGGCAGTCACCAGAAATTTGACAAACTTTGGTTAGGTCCTTATCAGGTCGCTGAGATCCTGGGGGAAAATGCTTTTAGATTGAGTAGCTTAACTAGAGAACCTGTTCCCTTGCCTGTCAATGGGCAATTTCTTAAGCACTATTTTGGGTCGTAAAGCATGCTAATGCTCCACTTGCTGTTCTTTATATAAATAATTTGTTTATTTTGTCTCTTGTTTGTAGATAATTTGCATTTATGTAAATAGTTTATGTGTTTCTGCTTGTAAATAATCTATTGCTCTTTGTGTAAGTAATTTGCTGCCTGTTTGTTTGTCTTTCCTTTTTGTCTTTTTGTTTCCCTTGTTTTGTGGTTTATGTTTTGTTTTGTTCTTTGGGGTTGATTTGTCCTTTCCATCTGAAACTGTGGGTTGTTATCTAAAGTATACTATGGTCATAAGGAGAAAAATGGTTTAGGTATTTTCAGGCTTTCTGGTCTGATGATTTTGTCCTAAACTCTTTGTTTCATGCCCATTGTCAATAAAGGTTGTGGAAGGTCTTGAAAACAAGGTACAAAGTAAATAACCTTCATTAGCTCCCTCTAAATCTATCACAAATCATTAAGATCATCCCCTCTTGTAATGATATATTTGTCCTAGGATGATAGTGTTGTAAGATTTAAGTGAAAAATCTGATCTCCCAATTGTTGTTATGAGGTCCATGGTAGTTTTCAACCCAGATCAGATGTTAAGCATCTGACATATTGAAAAGAAATGAATGAAATATCTGAAACTCTATGAGAAAAGAAAAGAGAAAAGAAAAGAAAGAATTACATACAGGAAAAAGAGACTCAATATGAATGGGTGATTCCAGTATCTCTACCGGGGCTATGGACGCCTGACTAGAAGTAGAGCAACGCTGTGAGAAAACTAGAGGTATCTCCATCGGGGTTGTGGATGCCTAACTGGCAGCGGAGCAATGCCCAGGATATCATTGCACAACAGCTAAAAGGGATCAACTCATGTAGCTTAAATCTTACACATTGTTGTCCAAAAGATGAAGAAAACTTCATGAGAGATGTGATGCACAATCAAGCACACACATAGATTCAGGGGTGGCCATTGATTGATTTAAATTTTGAGATTCTAGCTCTACCTTGGTTGTTATAATTGACCCAACTAGAGTTGTGATATTCATGAACCAGGAGTTCTAGGTAGTTGAATCCTTCAGCTTCTTGAAAATGGTTAAACCATTTTCCCAGCCGAGTCGCCATTTGTTATGCCTTGCATAACCACCCCATTTTTATTTGGAACAAAATGGGTCCCCCTTCTCTTTTTGGTTTTGCTACCTTTGGTCTTTGTTTTCCCCTTGGGGGTTCTTCTATTTTGTTTGTTGATTCTGGTTCTGGTCCTATCTTAGCCTAAGTTGGTTTTCTTCTTGCTAAGGATTCATTGGAATAATCACAAGCAATAATGGATTTCATTATGACATATTTTGTGTTTTATTTTCCCTTGAGTACTAATGCAGACCTTTCTTTTGTAGGATTAAATCGCCACACATGATGATATTTTCCAAATGAGCTCTATTGGAAGGCATTCCTCAATCCAGTTGGTAACAAAAATCCTCTAAGGCAGGATTCGGCAAGACCTTACTGATGTCTTGCCGACTACCAGTGCATTCTATCGATATGCATCTGTGTTGCCTATCGGCAAGACCCCAAAGATGTCATAGCGAGTGGAATTCATATGCAGGCATCTATCGGCAGGACAAAGGTAATTTTCCCAACGACTGGGAGTATCCCTTCGACATGAGTAGTTTCCTTCAGAAAAAGGTCTTGGTGAGATCTCAATGTCTCACCAACTAGCGGCAAAAGGATGTGCCTTCGGCGGGAGGTTTTCTCTTCACCAAGAAGTCTCGGAAAATTCATGAAGTCTCATCGACTAACGCAGAGCGAGCTAGCCCTTCGACATGAGTTGCCTCCTTCGGTGTATGGTCTTGCTTAAAGCTTTAAGTCTCACTGACCAATGATAAGGATGTTCATCTCGGTGAGAGACTTTTCTTCGGAGAGAAGTCTCAGCGACTATGAAAGGTCACACCGACACAGCGCAAGGGGATTCTATTGGTGGTCTTCGGTGAGAGAATCAGTATGTCTCAACGACCAGAAGGGTAGACTTAGGGAGATTTTCGATAAGACACAAGGTGATCGATATAATGTCTCCCCGATTCTGATAAGTCACAACGACACACATGAAACTCAAGTTGAATCTCGGTGAGACATAAGGCGATCGGTAGGACGTCTCCCCGACAAAGGAAGGTTACAATGATACATGTGAAACGAAAGAATGCATGTCGGTATAACTACAGAAAGGTCTCCCCGAAATGAAAAGATCGCCAAAAGATGATCCCTTCGACATAATGTTTGGCCAAAAGAAGAAAGTCATGCCGAGGAAAGTTCATTTCGGGGAAGATTTAGACTCTTGCCAGGAGGTCTCGGCGACTAAGAAGTGTCACACCGATGGGGCATTGCCTCGGGGAGAAGAAAGGTGTGCGCCAAGATGTCTCGCCGAAGAGCAAAGTTCATGATGAAGCAAAAGGAGCTCAAGGAGAACAAGAGTAAGCTCGGGGGGAATGAAAGGGGCTTCAATGAAAGGTCTCAGCGAAACGAAGGAGTCTTTCCGATGCAGAGGATTTCGCCGAGAGGTGTTGCCTTCGGCGAAAAGTTTCACCAAAGGAGAAGGGTCTTGCCGATAAGAGTAAGCTCGGCAAGAATGAAAAGGAGTTCGCTGAAGGTCTTGTCGACCCAGTGCAGTCTTGCCGATAAGAGTAAGCTCGGGGAGAATGAAAGGGGCTTCAATGAAAGGTCTCAGTGAAACGAAGGAGTCTTGCCGACAACAAGGTAGGCTCGGTAGGAGAAGAAGAGTTCAGGGCAAGGTCTCTCTAAAGCAGGATTGTCTTCCCGACATAAAAATGAGCTCGATATGACTTCTGAAGCTCGACGAAGGGTCTCATCGACTGGTTTGCGCTATGCCGATAACTGTTATGAGACGAAATCGCATTAGGGAGACATCGGTGGTGTCTCACCGACATGCGATGCCATTCGAACCATCTTTGACCGCCTGAGGAGCTCGCATGGCATATGCCTAACCAATCAGAAAAGGCTAAATGAATGACTCATTGCCCCCTTTGACCAATTGACCACCCCTGTGTAAGAAGACCAACAGAGTGCAAGCAAGATGGACTAATCCTGGGATCGAAGAGCAATGGATCGATGCAGGCAAGTGTGTCCAGATACAAGCGGAGGCTTAATGATGTTGCCAGAAGGGATGGCCAGCAAGCAGAGGGATCTAGAGTAGGGAGATAAGGCAGAAGAGAATGAAGAAACTATGACTCACAGGGACAGCTGTAGTAACCACCGGCATAGGTTGATCCGTATTAATGGTAAAGTGCTCTTGAGCATTCAAGGCGACCCTAGCAGAGTTCAAGGTGGACATGAAGGCTAGTAGTAAATGTTGCAACTGCAAAAAGATCAAAAGGTTTCTCCTGAACTCAAGCCATCACCGACTCGGACAGCAAGACTTCTCATTGAATGCGGCATTGACTCTCTTCAGAAAGATCTAAAGAGTCGACTCTCCTGGAAGTAGATATTTTTTGTAAACCCTAATGCAGGGGGGACAACGCATTCTTTTGGTACATTCTTGATATATGGCATTCTTGCCTCTTTTTAAAGGTTAGGACTTTTAAGAGACAGTTAAAGGTAGGGAGAACCAAGGGAGAAAATAGAAGATACAGTGTTAGAATAGATAGTCAAAAGAAAATCTAGGAGTTAGTCAGTTAACAAAAGGAGATAGAGTTTTTGAGGTTAGAACTTGTAGAGCACTTGTAGAGAAGAATTCGTAGAGAACTTCTAGGATTAGAAAAGAGTTAGAAATCAAAGAGAAAGTCAGTTAGAAAAGATAGAACAGCTTCCTGATTCTTTGTAATAGGAGACTCTTTTGTCTTCTTAGTTAGGAGTTAGATTCAGAATAGTCTGTAATGGATCTTTCAAGTTTTCTTAATATAAATGGAAACAATTTGGAATCACATATTTTTTGTACACTGGTGATTGTGCCAGTTTTGTAATTGTTGTTTATCTGTTTCACTAACAGTAGAAGCAACCAGATTAAAATCTATTTCAGATTGTGTTTCAGAATGGTGTTTGTCTTAAGTTAATCATTTGATCTGTGAAACCTACAAGGAATGGAATGTTATTTTGGTGTTTTATTTAAAATGGTAACTAGTACTCTATTATTAAAATCAACACTGTAAATGAATGAAATTGTGTGTCAATCACAAGTTAATTTCGTTCTGCAGTTTTAGTTTGCAATTCCTTGAAGGATTACAAGTCCGGTTAAGATTGGATGAATTATTGTTCTTTTCTATCCCAAAACCCTGATCTATCTTTTGTTGTTTCTTTAAAAACCTCGGTTAAATTAGGTTTTATTTCATGTTTGATCTTAGAACAATCCAGAAGCTCAACACCAGTAGGCCCCTTGAATATTACTATTACATTGACCAATTGAGCAACATCAGCACAGTTGAGAACCAACTACAAAGACCTTGGAGTTGAGATATCCATGTGATCATCTTTCTCTTTCAAGAGAAATAGAGTAGCAATATTTTGTTTGCATGTTGTTGTGCCAAAACACACGTCAACAGATCCTCAACTTGAACCTCGAAACCCAAAAATCTGCATAAAATTGCAGACGGATGGGGGCAAGGGAAAAAAAGGGAGTGTTCATTCGAACCCCCTTCTAATAAAGGGGTTTTGAATGAACACTCCCTATATGGCGCAAGTTGGTGTTTATTAGAAGGGGGTTCATTAGAAGGGGTTGTTCATTCGAAAGGGGTGGATGCCTTGCATGTTCAAATGAAGCCCCTTCATTCAAAACCATTTTTAAGTTTTATGATGGGAATTTCTAATTTTTATTTATGCAAAAAATTGTAACCCACTATTGTGGGTTCACCCAGAGAAGAAATCAACAATGTCCTTGGCATGGAAAAAGATGGTACAGTTAGTTTTTTCAATTTTTTTAAATGGTTCTTCAGTGAGGTTAACCAGATCAATGTTAAGATGTGTTCTTTGATTAATAATGTTGAGAACAACATCAACAAAAATCAGGATGCTATTATATATGATCAGATTAACAAACTTAATTGGTATCCTTAACAGTGTCATTGATTATGTGTTGGTCATAAAAAAGATTTTGAATCTAGAATTTCTACCTTGGAGGAGAAGACTGCTAAATTATATGATAATCTAGAAAAATTGGTCAAATTCATCCAAACATTGCTACACAACAACGTACAAGGTATTACTCTCCTAAATGAAAAAATCTCGTAACTAGACAAGGGAGATGGTTGTAAAGGGGAAAGAGGTTGATGGTGTTGAGGTAGACGTGCTTAAGGGTATTCAAGGTTCGGTTGTAGGTGCAGGTCTAAGTATATGTGCTTAGAGAAATACCAAGAAACACATGGAGATTCCTTCTAAAGAATTGGTCGAGGTGATCAATATGCATGAGCATTCATTACTCAAGATATGGAAGCAACAAAGATTCTAAATAACTTACAATAAGCTTCTATTTTTTATTGTTGTCTCTTGTTTTTCTTGCTATTGTTTTGTTGATGGTTGGTTGCTTGTATTGTCCTAACTTTTCTTAAAGCATCAATTTTTTTATGAGGATTTCAGGTCCCTTCAAAACCTACTTTTCCTCTAATCAAAAACAATTTATTACAAATATTCATGTTTAATTAGCTCTTCCTACATTAGCTAGTCAACTTATGATATTTTAAAAAAATTATTAAAGCAAGAAAAAACAAAGTTAATTCAATTTGGAACTCTTAAAAATAGTGAGCATGCTTTTATGTTTAAAAATCATAAGCAAAATTTTAAGACTCACAATAAATAATATAATAATCTTAAATCTTATAATAACAATACTAATGATCCTAGAAATAAAAATTCTTGTAAGAAGTCTCATTGTACTTATTGTGATAAAGATGGTCATTGTTCTAACATTTTTTTTAAGAAACAAAATGATAAAGATCCCATAAGGCAAAATAATCAACAAAATAAACCTAATAACAATAAGTTTCACAAAAATGCAAATCAATCTAGAAGAGCTTTTACTTGTAGTTATAATGCTTCAACACCTCCTAAATGGGTTATTGATTTAGTTGCTTCTCAACATGTTACTTCTCATAAAGAGGTATTTGAATCTATGCAACCCAATGTCTAATGTTCTACTTCAACTTGCTAATAATCATAGTTGTAAAGTAGAAGCAACTGAAGATGTGAATGTACCTAATGATAAATTACATGATGTTTTGTATGTTCCTGAATTAAAGACTAATTTTCTTTTAGTTGCTAAGCTTCGTCAAGATTGCAACATAGAGTTTTATAAAGATATGTGCTATGTGATTGATCCAAAACAAAACCATAAAGTCATTGCTAATGCTAAATTAGACAATGATAATTTATTCAAATTTTATGAGTTTGCTCAATCTAAATATTCTTTACTATCTACCTTTGATTTCAATGTTTGGCATGAAAGACTTGGTCATATCAATACTAACAATATTGCCTTGATGCAAAATCTTAATATAGTAGAAGGATTTTCTAGCATTATTCCATCTAAATTTGTATGCACAAGATGCATGAGTGGTAAGATGTGTAGGGAGACCTTTCCACAAGGTCAAGAATAAAGGGCTCATCATAAGTTACACCTAGTCCATAGTGACCTTTTGGGACCCATAAAAAATAACTCCATCCAAGGATCAAGGTATGTACTTACTTTTGTTGATGATTATTCTAGAAGAAATTGGATCTATTTTCTTCAAATGATCAAGTTCTTGATATCTTTTCTAAATTTAATAAAAAATTTGAAAGATAATTTTGTTTTAAAATTAAAATTCTTAGAACTGATAATGGTAAAGAATATGTGAATAATGCTTTGAATGGTTATTTAAATTCATTTGGTATTAAACATGAGCTAACCATTACCTATGCACCTCAACAAAATGGTGTAGTGGAAAAAAAGCATAGAAATATTGTTGAAATGGCTAGATGTGTGTTACATGCAAAAAACATGTCTTATAAATTTTGGGTTGAAGCTATGTTTTGTACTACTTATATTATTAATGAAACTTCTACAAAAGCTTTAAAGGATATAACTCTTGAAGAGGCTTGGTCTGGTAGGAATCCTAATCTTAAGCATTTAAGAATCTTTGGTTCAATTGATTATGCTCATAAACCTAAACAAAAAGGAAAAAAAATAGATTCTAAATCTTCTTATCATATTTTTGTTGGGTATTGTTACACCTCGTCTCTTAGTTACCAAGTTACTTTTACCTTCATGAGTGAAAATGATGATAAATGTAAATATTCACTTTAATATGTTTGATAGGTGAATGAAATATTGAAATGTACATTAAGATGTTATTGCTTTTAAAGGAACAATTATGTTTTATACTAATGGAAAATGCAATGAATGAATATGTACTGCAATATGAATGCTTTAATGATTTATGATGCAAATGAATTTCATGTGAATAGCTAACTACCTTTGTGATGCACTAAGTTGGATGCAAGAAGGATTCAAGCCCTCATGTATGAGAGGGGGAGTATCACTCAAGAGAAGAACTTGGTCTGGTAACCATTAATGAGCCTAACTGAGCATACACACACTCATGTCCTAGTTTGGCTAGGTTGAGTTGAGTTAGTTTGTGAAATTAGGTAAGTAAACCTTCGGTCATTTGGGGACTATCTTGATTATTCCTTAGGTTAGATTACATGCCTAAATCTCTTTATTGATTATATGTTCTCCTTCATGTGATTATATATATATATATATATCGATATACACTTTGTGTATATGTTTATTGATGGGTATATATGTGTTCGTACTTATGGTGAAATAGTAATTATGATATATATATATATATAAACATATTTTCTTATATTGGTTAATATGATTGGCAATTATTGGTTTAATAAACATATATATATCATATTATATTGAAAATGTTATATATACTTGATTGACAAAAAAATCATTTGATGATCTTGTGAATATAAATATATATATTATATAATGTTTTATATATATTAAAAGTACTATGTAATGAACATAGCGCATAAAAGCATTGCCATGAGAAAAGTGAAATGGTTGTGCGCATATGACAGTGTATGAATGGTAATTGTTGATGATTATGAAACACTAAAACAAAGCTTATATAAGGGCATATTTTTCATTTAAAATGTGGTGATATTAAACTCAAATGCCCAACAAAGTAGGGGGGTGAGTTAAATTCAAATGAGAGTCTATTGTTGCACTAAATAGCCATGCACCACCTTGTTAAGGGAAGTAAGACTATGTCTTAAAGCCTTTGTATATAGCACATAAATTATTTGCATCGAACCATTTGCAATGAGAACAAATAAAGAAAAGTTAGAATAAGTCAATGAAGACTTATAACCTGTGCATGGAAGTAGGAATACAATTTATACATTGCAAGAGGAATTAAGGCAGATTTAACAATGTTGAATGGTCTTTGATTGTGCTATATAAAACGATGCTAATATAAGAATATGTGGTGCCAAAATTTGTGGAAAGCAAAAGCTAGTAGAAGTCCAAACCCGCACCATGTGCGGGTACAACATTATGATAAATGTAAAACTCAATCAAAAGAAAAGTTGGAAAAAATGTAAGAGGGTAGTCGACTTGCAAACCAAGTAGGAAACTTGCTTAAACGCATCGCTGTTCCTTGACTCACTAAAAAATTCATGTTGTCTCATGAATTAAGTTGACTCGGCCATTGGAAATGTGAGGATTGTCATGTGTACAATCTGAGAGTTTAATTAGTTGATTCATTGCATGGGAGTAGAAAGGTGGCATAATTGTTAGCTTGTTTGTAGCCTTTGGAAGCTCAAGTTTTAGTATATATATAGGTGCTCTCTCTACCATTTGTTACACTTCTCATTTTTATTTATATGTTGTTATTCTATTGTATTTTATGTGCAAGAATTATTTTGAGAGTTTAGTGAGAAAGAGTGATTTGTTAAGAGTTCTTGAGAGGAGGCTAGAGTTTGGATATTAGTTGAACTTTGGAGAAGTAGCATTTGTGGTGGTGAAGGATAAGGTTGGAAAGCAACATTATCAAGTTGAAACTTTATATCCAAGCATGCTGATTTCTATTCCTCCATTATCTATGTTTGAAAGGTTATTTGATTGTAAATGCCTTTGTTTGGAAAAGATTACTTTTTAGAATGCATGATATGCTTGTTATTTCCTAGTATGGAATACTCTTGTGTGATTATTGATTGATTCTTGAATTAGTGAAACCCCTATAATTTTGGGAATACATTTTTATAATGTTGAAGCATGTGTGGATTAAATTCTATTAGAACTATACTTAGTTCATTAGTCTATATGGATATTGCATGAAAAGTGAGATGTGGAATATGTTGCTATCTTGATTTGTTAGCTTATGATGTTAGGTAAACCTTTGTGGATAATGATGTTAGTAATACAACAGGAATGATGGCATGATAGAAATTTCATCATTGATAGGTTGTAATATTATGCAAACCATGATGATAGTCTATACTTGATGGATTACTTATATCTCCTTGAAGTAGGAAGATAGTCTTTTCCCTAAGGTTAGGGTGTATACTTGATTGTTATATCAATATTCAATAGTAGGGTTGAGAAATGTATTTTTTGATTATGCTATAATCATATACCTGATTAGGAGTCTATTCTTATTTACAAAATTCTAAAAGAGGACTCATGTTCTGGCAACCCAAAGTCGTATAGAGAAGAGGACATGTAGGTGCAAAAGCATGAAATCCTCTCAGGCTAATGTCCTCCAATTTATATACAAATATAGTGAACATTGTAAACATGTGAATATTTGAGGTATATTGGAAGAGAGGTTTTATGATTTGTTTATGATCACTTGATCGTTACATCACTTTTGATTGAAACCCTAGGTTGGGAATAACCTATTTGGTTGGGTTGTTTACTTGATTATAGGTTGGGATTAACCTAAATGATCTAATTAGTCATTTGATTGTTGATTATTTCATTGATTGAGTCATTTATTGATGAGGTTTTACTCTTGAATGGAGTCATTTATTGATGAGATTATACTTTTGATTGAGGTCATTTATTTGATGAGATCATACTTCTAAAAAGAAGGTACTTAATGTTGTGGTCATACTTTTTGAAAAGGTTTCATTTAATGTTATGATGTTATGATTACCCAGGGTGGTTAATTAGGTTATTCCTGGGGTTAGATAATCCATGGAAAAGGGAGTAACCTAGTAGGTCACTTATTATGTGTGCATGCATGGTTAGCTTGGTTATACTCAGGGTTGGAATAATCCATGGGAAAGGGTGTAACCTAGCTAGTAAAGTTTGTTAAAACTTGGTTATTCTCGAGGTTAGGATATTCCATGGGAAAGGGATAAATCATTTTGGACAATTTAATATGTCATCACCTTAGAGTGAATGTATGCTATGTTTATGGTCAAAACCAAATCAATCTAAAGAGTGGGTGGATATATGAATTGCACTTGAAGTGTTGGGTGTTAAATCTTTGGCCAAAGTAGTGTAAGTAGCCATTGTTTACATTGTTAGTTCACTATGATCCATGATTTCATTCTAGGCAAGGAAACCAAGGTATGGTAGCTCTAGAAATTTAGGACACAACACTATGCTCAGGAAGGCCAAGATTATGAGGTTATCAAACCAATCTCTTCATCGAAGGGTAGGGCCATCTTACTAGTTAGGTCGATGTGTGGGGGACCACAATAAGATTGTGGTTGGTGGAAAATTGGTTGAGTGATGCTCTCCTTCATACAGTTGGTGGCCAGGATTTGAGGATGTATGTGCTAGTATTGGGGACAACTAGAATGTATGCACCAGTAATAGAGAAATCTAGCATGTAAACACCAATGTTGGGGACATCAAGGATGTATGCCCAAGTAAGGACATCTAGACCATTTGTATATATATTTCATTAAGATCTTAGAAGCTATGCATGTGAACATGTATCTCTATTCTTATTGAGAAATTGTAAATTGGAAAAATATTATCAATACATGGAATTATGTAATAGATAATCATTACTTGGAATTTATGTAAAGCACTTTGTGAAAAATCAATGGAAATTTGAAATGGGATTAATTTTGAAAATGCATCTTTTATTATTAAAATGCAGTGGGAGTTTGGAATGGGATTAATTCCAAAAGTGCATCTTAATATTGAATTAGGAAAGAAATTTTTTATTCCTATATTTTGCAAGCATATGCTATTCACATGTGGGTTAAAACATGGTAAATTCTTTGGCTTAAATACTGGGTATGTTATAGGTATGATGAACATTCTAAAGCTTATAGATTTTATAATCCTATTACTAACAAAGTTAAAGTTACTAGAGATGTATGTATTATTCAAAATGGTGTTCATGATTGTTCTAAAGTTCATAACAATAGATCTTCTCAAAATAAAGTTGTTATTATTGATGATAATCCTCTTAAAAATCTTCCTAATGCATCTCTTAGTCAAATTGATAGTGAAGATGAACATGTTGAACCCTCTCATCATGATTCTTCTTCAAGTGATGATACTCCTACATCTAAAAGAAAGCCTAAATGGTTTAAAAAATTTATGCAAGAAAGTGAGGGTATTTTAGCTAGAATGAATCAATCTTTAGGCTAGGAAAATAAACTATTGCAAATATGCTTTGATATCTAAAGTTATGCATACAAATGATCCTCAAAATTATGAACAAGCTAAAGATCAACCTCATTGGAAAAAGGCTATGTAAGAAGAATATGATACATTAATTGCTAATCAAACTTGAGATCTAGTTCCTTTACCTCATGGAAAAAATCTTGTTTCATGCAAATAGTTATATAAAGCTAAGGTTAATGCAAATAATGAGGTTAGAAAATTTAAAGCTAGATTAGTTGTTGGAGGCTTCTCCCAAGTGGAAGGCCTAGATTATAATGAATTTTTTTCTCTAGTAGCTAAAATGTCAACTATTAAATTAGTGCTTTCTTTAGCTTTTCAATGCATTGGCCCATTCATCAAATGGATGTTAAAAGTGCATTTTTAAATGGTGATTTACATGAAGAAATTTATATGTCTCAACCATTGGGTTTTATTAAGGAAGTAATGAAAATCTTGTTTGTAAATTAAAGAAATCAATTTATGGTTTAAAATAATCTCCTAGAGAATGGTATTCTAAAATTATTGCCTTTTTTATATCTCAAGGTTTCATTAGAAGTAAAAATGATCCAAATTTATATATTAAACATAGTGAAAATGATATTGTGATCATTATTTTAAATGTTGATGATTTGATTATCACTTCTAGTTCTAACAATTTGATTAGTGATATTAAGTCTCAACTAAATAATCAATTTCAAATGACTGATTTAGGCTTATTACATTATTTTTTGGGTATGCAAAATTGGAAAACACCTAAAGGTATTTTTCTTTCTCAACATAAATATTCTCAAAACCTCTTAGATAAATTTGAAATGAATCATGCAAATTGTGTTTCTACTCCTTGTGAATTAGGAACTAAATTAATGGTGGATATGGAAACTCCTTTTGTTGATCCTACTTTATATAGGCAATTAGTAGGAAGTTTAAACTACTTAACTCTTACTAAACTTGATATTTCTTATAGTGTTGGTTTAGTTTCTAGATACATGTCTAAACCACAACAAACTCATTTTAAAGTTGCAAAAATAATTTTAAGATATGTTAAAGGTACCCTCAATCTTGGTCTCTTTTATGATGTAAATTGTGAATTTTCTTTAAAATGTTATATTTATTCAGATTTAGGAGGTGATCCCAATGATGGGAGATCCAATTGTGGTTATTGTTTCTTTGTTGGATCATGTTCAATCTCATGGAATAGTAAGAAGCAACAATCTACTTATCTTTTCTCTACATAAGCTGAATATAGAGGTTATACCAACGCATCCAAAGAAGCACTATGGTTAAGAAGACTACTTGAAGACTTGGGTCTACCTCAAAAAGATCCTACACCTTTATATTGAGATAATCAAAGTGTCATTGCTTTGGCCAAGAATCCAATTTTTCATGCAAGGACTAAGCACATTGCTCTCCAACATCAAGTCATTAGAGAGAAAATTGAAGACAAACAAATTTCTCTTTTGTATTGTAAAGGTGAAGATCAAGTTGCAGATATTATCACCAAACCTATTTGTAAAGAAAAATTTCTTCTTCATTGTAAAATCTAGGACTACAACCCATTGAAGGGTTTGATGTAAACTCCCCAAGTAAAGCTTAGGGGTGGCATTAGAAATTAATCTTTAGTTAGGTGAAGATTATTTATTGTATTATTTAACACTTGTAAGAATATTCCAAAGAAATCTCTACAAGTCTTTTGTCTTATTTGAGTATTCTCATTCATTTTTATAAGTCCTTTTTGGAGGAATATTAAGGCTTAGGTGTAGTTTCCTCCTTATGAGGATTTTGACACCTTGCACACACATAGGATGAAAGGTGGCATGCATAGACATGGGAGTTACTTATGCAACTCAATTCTCACCTCTATTTATTTGAGGCGCTTCTCTCATTCTTCACATGAAGCATTCTATGCTTGAGCTCTCTCTCTATATTTCTCTACTTGTAATATTCTTAGGATTTATGCTATCTTCATAATATAGGGGGATTTTTCTTTGCTTTTTCCCCCTTACAAAATCATGTGTCTCCTCTTGTATGTTGGTGTTCTTACTCATGGTTCTCATCTTGATGGTAATATTTTACTTAAACATGAATTTTCTATATAGAATTTATAGCCAAAGAAAATGATCATTTGCACTAACACTCATTTTACACCTAGTGCACTTGTGATATGACTTCAATCGTGAAAAAATGAATTTTTTCATCTTTATTGTGTATTTGACTTTCAGAATTTAATAAAATCATCCAATCTAACAAAATCTAATCACAAATGAAAGAAGAGGTTGGATGTTTGAAAAGAGGAAATAGAAATGAACACATGCAAGCCTACAAAAAAAAGACAAAGAATGGGTTAAGATGCAGCTATAGATATAGATGAAAATTATGGAATGTGATTGAAATGTTGTTAGGAAATGATGGCTCAAATTTGGAAATGGTACGAGTCTACTGAGAAATTCCTTCTATTGTCACATATCAAGAAATAATATAAAAACTAGGATAAAACAAAAATATTTTGGTCATATAAGACTGAAAAAGATGACAAAAAGATGATAAATTAAAATTGTTTCACCTAATGAAAATCTATTATAATTGTCAAAATATGCTATTAATGAATGATAGAGATTGCCTATGAAATTTGAATTTTTTTTATATGAGGACAAGGTCACCTTAGAAAAAGTTGTGTGCCAAAGAGTCACTCTAGTCCAATGGGAAACTTAATCTAGTGCTTGGAAAAGCCCAAATTTTTATAGGGACCTCTATGATAATTTTAATCACTTTTCTCCTCTATTGAATCTACACAAAATTCTTCATAAATGACCTACAAACACAAATTCAATATGAAAAACTTACAAAAACAAAATGGTTTAAGGGAAGTCTACCTTAGCTAGTCCCTTTGTTGGACTCACACATGGATCCACATAAACCTTGCAATGGAAAATATAAAAATTGAAATCTATACTATAAAAGAATGGAAATCCAAAGCATAGAAATGTAAACCTTAATTGGATATGGAAATAGAAACACAAGGAATTGGGAGATAAAAGGAGACATATAGAGAAAGAAAGAATGTTAAAATAGCAACAAAAGGGATGGGAAGTGGATTAGGTATTAATAGGGTGATAGGAGAAGGAGAACAAGAAGGAAGTTGTAGAATTAGAAAAAAAACTAATTGAAATGGTAGGGAAAATAGAGACCTATGGAGAGAAAAACACTTGCGACAATGTCAACAAACCTCAAAAAATGTTGTAAAGCTTAAGAAAGGAGCCACAACATTGCTTCAAAGTGATTTATCCAAGAACACTAATGCAAGAGAAAAAATCACTCCAAAATAATAAAAAGAAGAAAAATGATAGCTTGCATAGTGTTTAAAAAGAGGGAGAAGAGATGTGTATTTATAGATTTATGGATGATAGTCAAGCAAGAGGAAGATGAAAATGTTTTAGGTATTAATAAATGAATCTTACATTTACTTTTGGTAGTAAAAAGAGATAAGGCCAAGGATGTCACTCTATACGCTTAAAGGGGTGGCATTGACCCTACAACTAAGGATGCTCGATTTTCTAGAGAAGGCCAAGGGAAGAGAGTGTCATTAAAGGGTGGTGATATGATTTCAAGGTAATCTATGAAAACCAATATTTTGGGAAAGGAAAGGGAGGGGTTTGCTAAATTATACATGAGGATATCAACAAGCAAATGTTAGGAAAGGATAGTCAATACATGGGAAGAATAAGTAAGGAGATTTAAGAGCTAAGCAACACCCAAAAAGAAAGAAACCACATAGGAAAGGAGAAAGAAAAAGGATAACAATAAATTGAGACTAAAAAAGGGACTAAAACATATAAGGGAAACACTAAAATGAGTACAACACATAGTAAATGGAATTGCAAAGAATGCAATTTTCATTATTATAGATCGCATGAGCTTTATGGTCTAGTATGCTCTTTATTTAGAAGTCATCCTTCTACCACCTTAATTATATGTTGATGTGAAGATGGGGCACAAGGAAAAGGAAGCAATCAAGGGTTGAGGCTCAAAGGAAAATGCAAAAATAGTCATAAAGGTTATTCCTCATTATTTGTTAAAATTATGAGGTCAAAGAAAGAGCTCAAAGCTCTACCTTGTTTAAATCCTTCTTTCAAAATCTCGGGTGATATTTTTTCGTGTGTTTTCAATGTATGATGTTTATGTATAATGTACATTCCCTTTTATAATTTACACCATTTATTCTTTAGGTTTGAATTTGTGATGCTTGTATATATATAATTTTAATTTTTCGGGGGATCTTTGAGAAGGAACAAACCAAAGCAACTAACGCTCTATTGATTTCCTTATTGAAGAAAATGGAAGAGGTTCAAGCCTAATTATCAAACATTAATTTAATTTAACCTTAATAATTGATTATATAGATTAAAAGGGGAGGAAGCATAAATTCACAGATTATATCATCTTCATATTGTTGAATTTTTATATTTTTCTAACACAAATTTGTAAGAAATACCTATTTTGCAATTTATCTTTCACTACTGAGAGTCGTGACAATGCATTTTCAAGTAGTTATTTGGTTTAGAACACAAGATTTTGGAACTTGGTTGGGTAGATTCTACAGTATTAGCCAAATGATATCAATTGGCATTAAAATTTTAATAACCAAATGATGCAAGTGGCCTGTGAATGTTAGTCAAGGAAGATGACAATTTTACTTTTAAGTGCAGTCTCAATATTATTTGTAAGAAATTGATTATACAACATGAATACATGTAGTTTTGTGAATAGGTAATTGGACAGGTTGAGTGAGACTCAGTAAATATGTGTGCAAAGTATGACCACCAAGTGGGACTCAAGGTGATTATCATTTGGTAGGCTAGATAGTATTATCTTCATAAGTATACAATAACTATAGGGTCATTTCCATGGCAATAAATTATACAACCTGACCATGAGTGAGTATGCTCAACATATGAATGAATACAATAAAAGGGTAGTGTAAAGGTTGTTTATTGATAAATTTTGTTTGATGGATGTTTTTAATTTGAAGTGCAGGAATGTCATTAGTTTTTACATAGACATGGAAGGATCATGATTAGGCCAAAGAAAGAAGAGGGGACAAACCAACCATGTTTCCATTCCAAGCATAGACATAGGGTAGGGAGAGGAAGCCAAGTAATTTTAGTTTCTAAACCCTAAATTGGACCAACTTGTGAACCCAAAACAAAACCATCATGCCTCAATGAAGGAATGTCTCCATTTTTTTTGAATTTGTAGATTTTTAAGTTAGTGGAATTAGTATATGTTTGTTATGTTTTGATTTCTTGGTATCTTTAAGAGCCTCTATTTAAACTAGATTTATTGCCATATGATGCATCATGATTGTCCTCAAACATTGATTTCTTAGTTTTGTCATGTTTTCAAGTTTGGACTTCCTTTTTCTTGTAACATTGTTTCTGTTGGATTTGTCTTTGTTGAAGATAGTACACTAGTCTTGAGTAAAAGCTTTTTTTAAGTTCAAAAGTAGAGTGGATCTAATTTACTTATTTGTGATATTAACATTTTTTTCTGCTTGTTAGAGTCCTTCAATGTAGTTAAGATAGGAAAATTCTAATGCAATTCAACCAAAATTTTCTACAAGATTAGTGTCAAATGAAAGAACAAAAGTGGAAAAATTATCACAATTTCTAAAAGGATTCAACTTTTGTTGGTGTGAATATGGTATTTTACCTATCTAGTCCACTAGTAGGTCCTATTCACATCTTAAGTTTACTCAAGTCCTAGGAATCTTTCTAGAATTCTTAGTTGTCATTTAGATCTTATCTTATATCTTGGCATTTAATTCTTGAGTCCTAGGTTGTTTAATATTAGTTGAGTTAGTTGTCTCATGTTATAGGATTAAGACGTATTTCATGATCTTGTCTAATCTTATCCCTCACCTTTTCTATTTAAGAGAGGATCTTATACATTTGTATCATATCATATCAAAAAAGATATTATCTTGCCATTCTCTCTTGTGGAAGGTTATCTTTTGTTTTGCAGGTGATTCTAAGGTGTTAGCTAATTTTCAGCTCCTACATGGTATCAAAGCACCAATCTTGCAAACACCTTCTCAAATATTAGGGTAATTTTGTGCATGAGTTGTTGCTAGATTGATAATCTTGGTGAATCTAGTAAAATTGAGTATGCTCTTCTCTTGCATCATATGATGACCTAGAGAATCAAAAAAACTTGAAAGAAACACCAAATTTAGGGGTTTCTTTTTTGTGGCTTTATATTGTAGGTTCATTTTGGAGTATTTTGGGTCAAAATAAACCCATTGAATCCAGAAGGGCCAAAAACCCCCATTTTCATATAAAATACTTCATATTTTGACCCCAAAAAATGGTGGTTTTTTTAAAATTTTGGGTGACTATTAAATTTGACGGCCAAATGATTGTCATGGAGGAATATGTTAAATTCGATGATTAAATAGCTATCATACCAATGCTCATCCCAGTCCTCTAGCCCCTAGGGGGCTTAATTTTGGCCCCTCAAGCCTTAATCGAGTTTTTTTTTTAAATCGCCATAACTTTTGACTTGGGTGCCAAATTTTGGCAAACGGGATATCCTTAGAAAGTTGGTTATGAGATATTTCTAGTGACGCAAGTTTTATTCAGATTTTACTACTAGAATATTGTATATCTCATTGAAGTTAGATCTCCCATTTATACCTTAGAGCTCATAAATTTTTGCCTAGATCTTTGTTTTTCATGATTTATGCGGTATCATAAAGGTATTGAGAAGCTCTATTTTTGTATACACTTTTTTCTAGTTTCGGTTCCAAGTGTATTTTATTCATTTTTTTTCAAATATTGCATTGTGACTGATTACTTGGACATTCTAACACTTGGAGAAGTTTTGTCCTTTTGGGAAGGCTTAATTTATACTATTCATCATGTTTGGGGGTTTCTAGTTTATTTTGAATATTTCTATCTTTGTAAATTTGAAGAGTTATCTTGATCACTATGGGTTTTTCATTTCATCCTTTTGTGATCATCTTGAAAAGGGGAAACTATAAACAATGGAGAGATGGCATCATAAAACATCTCCATTGGCTTCATATATTGTCACATTTGTATGGCCTTGTTTCCCCTCCAAGTACACCTAGTAAGAAATTTTCTTGGAATTGCAAAAGGGATCATGTCTTAGAAGTTATTGTTATACATGTTGATGAAATTTTGAATTATCTTATTCATTTTCAGTGTCCTCATGCTCTTTGGACTAAAATTTAGGAGATACATGGAGATCTTGATACTAAACCATTCCCAGATGATCATGTTTCAAATTGTCTTATGCCTCTTCATATTTCAAACAAGATACCCTATGACTATGATACTATTCAGGAGTTTGATTCTTTGGAGTACTTTGAATCTTCAAAAGATGAGGACAAGGTTTCTTCATATGTTCCTTTATCATCAGAGATAGTTTTTGTACCTTCACCTTCATTGATTTCTTGTGCAAATTCATTGATTGAGCCTCTCATCATTCCTGTTCAGAAGGACCATCCATCTTCTATTGTTTCATTAGAGTTCATAGTCACTTCTTTGACAGCTTCCAATGATTCTTCACAATAGTTAAATCATAGTCTTTCAGATATATCTTTGAGGGGATGATTTCTTGATAGGTATTTTAGACTTGTTTGTGGAGTCTCACATTTCACATTTAGAGGACATATTTGATGGGTTATCTCTCCTATTTGATGATAGTCATTGCATTACTGTTGCTAAACCATCTTTATCTTTGGAGATTGTTCAACATTTGTTTCCTCTTGTTCCTTGTTTGTCACCTTCTTTGATTGGGCATGTACCTAATTCGATTGTGGCATCTTCATCCTCACTGGACAAGGTGACACATGAGAAAATTTTAGAGACTTCATCATGCTTCTTCATATCTTCCTATTTGAAATGAGAATCATTCTTGCATTTGTACTTGGTTTTGTTTCTTCTAAAAGAGAGACAAGTTGTTTTTTAACAATGGATCATGTTTTGTCTTTAGGCATTTACCATTTTTGTAGAAGATTATACATTGTGCGGGTGGGGGGGCGAGGGCTACATAGTCTCTCTATCCCTCTTATGGGGGGCAATCGATTGTATATTTATGATAGATGTAGTCCTTGGGGGGTATTGATGAGTCCTCCATTCATCACTTCTTTCATCACTTGTACATGATTATTTTCATGCATTCTCTCTTTTGGAGAGAGATTTTTTCCCATGTGGTTTTTCTCTTCTCCATTCGTGAGATATCATTGGTACATTGCCTCATAGTTGAGACCTATCCTTGTATCATTTGCATTGGTTTGTTCCTCCCTAAGATGCATTTAAGGGGGGTTGGTGTGAATATCATATTTTACCTATTTAGTCCACTAGTAGGTCATATTCACATATTAAGTTACTTAGGTCCTAGGAATCTTTCTAGAAGTCTTAGTTATCATTTAGATCTTATCTTATATCTTGACATTTAATTTTTGAGTCCTAGGGCATTTATTATTAGTTGAGTTAGTTGTCTCATGTTATAGGATTAAGACACATGTCATGTTCTTATCTAATCTTATACCTCACCTTTCCTATTTAAGCAAGAATCTTGTACATTTGTATCATATCACATCAAGCAAGCTATTATCTTGTCATAATCTCTTGTGGAAGGCTATGTTTTGTTTTGTAGGTGATTTTGGGGTGTGAGCTAATTTTCAGCTCCTACAACTTTATTTTGTAGATAAGATGGAACTACCTCCATCATTTTTTTCTCTAGTGAATTAGAGAGAGGGTTCTCATTCTCAATCTCCACAATTTTTTATAACATCTTGAAAGCAACTCAATCATATACTTATCATCCTACTAAATTATGCCAAGAAGATCATAAGTTGCTTGTTGTGATCAATTAGGTATAGGGTATTCATATTGGGTGTTGTGTCCACATGATATTATGAATGCTTTCTAGCTTCTTACCTTAAAAATTCAAATTATCAATCTTATCCAATAGTGCATAAAGGGAATTTAGATTCTCAATCTATAAGTCATATATCATACCCTTCCTATGGTTCATATTATCAAAATGTGAATAGAAATGCACAATTTTGTTGTTGGTAGAAATGTAACATATGTTGATTCAAAACCACTTGAGTATACCACCATTGTGCAACATGTTTCCTTGTAATTACATATTTATATAGCAGTAATTATCAAACTCATAAAAAATTACTATGATGAAATATTTTTGTCTTTATTTATTATTTCATGTGAAAGATTTACACTTAAAGAAGTTGGTTCGAGTACATAAATCTCTTTAATTAGATTCACATTACTTTAAAAAGGAATAAAACTTTAATCACAAAGGAAAATCACTAATAATAGTTCCTTAAAAGAATGCATTCACTTAGTATGTTTAGGTCTCCCTATGAAAAAATAATTCTCTTAGCAATATTTTAAACTATTTGGTAATCAAGTTAGAGATAAATTGAATTATTGGTAAGAATTAACAAGTTATTAACTCTATTTCAAGGTAAGGTTTTAATTTTTATAATTTCCAAGGAAATGAAAAACCATGGAATTTGGTGATCTCTTAGTTGAATTTTTGTGTTAAATTTAATTTTTTGCATTTGACAAAAATGACAATAAAAATAAGGTTCATAACTCCCTTTGCATTAAGATCATTAACTAGGAAGGGAAAGTTTGTCATACAATTTTTTGTATAGAAGCGAGCATCCTCACACATTCTTCCTCTCTGTGAAGCCTAGATTAGAAAGCCTTTGAAGTGACCATGTTCAGTAAGGACATATTTATACTTTTATTGTCTAGACATATATCATGATGAAACCAAAGTTTACTCCAAATTTTAGAAAACTCAAAAAACATAAGATTGGATCTTTCAGTTCTCCAAATAGTAGTAACATCAACTAAGATGTTTACATTTTGTTTACAAAGAATATGGGAATGGATCTCACCCTTGAGGAGGAACTCTTAGCACACTAAAAGGATGCTAAATAAGTGCTAAATATGAGTGCAAGTGAAAGTGATTTTAACAACATAAGTTTTCTCTTAAAAGATGGATCTATTTGTCTCCAAATAGTGACTTATTTATAGGAGGACAAATGAGAAATAAAGGGTTGAGATTAAAAAGGTTAATCAATGGTCAAAATTGGAGGAAAGATGAAACATGGATCATGGATTCTCATCAATGGATGAGAATCAATTATCACATGGATCAAGGAAAGAATCAAGGGTTCATATTCTTCCAAACAAACACACTTTCAAAACTTGCACAAGAAGTCTTGTTGAAAGTTTGTTGCAAGAAAGGAATATTCCCTTTTTCAAATGAGTGAAGAAAGAGAATATTCTCATGGGTGAGGAAAAGTAGATATTTAACCAATTAAAACAAAGTTTTAATGTACAAAAGGGGAAGGAATATTCCATTTGGAGGAATGTGCACAGGAGGAATATTCCCTTGCAAGTGGGAAGATTAGATTTATTAGTAATTTGATCATTTGCATAAAATTTCAATTATGCAAATCAGGGGAATTTAGACAATATTCATTAAATAAAGTGATTTAATGAAAAGGAGAAAGTGATAATGATATTTAATTGAATGACTTAGGGTTATTTAATTAAATAAGAGGAATTAGGGTTTTAAATTAAATAACTTGATGTATTTAATTTAATAAGACGAAATGTTAGCATAAAAGGGGGTGAATTAACCCAATTAGATTAATTAGATCAATAGATGAAAATGACATAATTAATTAAATAGCTAGGCTAATTTAATCAATTAAGCGAAAAGAGGATGGGTTTTAGAATGAAATGATGTTAGTATATCTAATTCGAGTGCATGATATCATTCAGGACATTTTAAGTGTCTACATTTTTCCCCTCTTTGAAGCGAGGTACATGTTAAGTTGGTTCAAAGACTGACACTTTTTTGGATTAAAAACTGCTGCTTAGATCAAAAAATAAAAAATAAAATATTTTTGGATGCCCCATTGTTGCCCCAGCAGAAGGAATAAGCTAGTACCTTGTCCCCTCAAGAAATCGGGCAAAATTTTTGAATTTTGGGTTGATTTCTCGACAAAGGTTAAAATATAGGTGCAGGTGGTAAGACAAGCCCCAAGATGCCAAAAATGGCCTCAAAAATGCAAAAAATGACTCTAAATAGGTTGCATAAGGTGGAAACAGGTAAAACAGGTCAAAACCCTAGCTTTTGGCTCAAATTAGGGCAAAAAACCCTAATTTTTAGGCTTAAATAGGCAAGGAAGGGTCACTTTCAATTCATTTGTGCATTCACACCTTAGAGATTTGTTGCAGTTTGAGCTCTAACCTCTTGACGAAATGGCAAAATGAGTGCTCCCACGACACATTTCCGATCGGGTTCAAGAGTACCAGAGGCCTCCAAGCGTAGGACCAACGGTATGCAATATGAAACTTTCCTTGCATTTTGACTTTTTAGTGCATTTATTATGCTTTGAAATTTGGATTAGGGCGGCATCAATGTATTGCAATGCTATTTTGAGAATCGGTGATGCTTTTTTCCTTTTTAGCAATGCCATTGTAATGAGCGATGCACTTTATGATTTGAAATTAGGGTTTCCAAATTTCAAATTGCGACGTGGGTGTGAATAATGACATACCTGCTTGATTTGCAATTTAGATTTAGGGTTTCAGATTTCAAATGGCGACAGTGTGAATAGCGATGCTAGTCATGATTTAGAATTTGAATGTGTATAGCATCGTTGTTTGGGATTTAGACTATAGCGACACCTTTGTAAATAGCGACGCTTATGTCATTTTGGGGGATAAAAATTCCAAACTTAGCCAATTTTAGTGAAATTTGATGTTGCGTGCTTCACAGGTGCAAGAGGTTATCTAGCCTTTGATGTCTCATGAGCATCAACCTACTGTTATGTCCAGACTTGATGACTTGTCTAAGCTTCAACAGGGGCACCTTGGAGAGAATGGATTGTGGTATGTCGCCTACATGCCCGTTGTGTGAACCCACCTAGCGATGATGATAACGCTATGTGAGTGATGGCATAGAGAGACCTCGTTGTTTCACCTACCCACTGATGAGGCAACAATCATGTTGGAGGATGTATGGTAGATTTTGTGATTTCCCATACATGGAGAGCGGGTAATTTACGACAGGGATGCAGGATATGATGCCTGTCATGAGGTTCTTGACCAAGAGTCTATTGTCCTAGTGAACTCACAAATTGACCTAGAGATGTACAGAGGTCAGGCGTCGACCTTCAGATTGATCATTATTGCAGTGATTTCAGGGTTGGCTGCCCTAGATCGACGAAGCAAAGGATTTAGTCCTGGATGGGGGTTGGATTGGCATAGGATGTTGTTCAGGTGGACCCAATATGCATGGGGGCTAGTGATGCTAGCCTCCCTTTATCATGATATGCATGACTTTGTGTACTATGATGGAAAAGTGATTGGTACAGGGGTCACTCTTTTACATATATGGGCATGGGAGCACATTTCTGTGCTCTGACCAATTGTCCACATGATAGATGTGGAGCTAGATGATTCAGTCATTTTGAGGTATAGAGGATCCATCACCCTTCAACACAAAGGACAACTCAAGATCCCTTACTGGAGGAGAGTGATCGATGAGATGACAGTGTTCCAATGGCAGTTGTGGCTACAAATGTCAGCTTGGTACAATGATGTACAATAGTTATTCGTTGCTCGTCAGACCTGGTATATGAAGGGTCGTGAGCATACTATGATCGAGAGGTACCTTCCAGATAGAGTAGCCAGAAAATTTAGTGAGAGGCAGGATAGGCCCAATGATCAGTACATCACCATTTTTGCGAGATCAGCATGAGAGGTGACTCGGGGACACACTATACCGACCCATGAGGTCGTTGAGGGTTTCAGACAGCTAGTTGCCAAGCCATGGGCCTATGATCAGGGGTAGACTGATGCTTAGACTATGCCCGCATATGATGCTTGGTTTGTACCCCCTCCCCAACTTACAAATTCAGCAGGCATACCTCTGTGAGGGAGGCTGAGAGGGAGGGGAGCAGGCAGAGGACGAGGCCAGCCATAGGATGGACAGGGCAGAGGGCAGGGAAAAGGGCCAGATGGTCGAGGCAGAGGACAGGATGGTTAGGATGGCCAACAACATGATGAATAGGTCTCGAGCACACCTCCATCACCACCTCCACTACATCAGCAGTAGCAACAACAACCACCCGTACAGCAGCAGCCGGTACAACCACCACTGTCGGGGCTAGATCCTCGTGATGTTCAAATATAGCAGTTGTAGGTTGTGATGGCTATGCGAGATCAGGCTCGACAACAAGTGTTGGCACTCACAGCTGAGAGAGACCAGGCCCAACAACAAAGAGATCATGAGAGATAGCTTAGGCAAACATTTGATGTTCAGTTGGCATAGGAGGTCGGTCGACGATAGCAGCTAGAGGTTGTGTCTTAGTAGCAATCTCAACAGGCGTAGGGGTTGGTTGGAAAAACGATGTTGGCACAACTATATGGCAAAACAAGGGAGGAGGTGGCATACTAGTGGGCACTATACTACAGAGACATCCCTCCCCGTCGCAGGCAACCCAATTTTGAGCACTGGAGTCAGGTACAGTCGAGTGCTTCCACCTTTGTTAGGAAACCAGATTAGTTAGGTCACAGGGATAGAGCCAGCGAGGGATAGACCTCGTTTGATTTTACAAACACCTTTTTGTTACATAGCCTGATTATTTATACAGACATACACTCATAGGCTCATTTTTTATAGTCTCTTGTACATTGTACATTTTGATGATATTCATTCACAGTGATTCAGATATTGTACCATGATAGTCATATATATATATGCGAGATGATACAGATTCATGATGTGATGTGCCTTTATTTTATGCTTTATGGATGTATGGATGCAATATGATATGATACGATGTTATGTTTATGCATTATGATATGATTATGTATGGATGCAATGTGATGGATGCACTTATTTCATTTATGTGATATGTGATGATGATTTATGATGTGATGTACATGAGATGCGATGTTATGGGATGGATGTAATGCAATGCAATGGATATGTATGGATGCATTTCTTTTCATGTACTTTTATATGCAATTTATGATGTTGTGATGATGTATGCATATGGATGTGGATGATGCTTATAATATGTATGCTATGAATGATTATGCAATGTATTAAGATGCTTATAATAAAAAATCTATATTATTCAAAACAACCTAAATGATAATGCAATGGATTATGGTTTATGTTATTATGATATGTTGTGATGATGTGAGATGTATGCATGTTGATGATTTTTGGATGCAAGATGGATGCTTGATGATGTTTTTGTTGACTGTCATGATACTAGGTTAGTGTGGAAAGAAGATAGAAGAATAAATGAATTTTGACCATTGATTTTGAAGATGGTCCAACAAGTCCTTGATCCACCGAGACTTTATTAGATATGGTGATGAGTGAGATGATTTTCTCACATCTTGGGATTGGGATATTTTGTCATTCCTTATTTTTTATATAACACATAGACACGATGCATCATGGTAGTGATAACCAGGATGGCGTTGTAGGTAGTGTAATGGACTTTGATTTTGCAAACATATAGGATAGTTCTTGTTCTTGTAAGGAAGCTAAGGTAGCAGAACAACTTCCTACACTAACCTGGAGAAGAGAATAATTCAAAACTTTTACAAATCTTTAACAGTTACAAAAACTTAAACAAAAATAAACACAAGTATCATGCATACCACAACAAAATGATTTACATGGGGAAAACCCTTTCGGGAGAAAAAACCCACACTCCAAAAGCTCCAATATATTATTCAAAAATCAAAATATTACAATATACTTGCAGAGTAAGCTTCTCACAGGAGTATCACCACCAAAGACCAAGAGACACTATGACCACTATCAGACTCTCAGAATACACCACCATCTACATTGATGGAGGCAAGTATTTGCTGCTTGGGTGGATGGGAGGCAGGATTTGATGGAGGCATTAGAGCTTGTTGTTGTTGTGGAGGAGGGAGCATGGGCTACTGATAATTCATATTTTGTTGTTGCCATTGTTGGCCTTTCTTCCACTGAGGCTGCCACTAATTTTGTTGGGTTGGACACCATGGATTGTAATTGGAACCTTGGAAGTTTTGTTGTGGCTAGGGATTTGGCTGTTGGTTCCAATTTGGTTGAGGGTTTGGCCATTGAGGATTTTTCCACTGGTTTTGATTCACTTGCCAGGGCTGAGAGTCCCAGGTAGAAAAGTTTTGGTTTCCAATAGGAAAAAATGAATTAAAGCTAAGGGGGTCTTGTGGCATACCTTGTCTCTGCTTCCATGGCTTCCTTTATGCTATATAAAAGAGTTATCCATCATCTCCTTCAATGGGCTAAGAATCAAGCTTCTCAACTTTATCCTGCTGGATGTTGGCCACTCTTTTGCACTTACAATTTGCTTTTCTTTGCTTGCAGCTTGGACAATATTCTATGAGCATAGCCTCAACTTCCTCTTGCTTTTTCTTAATGTGGAGAGTATCCAATTTTGTTTCCAAATGACTGATTATATCCTCTTTCATATTGGATAACAGATTGCTCAACTCTACTTTTGAAACCCCAATAGATGATTTACCAAGAACTGATGTTCTATTTTCTCTTGGCCTTTTGGTGAAGGTCCTGGAATAATTCCTACAGGACTTAAAAATGTCTAAAAATGGTAGCTGAGAAATATCTCCCTGGCCAATGAGGTTCAAGGAATTAATACGGTCTTCATTAACTCCTCTCAAAAAAACTAGATTGAGAGACTCTTCTGACAACTTGTTCTGGGGGGTTTTCTTAAGAGCAAACTGAAATCTTTCAACATAATCCTCTAAAGGTTCATCATCCTTTTGTGTCGTTCAGAACATATCATCCTTCCTCCTGTTAGGTCCTCTACAGTAGTCCTGATACTTCTCCAAGAATAGTGTCTTCATGGTGTCCCAATCAGGAACAACATCTTTACCTAATCCTATAAACCATCTTAAAGTTGCATCCTTGAGAGTGGCAGGAAAAAGCTTTAACCTATGTGCATCAGAAGTATAGTCATAACTTATACATAAGACATCAAATTCAAAGAGGAATGTATCTGGTTCTTCATTCATTAACCCATAGAAAACTGGTAAAGCCGAAGGAGGGATGTTCTTCAACACTGTATCCCTTTGTTGTTCAGTAATAGGAAACCCAAATGTTGGTTAGGCATCATCATCATCTGTTGCATCACCCATGGTGCGGTATGTTCCTTTTGTATGTGTGCTAGAGGTTGGTGAAAAGGAATTTTCTTCTTTAGTGGTACCTAGCTCTAAGTACTAGGGTCACCAATTTCTACAATAGCTTCCTGGCATGTGGAGGGAAGGAACCTATCCAAGGGATCTCTCTGCCTCTGCATACATGAAATATGACTTTAATTCCAACGATCTTGCACAATGTTAGTATCTCAGTGTTGAAAAGGATGGTATCTAACAATCCTAATGCTTTGAAAAGAAAAAATTAACTATGAAAACTGTAAGAATAGGTCTATGAAGATAGCACTATCCCCGACAATGACGCCAAAAATGTAGAGTCTAAGCTAATGTTTTGTAAACTTGGTGGAATCACTTGTACATGATTATTTTCATGCATTCTCTCTTTTGGAGAGAGGTTTTTTCCCATGTGTTTTTTCTCTTCTCCATTTGTGAGATATCATTGGTACATGGGTACCTACCTAACATGGCCTCATAGTTGAGACCCATCCTTGTATCATTTGCATTGGTTTGTTCCTCCCTCAGTTGCATTTAAGGGGGGTTGGTGTGAGTATGGTATTTTACCTATTTAGTCCACTAGTAGGTCATATTCACATGTTAAGTTACTTAGGTCCTAGGAATCTTTCTAGAAGTCTTAGTTATCATTTAGATCTTATCTTATATCTTGACATTTAATTCTTGAGTCCTAGGGCATTTATTATTAGTTGAGTTAGTTGTCTCATGTTATAGGATTAAGACACATGTCATTCTCTTATCTAATCTTATACCTTACCTTTCCTATTTAAGCAAGAATCTTGTACATTTGTATCATATCACATTAAGCAAGCTATTATCTTGTCATAATCTCTTGTGGAAGGCTATCTTTTGTTTTGTAGGTGATTTTGGGGTGTGAGCTAATTTTCAGCTCCTACAACTTTATTTTGTAGATAAGATGAAACTACCTCCATCATTTTTTGCTCTAGTGAATTAGAGAGAGGGTTCTTATTCTCAAGCTCCACAACTTTTCATACCATTTTGAAAGCAACACAATCATATACTTATCCTACTAGACTATGCCAAGAAGATCATAAGTTGCTTGTTGTGATCAATTAGGTATAGGGTGTTCATATTGGGTGTTGTGTCCATCACATGATATTATGAATGCTTTCTAGCTTCTTACCTTAAAAATTCAAATTATCAATCTTATCCAATAGTGCATGACGTAAATTTAGATTCGCAATCTATAAGTCATATATCATACCCTTCCTATGGTTCATATTATCAAAATGTGAATAGAAATGCACAATTTTGTTGTTGGTAGAAATGTAACATATGTTGATTCAAAACCACTTGAGTATACCACCATTGTGCAACACTTGTCCTTGTAATTACATATTTATATAGCAATAATTACCAAACTCATAAACATTTACTATGATGAAATATTTTTGTCTTTATTTATAATTTCATGTGAAAGATTTACACCTGAAAAAGTTAGTCCAAGTACATAAATCTCTTTAATTAGATTCACATTACTTTAAAAAGGAATAAAACTTTAATCACAAAGGAAAATCACTAATAATAGTTCCTTAAAAGAATGCATTCACTACTTTGTTTAGGTCTCCCTATGAAAAAATAATTCTCTTAGCAATATTTTAAACGATTTGGTAATCAAGTTAGAGATAAATTGAATTATTGGCAAGAATTAACAAGTTATTAACTCTATTTCAAGGTAAGGTTTTAATTTTTATAATTTCCAAGGAAATAAAAAACCATGGAATTTGGTGATCTCTTAGTTGAATTTTTGTGTTAAATTTATTTTTTTTGCATTTCACAAAAATACAATAAAAATAAGGTTCATAACTCCCTTTGTGTTAAGATCATTAACTAGGAAGGGAAAGTTTGTCATACAATTTTTTGTATAGAAGCAAGCATCCTCACACATTCTTCCTCTCTGTGAAGCCTAGATTAGAAAGCCTTTGAAGTGGCCATGTCCAATAAGGACATATTTATAATTTTATTGTCTAGACTAGAAAGCCTTTGAAGTGGCCATGTCCAGTAAGGACATATTTATAATTTTATTGTCTAGACAAATATCACAATGAAACCAAAGTTTACTCCAAATTTTAGTTCAATTCTCCAAATAGTAGTAAAATCAACTAAGATGTTTGCATTTTGTTTACAAAGAATATGGGAATGGATCTCACCCTTGAGGGGGAACTCTTAGCACACTAAAGGATAAAATGAGCTATATCGATATATTTGAGGTGAAAATGATAGTGGGAAAATTGAGAGCACCCATAACTTCACCTCTATATGTGACTGTTCATTAAATTAGACAATGTTTCTAAGAAATACATGCTTGTTACCACCCAAAATTATTACATATATTTTTTTGGCTCATATATCTTTAAAATTTGATCTTATTAAACTTTGAATGAAGTCATTCCATTTTTGTTCTTCTTGGATTATCATTTCTCCCCTTGTTCAACTTGAGCAATTATTCAATCATTTTGGAATGCTAGATGTTAATTTTCATCATGAATAAAAAATTGACAACGATTTGGAAATATTAATCCATGGATGTTTTTTCTTGGTTGAAAACTAGAAATGACATCTTTGTGAAGGGTTGAATTGAAAACCTATGTAAGGGTATTTGACAAAAGCATCTTAGCATTTCTTAAGTAGAACATTATTATAGGCCTCAATAAGTGGCCGATGGATTAAAACATTATGATTGTAATGCAAATTACTTACAAGTCTATGAAATGAGCATCTTTAGATTTTCTTCATTGTGATCTTGCAGGGTGTAAAAATTTATTTCATCTCATGATAAGAATACTTTCAATAAGTAGTATTGTCTCAAATTGAATGCCTCATTCATTAAATTTATTAACAATTTAACAATTACATTTAATTCATTGATATTTAATAAATTGATCAATTCTTTTATCTAAATATTATTTAATTAAATAAATTTGAACATGGCTCCTATTTGAAGTAGAACAAGGATATGGTAGAGTGCAAATGAGTTGACGCATGATAAAAAAAACTAGAACCTAATTAAAAGGTGTAATAAATTGATTATGAAATTAATGTGAATCATACTAGCAAAAGCTTGTATCAAAAAGGGCTTGGAGATGTTTGGAATCCTCGCAAAGAATATTATGGTGTTCTTGTAATCAATCTAAGACATTTGATCAATCTTCTAATGATTAAATAATCTAATAAATAAAAATTGCAAGAAGTATGATATAATAAGATTTTTTTAATCTTTATTTTTATACGAAAATTTATCTTTTATTATAATTTGTATCAAGTTCAAGTTTTTCATGAATTTTCTTTCGGATCATGACTCAAAAATATTTATACTTATAGATCATTAAATAACATCTTTAAATATTTAAATTTTTGTATTTATACTTTTCGACCATTTAACAACACCTTTAAATGCTTAAGAAGATATAAGATCAAAACAAAGCACCCACATCTCTTAACAATTTGACTCAGAGAAATCAAAAAAAATGCTGGGCCCTATGGGTGTGGTGAGTTTACACTCAAACAAAATGTAACATTTATAAGTAAAATTCAGGTAATGTAATGTAGTGTGAGAGCACAAACAAGCAAAATACACATTTTCAGAAGTTACAGAACATCTGGTCCCAAACAGGAACAGAAACAGAAATATTATAACAGAGTCTCAAAGAAAAGATGAGAATGAAAGACAAGGGGTTGGGCAGAAATAAAATTATCTGGGAGAAACGGTGATGTTGGCCTCGTCTTCAACAAGCTGGCCGGTGAGGAACTCGTTGGAAGCGGCAAGAGGCCAGATGAAGCCCCGCCAGAGGATGCGGGAAGCAAGGGGCACATCGATGATGATCTCCTTCTGGGTGGGCTTCTTGTCGGAGCGGACAGCAATGAGGTAGGAGCGCCCTACCCACCCGATCCACCCGGCAATGTAAAGAAAGAGGAGGCCGGGCGTGATGAATTCACCCCAGTGAGCCTGGTCGCCATCCACAATCAGGTGTGGCAGCCCATCCGTGCCGCAGAGGAGCCCCTGGTTCCCATAATTTTCGAATCGGCGCTTTGTCTTCTCAATGCTCGCCTTGATTGCGAGCGCCGGTGCGCTCTCTGGCGCGTACCCCTTGAGGCTGCTCTCTAGCTTCTTAATCGCCTGTTTTTCCCTCTTCTGGAACGCCTTTGATTCCTTGCAGGGTGTCAGCCCTGCTATGTCCGCCTGCGCCGCCCCCACCGCTGCTCCGCTCGTCATCACCGCCGCCAACGCCAGGGCTGTCGACATCTTCTTCCCAAATGCAATCATGCCCTTGTTCGAATCGTCTGCCTCGCTCGCTGAGCACATCACTCGCCTTTCCACCCGGCATGGCATCCTGCAGCCCAACGACCTTCCTGCTAATGGCTTCATCAAGCCTGTTGGAACTGATACTCCTGCCATTCTGTTGTCTCAAACAAGGGCTAGTAGTCTAAAACTTAGGCCAATGCCAGTCCTTGTAAGGGAGGCGTCTTCAATGGATAAGCGTAATCTCCACCACACCACCAATTGGCCTCTTATCTCATCACTATCTATCTCACGCTGCCACCCACTATATTTAAATTAATAAAAAAATAATTAAACATTTTCAAAAATTCGAAGTTGCCATGATATTTTGTGTAATGGTGACATTGGCATGCCCATGTCAATTCCCATTATTTTTGGGTTTAATGAATATTGTGATGCAATAATATATTGACAAATGTCATAATCTTGTGTGAAATTGGTCTCATTTTTCGATCTTTCATTCATTTTGTTTTAATGCATTTTTGTATATTTAGTCTTATTTCATTTGTTTCTACACATATTGTCATATATTTGATATTTATATCTTTTGTCTATTATTGCTCCTCATATCTAGGCATTCATTCATTGCCTAAATATTACCGTTCATTTATTTAGATCAATCCTACAAGTGCACAATTAGTCTCATTTTCAATCTTTCGTCTATTCTCATTTATATGTATTCTTGTATATTTAGCCTTACATTATTTGTTTCTACACATATTTCCACATATTTGACATTTATATTTTTTGTTTGTTGTTATCTCTTATATCTAGGCATTCATCTATTGCCTAAACATTACCATTCATTTATTTTAGGTCAAATCCTACAAGTGCAAGATTAGTTTCGTGCTTGTGAATCTGACTCCCAAATTTTAAAATTTAAATCCAAAATTTGTTGACTCTTGTCCATTCTATTCCCACCAATAGCCAACTTGATACACATTACATGTGATTATTGTTATGGAGTGGTATTTTAAGACATTTATTTATACATGAAATCACATCCTAGAATCATCAAGCATTCATTGAATGGTCATTTGCATAAATGAGGCATTTATTAGAAGAAAATTGCAATTGGTACACTAAAAGGAAAAACATTTATTTTTAGAATCATCATCTAGAGCATTTACATGATTCCTTGTTGCTTGTTAAACTTTAGCATGATCATAGAGTTGCTCTCTCGAAGTGTTTGGCCTAGGAGAACTTGTCCAAACAATCCAACGACTTCCTTTAGATATTTTTAAATACCACCAACCCTTGACAACTAGCAAGAAGTAGAGATTCCAATGGCCTAGAGAGCATAAGTGTAAATCAGCAAGATCATATCTACGAACCACAAGATAAATTTGCTAACTATAGGATAGATATGTGGGATCAACTTAGAGATAACAATAGAACAAAAAATTCCAAATAGTGAGCACAACCAAGCTACCTATGTTTATGTATCAAAATGATTTAGCTCTATGCATCATTAGGTTTATTCATCCACATTACTTGTAATACTACTTTTGTCCAAGTATAAAATTGAATAGACTTAATATAGTAGAGTTAATTTTATATGGTAGCGGATTTATTGGTGTTATTATTTAAGTTTAAATGTTATAAAGTATATCTACAATTTAGATACAAATATTAACTAGCTTAAGACTTAACAACATTAAGAATACCATCATTAGTATATAAATTAGCATCCAACAATATAAATAATATGATAAAAAAAGGAACAAATAACATCTTTAAATAATTTAATTAAATCAATGTAAGATCCTTGATTGGAAACATAACTAACATGAGGCACTCACATTTTTTCTTGTAAGTGATAGTTGACCGATTTACATGGTTGAATCCCTATATATAAATAACAACCTCAAGCTCTCTAGCAAATGTTAAGACTAAGAAGTGGTCGGTTGCCTTCTCAAGATGTGTTGAGAAAGCACCTATCCCTTTTGATCTTGCTAGGTTATATAGATTACTTTATAACATATCTCAACATGATGGTGAATAGCATACCAGTCAACCATTACTAATGGTCAAAATCTTAAGTAATTATAGTATTGAAAAGCATTCACTTCTCTTTTATTTGGAGAATAGACAAATCTTAATTGACTCAAGTATCACTTCAAAATGTTTAGCTTTCCCACAAAAGAAAGTGCTAGATGTGAGAAATACCTTATAGATTTGAGAATCAATTTATGTGATCAAGTCTTTCTCTCATGGAGCACATGTCACAAGAAAAAAATATTCTTGATATAATTTATCTTGTGTTAAAATTCGGTCCAATAAGTTTCTAATAAGTTTGCCATATTCTAATAAGTGTCTCATTATTTCATATTTATTAAAAAAGTAACTACTCCATTAGATGTTCAAAACAAGTAATGGGTTCGTTATAAGAATATGGATATCCAACAATATGGATATGATAAAAAAGAACAAATAACATCTTTAAATAATTTAATTAAACCAACTTTATATTATTTATAATTATAAATATATTTGAAAAATAATAAGTTTAGTACTTATATTAATCATGGTACTTGGAATGTTCATTCTCACCCTAAGAAGATTTTGATGGTCTTGGCCCTTATAACTATGGCACACTTTAGGAGGACCCAATTATTATTCAAAATAAAACGATATTCTCTAGAGCTATTGCTCAACATGCACAACATAGCATGTTCAAGAATAATTACTCAACCTGCATAGAACATGCTCTAGAGTAATTACTCGACATACACAATAGCCTTGGCCAAGACAATCTTGAGTATACAATGTGCCCCGAGTTGGACACACACTATGTTCCACTTCTCCAATGTCCATATCCCACTAAACCACCTTCTTCCTTGAGTGATCTTCATGCCCCTTTCCAAGTCTCACATAAATGCTTTATATAAGCCTCAAAGGGTGGTTTTCAAACCATCATACCCTTTCACAAAGGTTGCCTTTTGTGACTGACGACTTAGTATGGGATGACTACACTTGATCCATGAGGATTCGAAGTGCATTCAAGCAACTAAACATCAGTCCCAATAAGATCATTCAATTCAAAACTAATCTAAGAATTCATTAAAACTAACATATTAAATCATGAAAGCTTCAAAAACACCTATCCTAATCCATTGAAACTTATCCTATTAGGGGAGTGGTGTCACATTGATGTGGAATGGCGACCCTTTCCCCATCCCTTGGATAATGAACTTGTTTTGATCAATTCTATTGAAGAGAATCAATGAAACTAATGAATGATGTGTGATAAAACATGATTTAAATGCTAAATTAACATGATGAATGCTAAGATGATCGATATAGGTGTATGAAAATCTACTCTAAATGTATGCAAGCTTCAAAAGATTTAAAACCCTAATTATAAAGCATGCTAAATGGATGCACCTAATTTACCATGGAAGCTAAGTTAATGATTGAAGTAAATTAAGCTAAAAGGATGCTAAATAAGTGCTAAATATGAGTGCAAGTGAAAGTGATTTTAACAGCATAAGTTTTCTCTTAAAAGATGGATCTATTTGTCTCCAAATAGTGACCTATTTATAGGAGGACAAATGAGAAATAAAGGGCTAAGATTAAAAAGGTTAATCAATGGTCAAAATTGGAGGAAAGATGAAACATGGATCATGGATTTTCATCAATGGATGAGAATCAATGATCACATGGATCAAGGAAAGAATCAAGGGTTCATATTCTTCCAAACAAACACACTTTCAAAACTTGCACAAGAAGTCTTGTTGAAAGTTTGTTGCAAGAAAGGAGTATTCCCTTTTTCAAATGAGTGAAGAAAGAGAATATTCTCATGGGTGAGGAAAAGTAGATATTTAGCCAATTAAAACAAAGTTTTAATGTGCAAAAGGGGAATGAATATTCCCTTGCAAATGGGAAGATTATATTTATTAGTAATTTGATCATTTGCATAAAATTTCAATTATGTAAATTAGGGGAATTTAGACAATATTCATTAAATAAAGTGATTTAATGAAAAGGGGAAAGTGATATGATATTTAATTGAATGACTTAGGGATATTTAATTAAATAAGAGGACTTAGGGTTTTAAATTAAATAACTTGATGTATTTAATTTAATAAGACAAAATGTTAGCATAAAAGGGGGTGAATTAACCCAATTAGATTAATTAGATCAATAGATGAAAATGACATAATTAATTAAATAGCTAGGCTAATTTAATCAATTAAGCGAAAAGAGGATGGGTTTTAGAATGAAATGATGTTAGTATATCTGATTCGAGTGAATGATATCATTCAGGATATTTTAAGTATCTACATATTACCCCTCTTTGAAGCGAGGTACCTATTACATTGGTTCAAAGACTAACAATTGTTTGGATTAAAAACTGCTGCTTAGATCAAAAAATAAAATAAAATCTGATTTTTGGATGCCCCACTGTTGCCCCAGTGGAAGGAATAAGTTGGTTCCTTGCCCCCTCAGGAAATCGGGTGGAAATTTTGAATTTTAGGTTGATTTCTCGACAAAGGTTAAAATATAGGTGCAGGTGCTTAGACAGGCCCCATGATGCCAAAAATGGTCTCAAAAAGGTAAAAAATGATTCAAAATAGGTGGAAACAGGTAAAATAGGTCAAAACCCTAGCTTTTGGCTCAAATTAGGGTAAAAAACCCTAATTTTTAGTCTTAAATAGGCGAGGAAGGGTCACTTTCAATTCATTTGTGCATTCACACCTTAGAGATTTGTTGCAGTTTGAGCTCTAACCTTCTGATGAAATGGCACAATGAGTGCTCCCATGACACATTTCCGATCGGGTTCAAGAGTACCAAAGGCCTCCAAGCGCAAGACCAACGGTATGCAATTTGAAACTTTCCTTGCATTTTGACTTTTTAGTGCATTTATTATGCTTTGAAATTTGGATTAGGGTGGCGTCAACATATTGTGACGCTATTTTGAGAATAGATGATGCTTTTCACCTTTTTAGCGATGCCATTGTAATGAGCGATGCATTTCGCGTTTTGAAATTAGTGTTTCCAAATTTCAAATTGCGACACAGGTGTGAATAGCGACACACTTGCTTGATTTGCGATTTAGATTTAGGGTTTCAGATTTCAAATGGCGACGCCAGTGTGAATAGCGATGCTAGTCATGATTTAGAATTTGAATGTGTTTAGTGTCGTTGTGTGGAATTTAGACTATAGCAATGCCTTCATAAATAGCAACGCTTTTGTCATTTTGGGGGATAAAAAATCCAAACTTAGCTAATTTTGGCAAAATTTGATGTCGCATCCTTCGTGGCTGCAAGAGGTTATCCAAACTTTGATGTCTCGTGAGCACCAACCTACTATTATGTCTAGACTTGATGAATTGTCTGAGCTTCAATAGGAGCACCTTGGAGAGATTGGATTGTGGTATGTCACCTACATGCCCATTGTGTGGACCCACCTGGCAATGATGACAACACTATGCGAGCGATGGCATAGCGAGACCTCATCGTTTCACCTACCCACCGGTGAGGCGACAATCATGTTGGAGGATGTATGACATATTTTGTGATTGCCCATACATGGAGAGTGGATGATTTATGACAGCGATGCAAGATATGATGCCTGTCATGAGGTTCTTGACCAGGAGTCTATTGTCTTGGTCAACTCATAGATTGACCTAGAGATGTACAGAGGTCGGGCATTGACCTTTAGATTGATCATTGCTACAGTGATTTCAGGGTTGGTTGCCCTAGATCAACGAAGCAGAGGATTTAGTCCTAGATGGGGGTTGGATTGGCATAGGATGTTGTTCAGGAGGACCCAGTATGCATGGGGGCCAGTGATGCTTGCCTCCCTTTATCATGATATGCATGAATTTGTGTACTATGATGGAAAAGTGATTGGTACAAGGGTCACTCTTTTACATATATGGTCATGGGAGCACATTTTTGTGCTCCAACCAATTGTCCACATGGCAGATGTGGAGCTAGATGACTCGATCGTTTGGAGGTATAAAGGAGCCATCACCCTTCAACACACAGGGCAACTCGACTGGAGGAGAGTGATCGATGAGATGGTAGTGTTCCAATGGTGGTCATGGATACAGATGTTGGCTTGGTACAATGATGTACAATAGTTATTCTTTTCTCGTCAAACCCGGTATATGCAGGGTCATGAGCACACTATGATCGAGAGGTACCTACTAGATAGAGTGGCCAGACAGTTTAGCGAGAGGCAGGACAAGTCCGATGATCAGTACACTGCCATTTTTGCAAGATCAGCATGAGAGGTGACTTGGGGACACACTATACCGGCCCATGAGGTCGTTGAGGGTTTCAGACAACTAGTTGTCAGGCCATGGGCCTATGATCAGGGGTAGGCTGATGCTTAGACTACTCCCGCATATGACACCTGGTTTGTACCCCCTCCCCGACTTACAAATCCAATAGGCATACCTCCACAAGGGAGGCCGAGAGGGAGGGAAGTAGGTAGAGGACGAGGCCAGCCATAGGATGGATAGGGAAAAGGGCAGGGCAAAGGACCAGATGGTCGAGGTTGAGGACAAGATGGTTAGGATGGCCAACAACATGATGGACAAGTCTCTGGTGCACCTCCACCTCCACCTACACTACATCAGCAGTAGTAGCAGTAGCCACCCGTGCAGCAGCAGTTGGTACAACCACCACCGTCGGGGCCAAATCCCCGTGATGCTCAAATATAGTAGTTGTAGGTTGTGATGGCTAAGTGAGATCAGGCTTGACAATAGGTGTTGGCACTCACAGTTAAGAGAGACTAGGGCCAACAATAGAGAAATCATGAGAGATAGCTTAAGCATACATTTGATGTTCAGTTGGCATAGGAGGTCGGCCAACGATAGCAGCTAAAGGTTGTGTCTCAGCAGACACAAGGGCTAGTTGGACAGATGATGTTGGCATAGTTGTATGACACAACAAGGGAGGAGGTGGCATACTAGTAGACACTGTACTACAGAGATGTCCCTCCCCGTCGTAGGCAACCCAATTTTGAGCACCAAAGTCAGGTACAGCTGAGTGCTTCCACCTCCATTAGGCAACCAAATCATCCAGGTCATAGGGATAGAGCCAGCAAGGGATAGATCTCGTTTGATTTTGCAGACACCTTTTTGTTAAATAGCCCAATTATTTATATAGACATACACTCATAGGCTCATTTTTTATAGACCCGTGTACATTGTACATTTTGATGATATTCAAACATAGTGATTCATATATTGTACCATGACAGTCATACATATATGTGTGTGTGTGAAAGAGAGAGAGAGAGAGATGATATAGATTCATGATGTGATGTGCCTTTATTTTATGCTTTATGGATGTATGGATGCAATATGATATGATACGATGTTATGTTTATGTGTTATGATATGATTATGTATGGATGCAATGTGATGGATGCACTTCTTTCATTTATGCGATATGTGATGATGATTTATGATGTGATGTACATGAGATGCGATGTTATGGGATGGATGTAATGCAATGCAATGGATATGTATGGATGCATTTATTTTCATGTACTTTTCTATGCAATTTATGATGTCGTGATGATGTATGCATATGGATGTGGATGATGCTTATAATATGTATGCTATGAATGATTATGCAATGTATTGAGATGCTTAGAATAATAAATCTATATTATTCTAAAAAACCTAAATGATAATGCAATGGATTATGTTTTTCGTTATTATGGTATGTTGTGCTTGATGCGAGATGTATGCATGTTGATGATTTGTGGATGCAGGATGGATGCTTGATGATGTTTTTGTTGACTGTAATGATACTAGGTTAGTGTGGAAAGAAGATAGAAGAATAAATGAATTTTAACCATTGATTTTGAAGATGGTCCAACAAGTCCTTGATCCACCAAGACTTTATTAGATGTGGCAATGAGAGAGATGATTTGCTCATATCTTGGGATTGGGATTTTTTGTCATTCCTTATTTTTGATATAACACATAGACACGATGCATCATGGTAGTGATAACCAGGATGGCGTTGTAGCTAGTGTAATGGACTTTGATTCTGCAAATAGATAGGATAGTTCTTGTTCTTGTAAGGAAGCTAAGGTAGCAGAACAACTTCCTACACTAACCTTGAGAGGAGAATAATGCAAAACTTTTATAGATTTTTAACAGTTACAAAAACTTAAACATAAATAAACACAAGTATCATGCATACCACAACAAAATGATTTATGTGGGGAAAACCCTTTCGGGAGAAAAAACCAACACTCCAAAAGCCACCCAATATATTATTCAAAAATCACAAGATTACAATATACTTGCAGAGCAAGCTTCTCATAGGAGTATCAACACCAGAGATCAAGAGACACCATGACCGCTATCAAACTCTTAGAATACACCACCGTCTACATTGATGGAGGCAGGTATTTTTTGCTTGGGTGGTTGGGAGGTAGGATTTGATGGAGGCATTAGAGCTTCTTGTTGTTGTGGAGGAGGGAGCATGGGTTGTTGATAATTCATATTTTGTTGTTGCCATTACTGGCGTTTCTGCCATTGAGGCTCCCATTGATTCTGCTAGGATTGTAATTGGAACCTTGGAAGTTTTGTTGTGGCCAAGGACTTGGCTGTTGGTTCCAATTTGGTTGAGGGTTTGGCCATTGAGGATTTTGCCACTAGTTTTGATTCACTTGCCAGGGCTGAGAGTTCTAGGTAGAAAAGTTTTGGTTGCCACTAGGAAAAAATGAATTAAAGCTAAGGGGGTCTTGCGGCATACCTTGTCTCTGCTGACATGGCCTCCTTTATGCTATATAAAAGATTTTTCCATCATCTCCTTCAATGGGCTAAAAATCAGGCTTCTCAACTTTATGCTGCTGGATGTTGGCCACTCTTTTGCATTTACAATTTGCTTTTATTTGCCTGCAGCTTGGACAATATTTAGTGAGCATAGCATCAACTTCCTCATAATTTTTCTTAATGTGGAGAGTATCCAATTTTGTTTCCAAATGACTGATTATATCCTCTTTCATATTGGATAACAGATTGCTCAACTCTACTTTTGAAACCCCAGTAGATTTACCAAGAACTGATGTTCTATTTTCTCTTGGCATTTTTGTGAAGGTCCTAGAATAATTCCTACATGCTTTACAAATGTTTGAAAATAGTAGCTGAGAAATATCTCCTTGGCCAATGAGGTTCAAGGCATTGATACAGTCTTCGTTAAATCCTCTCAAAAAGACTAGCTTGAGAGACTCTTCTGACAACTTGTTCTGGGGGGTTTTCTTAAGAGCAAATTGAAATCTTTCAACATAATCCTCTAAAGGGTCATCATCCTTTTGTGTCATTCAGAATATATCATCCTTCCTCCTGTCATATCCTTTACAGTAATCCTGATACTTCTCCAAGAATAGTGTCTTCATGGTGTCCCAATCAGGAACAACATCTTTACCTAATCCCATAAACCATCTCAAAGCTGCATCCTTGAGAGTGGCAGGAAAAATCTTTAATCGATGTGCATCAGAAGTAGAGTCATAACTTCTACATAAGACATCAAATTCAAAGAGGAATGTATTTGGGTCTTTAGTCATTAACCCATAGAAAACTGGTAAAGCCGAAGGAGGGATGTTCTTCAGCACTATAGCCCTTTGTTGTTCAGTAATAGGAAACCCAAATGTTGGCCAGGCATCATCATCATTTGTTGCATCACCCATGGTGCGGTATGTTCCTTTTGTATGTGTGCTAGAGGTTGGTGAAAAGGAATTTTCTTCTTCAGTGGTACCTTTGCTCTGAGTACTAGGGTCACCAATTTCCACAATAGCTTCCTGGCGTGTGGAGGGAAGGAATCTATCCAAGGGATCTCTCTGCATCCGCATACATGAAATATGACTTTAATTCCAATGGTCCTGCACAATGTTAGTATCTCGGTGTTGAAAAGGATGGTATCTAACAATCCTAATGCTTTGAAAAGAAAAAATTAACGATGAAAAATTATAATAACATGTCTATGAAGATAACACTATCCCGGGCAACAACGCCAAAAATGTAGGTTCTAAGCTAATGTTTTGTAAACTTGGTGGAATCCACTCAATTCAAAGGGTCAACTAACTGAACAATCCACTTTACACTACTTAAGACTACATTAAATCATCAACCAAGGTGCATAAGCTTATGATGGTGCAACATTATGTATGCCTTCATGGACTTAAACTACCAAGACTATCCTACTGAAGTCATTCTAATCACTGGAAATTCACAAAATTGTAAAATAGTAAAAGTATAAATTGAAACAAGTTGCTACGAGTACCTACAGTAAAGGCCGCGACTAAACTATTGCTAATGAAATGATACTATAATAACTTAAAACTTGATAAATACTACTGACTCAACCGAACTATCCTCTGGAGTGCCTCTAATGATCATTATATGCATGTTCCTAAGCATTAATTCATAATAAGCAAGAAATGAAATACCAATTAACTTGCATACGATTCGTGAACAATGATAAACTAACAACAACTATCAACATAAATAAATAACTGAAAGGTGAAGTGAAGAACAATACCTTGAGTGGCCTGCTCAAGTAACTATTCCCACTTTAACTAAACTCAATCTAACTAATATATTTCATGCATTCCATGAATTGATCTCCATTTATTCCATAAAATGAAAGATTACAAAATATTCTTGCACAAATCGTACTTAATCATTCTGAGGATTCATGTTTCAAACTGAAAGTAACATATAACATAAAATTGTGAAAAACCAACTAACCTATGGATTCAACCAACAATTATATACAAACTAATGGAATCTTTATTGAAAGCAACAACTTAACAAAAAATCATTAACTCCACTCCCAGATATTTAGAGTGCAAAATTAAGACTTGGAATTATTCAACCTACAATTGAAAAAGAAGAAGAATCCTATCAAAACTAGAACTCTGTCAAAACATAATGCATGCAATCATACACCCATCTGTCAAAGTCCCATGTAAGGAATACCTCTTCTTCAGCGTTTATTAACTGATTATAATAACATGCATTCTATCTTCATTAAGTGTCTTCAACCAATTATCATCACGTTCATTTGTTTCTGTAGTTTCCCCTGTTTTGGTGTCCAACACTCCTTTTGCTATGGGTTCATCCTACAACTGTTGTGTATCATGGTTCCTCCTTTAGCTGCAAACAAGTTAATTTCACAAAAAACGTACACAAGGATAACTATCATAATTAAACATAGCATTCCATCAACATTCCCATACACATATTCATATAAACCATTTAATGCTAATATATTAAACCATAATTCCATCACCATGTTTTTGGGTTTAGGTTTGCGTAATGGATATAAAAATGATAGTATAATATGGAATATTGTTTGGAAAGTATGTTTAAAAGTATCTTAAAGTCTGCATAAAACCAACAGAAAACAAGTTGTTATCTAGACCTATCAGGTTGATGAAGAAGATTCCTACCTCGATCCATGTTACATGTGAGAACCATCAAAATATAGTTTCCATTGATTCATTGAAGTGACCATGAATATTGCTTCATTAGGGAAATTTGATATAAGAGGATTCTCATCGTATATCGGTGCTTTTGCTAGTTGGTCTACAATTACATGTCCTTTTCTTGCTTTTCTATTGACATACTCTATGTCGAATTCACTGAGAACCATAACCCATTTATCCATTTGACTTGTGGTGTTGCTTTAGACAATAGATATTTGAGTGGATCCACCTTTGAAATGAACTTAACTTGATGATTGAGCATATAATGACGTAGTTTTTGGGAAGCAAAAACTAGTACTAAATAAACTCTCTCAATGGGTGTGTAGTTAAGCTCATATCCAACTAGGGTTCAACTGTTATAATAGATTGCTCTTTCTTTTCCTGAATCATTATGTTGTGCCAAAAGAGCTCCTAATGTGGTTGTAGTCGCTGAGATGTATAGAATCAAAGGTTTGTCTGGAATTGATGGAATTAATATAGGTGGTGATGCAAGATAATCCCTTTAGATGTTGAAAGGATTTTTGGCACTTTTCTTCCCATCTAAATGTCACATCCTTGTGGAGAATATGTGTGAATGGGTGCCATTTATATGCTAACTATGATATAAACCTTTAGATAGATTGTAGTTTATCTTGTAGACTATGGAGTTGCTTAAGAGTTTTCAATGGAGGCATATCAATAATTTCCCTAACTTTGACAAGGTCCACTTCGATTCCTCTACAAGATACTATGTATCCCAATATTTTTCTAGAAGTAACTCCAAAGATACATTTCTTAGGATTGAGTCTTACTTGATATTTCTCCAATTTGTAAATTTTTTTTGCTAGTACTTCAAGATGACTTTTCCTTGTTACAAATTTTGCTAAGATGTCATCCACATAAACTTCCATGATGGTATGTAACATGTCTTGAAAAATCATTGTCATAGCTCTTTGATAGGTCGCTCCTACATTCTTAAGACTAAACAACATAACATTCTAGCAATAGGTACCTAGGGGAATGTGAATGATGTCTTGTGTTGATCTTCTTGTGCTATCCTAATTTGGTTGTACCCAAAAAATCCATCCATAAGAGACATCTTATGTCTATCCATGAGATCTGCTATAATGTCAATGTTAGGTAACGAAAAGTCATCCCTAGGACATGCTTTGTTGAGGTCTCTGAAGTCCGCGCATATCTGTATGCCCCTAGTGGGTTTTGAAATGGGTACTAGATTTGAAACCCACTCAGGGTAGTCAATAGGTCAAATGAAGCCAACATCTAGCAATTTTTGGTTCTACCTTGACAAGTAGTGCTATTTGAGGATGCATCTTTCTTAAATTTTGTTTTACTAGTTTTTCTTTAGGATAAACTATCAGATGATGAACCACTAGTGATGTGTCCAACCTAGGCATGCCTGCATAATACCAAGTGAAGTTGATCTTTTGTTCCCCCAAGACTGCTGCAAAATTTTGTTGTTCGTCGAGATCTAAAGATGTTGCATGAAATGTTATATGAGGGTTGTCGGTTGTTCCAACATTTATTTGTTGTGCTTCTTCCAAGAGTACTTCTAATTTTTCTTGATATGTAGTGATGTTTAGGAGATCAAATCCTTCATCCTTGGGCGCATTAGAGAGGTTTTCACTGTTAGATACATACTTTATTTTGATTTTTTCTCGATCTCAAAGAGCCACATTGTGGTTTTCTCTACAGGGTCTACTTTTAATTTTTAAAATTTCAATTGTGTGACAGAAGGATTCAGGTCTCCCCTATAGTATGATTTTGAATCAAGTTCTATGTCAATTTTTTTTTTGTGATCTCTTGAGGGTATGCCATCTATGAGTCCTATGAATTCTACAATAGCTTTGTTTTTTTCAAATAAATCAAGAATCAAAGCTTGTTGTTGGTCCTAATCGATAAGTTGGGGGTAAACAAGTTGGAGGCTATTGTATTGAGTAGTAGGGTGAATGATAGGGTTATGATGGTGTAAATAGATGTGTGTTCAAATAGACCAATGATATATATAGGAGGTTCATCAATGACATCATCATTAGGTGAATTAACCACAAAATAAATTAGAACTTCCTCACTAAAGATACTTTTGATTTTGGGAGTAACATTGTCTTATGAACCATACCCAAGACCTTTATTTTTTTGTCACTTTTTCAAAATAATAGGTTCTCTTATACCTTGTTAATGTAGACCAAGACCACCATAGTCTATAAATCCCATTTTCTTCATCATTTGGAAACCCTTAATTTTTTTTTATCAATAGGAAGAGGAGCTTCTTCTTGCTCATCTTGATACAACCATTTAGAAACATCTTCCTCGTCTATAACCTATTTATTGAGTTCAACCCACTTAGAAAAGACCGTGGGCTCAAACTTCATGATGGTAGAGGTTTTGTCAATATGTTGTGGTTTCCCATACATCTTTGGAGAAGATGGAAGTTGTCCTACATAGAAGGACCCTTTGAGATTGTAGTCACTGCAACCATTGTCTCACACTTGGACCTTGATTTTGAGTATTGGTTGATGAGATGTAGATGAGGCTAGTGTAGATGGATCAATATAGGAAGTGGAATGTGTAGCTATATCATTGTTGGGAACTTGGAGTAACTTGTTATATTTCTCTTCCAGGTTCTTGCAATAATGGAAGGGTTCAAGATCACCATAAATAGTGACCTTAATCTCGTTATACAAAAAATTTATGTATTGATGATAAGTGGATGGGATGACCTACATGGCATGTATCTATGATCATCCTAAGAAAATTTTGTAGGGTAGATCAAGGTCTAGTACTTGACATGTGGTTTCAATGATTTTAGGACCAACTTGGATAGATAATCTTATTTTTCCTTTTGATTCTCTTTCATTATCATCATAGGCTCTGATAGTGATACCCTTTTGTATTTCAATAACTTCCTTAGAGTATCCAAACTGTTGAACAAGTTTTAGAGTGCAAATATTTAAGCCCGCACCACTATCTATCAAAAATATTTTGATTTTATGTTTAAGGATGAATACTTCAATATGTAGAGCATTATTATGATATGTATGAGTTGGAATATCCTTTCCAATAAAGATGAGGTGATGATTGTATGCAATGTGCCCTACCATGCCTTGGAATTGTTCTAAATCTATATCAGTGGGTACAGATGATTGTAGGAGAGCTTTATCTAAGACTTCCTTATATGTGGGTGAGATTCTCAAAAGCTCTAGAATAGAAATTTGTGTTGGGGTCTTTTTGAGGTGATCAATTAGATTATAATCAGTTGGGTGCACCTTAGTTATGCCTTTAGGCTATAAAGGATCTTCTTGAATAGTAACCTTCCCTCGTCGTGTGGTGACTCCACACTCGAGATTTCTACATGAATCATGATGACGAAAATTTGATTGTTCACACATTGAGTGTGTCCTACGACATTATTGAAGGAATTATTCAGTTTGATATATTCTCTTATCTTATTTTTGTCATTTCCCTTTCCATGATTCCAGTATAGGATCCTTGTATATCCCTGGAGCATTATTTTTGAAAGTTCTAAGGAGTTGATCAATATTTATGTCACCTTGGTTGATAAGATCTTGAATTATATTTTTGTCTCATGAAATTAGATGTCTTATGTCCCTTCATTCTATGGTATTCACAATAGTCGTTGTCATTATACCATGCTAGTTTAAATTGCGATTCATCATATTGCCTTAGATCTGAAAGCTTTATGAGGTTTGATTGGACCAAATTTTTTAAGACCATTTTGATAGGTTCCTCTAAGGGAGTGTATTTATGTTGAGTTGTATTATTAGGTCTTGGAAGTTGTCCTCATGGAGGATTTTCATTTTGAACGTTTTGTTGATTGTTTGGTTGGGGTTGTGGTTTTTGGATAAGTTTCACATCTACAATGCCATTGTTTGTAACATTCTTGTTTTTATCCCATAAGTGTGGTTTGTCATTAGAACTTGAAGGCTTATCCTTGTTGTCTTTGCAAATTTTGACTAGCCCTTTTGCAATGAGATTTTTTGATTGTTAGACCATTTTTTATGAGTTCTTCAAATGTATTGGCACATTGTATGCATAGGTGAAAAATGATTTTTGTGTTGATATTTTAAATAAATATGTCCACAAGTTATTTTTTCGGATTGGGCCATTTGCATTTACTAGATTTATCTCTCCATCTTTGTAAAAAGGATGTGGATATTTCTTCTTGGTTTTGTTTTGTGATGTAAAAGTTGGTCATAGTAACCTCATGTTCTATATTGTAGGAGAAGTGAGCTACAAATTTGTCAATAATTTCCTAGAATGCCTTGATACCCAGGGGTAAGTGAGAGAACCATTAAATAGTTTGTCTACCTAAGCTTCATGGAAAAATGTGCATTGGATATGTATCATTATATGAAACCTCTAAGCAAGCTACATAGAATTTCCTTATATGTTCACATGGGTCACCGTGTCCTTTTAATTTGTTAAATTTTGGCATCTCAAAATTGTGAGGAAAAGGTGTTAAGAGTTATGTTCATGTTGAAAAAATAAGGACATAGGTCTTTAAGAGTGTATGATTTATTTATGTGTCCCAATTATATGTTATTGATCTTTTGATTTAAGGTTTGGATTTATAAAGCTAAGTCATTAGGAGGGTTGTTTGGTGTTTGGTTTAGTGGAATATATGTGTTGTGTTGGGGTATGGATGATGAGTTATATAGTGGATTTTGATTTGAAAGAATATTGTGAAGGTTATAATACATGTTGTATGATGGGTTTTGTTGTAGGTTGTATTAATGTTGTGGTAAAGTTTATTGTTGTGGGGTTTGATTTTACAAAGTTTTTTGTTGGGGAATTTGTTGTTGATGTTGAGGAATTTGGTATTGTGGGATTTGTTGTTGATGGTGAATGCATTGTTGTTGTTGGGGGATTTATTGTTGATGGTGGATGTATTGTTGTTGTTGAGAAATTGGTTGTTGTATTTGAGGTACATTTTGTTGAGGGATTTTTTGTTGAAAGATGTGTTGTTGAGGGATTTGTTGATGAAAGACTTGTTGTTGAGGGGGTTGTTGTTGTTGTGAGAGATGTGAGATGTTATAATTTCTTGCTATATCTATTGTGGGATCATTTCTTGTAGTAAGCAAGGAATTTTATGAGTTGGGAAGGTAATTTGATATATTGGGGTTGTTAGTGGGGTTTATTATGTTCAATGTTTGCGTAGTGTTTGGGACATTTAGATGTACATGAGGTGAATGGGTTGGTGTTGTGAATGGATTGTTTGTATAGTTCATCATGTTGGTATTTGGTGGGTTTGGTATGTTAGGGTTTGATATGGATGTGTACATTGAAAATGGTGGGATGTTCATGTTTGGGAGATTTGGGTTTGTTTGATTACCTACGGGTTGAGCGTGGTATAGAAAATTCACGTATTGTTTAGAAAATGGTAAGAAATTTGTATCAAATGGTGTGATAATAGGTTGAATTGGCATATTTTGTATGAGAGGTGGTGGTATTTGTTCAATGACGATATGCACTATAGACACATTCTCACATAGAGGTGCACTAGATATCATGTCATTCGTAAGGGATTTTTCCCTAAGTGTGTTAATATCATAGTTCAAGGGTAATTTAGTACCACCTTGTGCAAGTTTGAGCAAATACAAGTTAGGGTCTACAACTAATAGAGCATCAAGTGCTCTAGCCATAGATGGATCTTGTTGTATCTCTAGGAGTTGTCCATTAGTGAATTCTATAAATCCCTCTTGTTCATTTGTGATGTCCTCTATAGTGACAGCTTGATATTGTTGTTTTTATTGGGGGGTTTGATACTCTCGAGAGTTAAACTCAACGACAAGCATTTAAGGGTTGTTTCAAAAGTACTTATGGTTGTTGTAGTGCTTGAACTACTTGGGTTAGATTCCATTATTCATTTGTGTTGATATCTTATTATAGGCATAAATTTTTTTGATGACCTTGTAAGACGTGAGTTTGGATGATATGTTAAATTGGATGGACGTTTTGTTTCAAAATGGAATTGGAAAGAGACATGCTAAGTAGGTTTGGACCAAAGTTTGATGTTGATGTTGATTGGATGGATGGAGGATATGAAAACCTCTAAAAGACAAAAGTTGACTAGATCTCATTTTGATTAGTGTTGAAGATAATCCTTGCTCATCCTAGACTAATGAGTCCAAGCAAAGGAAGATGATAATGAGTTTACAAACTTAGGAGTGGATAATGACTACTAAGCAAGCTTTGCTCACAAGGGTTGATACTAATTTAATAATTTACTTGAAAATGACTATTTTCCAAGCAAAGGCTAAAGTAGAAGATGTGATAGGAGATCTAAATAGACTTATGTCTTATGTTGGTTGCTGGTGAATGAGTTGTTTGTTGTTGTTGATGAGGTTGTTGTTTGGTTCAAAACTAAAAGGGTGTGTTTCTAAAAGCCCAAGGTGAAAGGATGGTGTGGGATGGATGAAAATATTTGTTTGTTGTTTAGGATGACTAATTATGACTATAGGTCTTTCTGATACAAGTCTTTGTTTCTATAAGGACTAACTGTTGAATTTTAGAATCTAGAATTTTTAAGAATTTTAGGTAATTTAGCTTTGACAGTTAAAAAGTGTTGCTTGCAAAAGCGTTGCTTTAACTTATCAAAATCGTGGCACTGCCCCTATCAAAAGTGATTGTTTATTGCAAAAGTGTTGTGGGATTTTTCAAAAGTGCTACTGTGTTATAGTTTATAGTTTTAAGGATTGATAGAGTATGTTTTGGATCAAAAGCATTCAATTTCTTGGAAGTGTCGAGATGCTAATCAGACACACCAATATGATTTTTATCAAAAGCGTTGAGTTGCAATCATAAGTGTGGAAGATTTGCAAAAGAATCACTGTGATATAGATCAAAAGCGTCATTGTGACACAAAGACATGATTCTGCAAGTTAAACCTAAATCTATCTAGGGTTTTGGACTTATCTAACTATTTTGAAGACTAGTTTTGAGTTGTTTGATCTAGAAAGAGATAACATACAACAAAGAATAGCATGTGGGTGAAATCACAATACTGCATCTCACTTTTTGGCCAAGATGGACATTTATATCAACATTTTAACTGAATCTTCACCTTTTGAGACCTATAGCAGCTAAACCATTAAGAATTTGAAGATGATGCAAACTTGTGATTTGTGGTAATTTGTGTTTAGATTCTAAATGTATACATTTTTAATTTTTCTAAAATAAATCATGAATCTTTCAACATCTCCCTTAATAACTAGTTTTAAATAATAAACAACATTTTCAGAAAGTAACATTTATGTTGTTAAACATAACTTTTTTTTTAGAAAAGATAAAATTCTAATTTTTAAAATATAGATTCTTAACATCAATATCTAGGGCAAGGATATTTTTTCATATTTTTTTGTTACATATATTTTTAATTATTTTTTGAAGTCACTGTAACTATAATTTGGACATAGGTGTATGTCGTCAAACATAACTTGTTGTGTATATATCGAAATCCAATTTTTTTTTGGTGAAACAAGGACATTAATACTTAGGGAAAATGTATTTTTTGAATTTTTTTGCAATGGTTTACTATTTTTCCACCTCTATAGAACAAAGAACTTGATGTTTGGTGAAAAACCTATGTTTAGTAAAACTTGAAAATTAAATACATTATAAAATGAAAACATATCAAAACTATACTTGTTGGAAAGATCATTTCGAGGGCTACGATCTTGCAAGATATAATTTCTAAATGACTTTATTCAATCCCTCAAAAGGTAAAGAAAAAGTGTTTTTTTTGCCAAAATTTTGATAGGTGCGAAGGAGACTTCATTGTGGGTATGATTTAATACTAGAGGGGTTCTATCCAAGGGGGTTTGATCTAAGGGGGTTTGATCTAACCCTCTTCAATTAAAACCCTTTAGATGGAACCTCTCAATGCTTAAATAATTAGTTTTTCTAAAAATAAGTGATTTCAAACAAAAATCAGGATGTCCCAAAAGTGAGACACTATTGTGGCAACACCCATGTAGGATTGACTCCAAGGTGTAAAGTGGGATAATGGCATGAGTTTTTCAAAGAAAAGTCGCTATATGGAGAACATTGGTTTGAACAAGAAACACTTCAAAAAACACAACCTAATTAGTGGTAAAAAGGTGTATTAACTTAGTAGGCCCGCCCGTCGAAGCATAATACCTTCAAATGAATGATTAACTAGGTTATGATAAGGTCATGTACCACCTTAACACCCCTTTCCTTAGAAGGACTAGGTCCAACAAGGAATTGTGTCACCTCAACAAGAGAAGAGTACATGGTGAGTAACTTCGGGCATGATATTGTACCCTACACCCTACTAAGCCAACAACTGATGGTCTTAAAGGCTTCTAAAAACAAGGTTCTTAGTGTTTTCATGAATAGTGGACTTGTCTAAGGATGCTCGAGTTGAGGGGGGTCTCCTCTTTTCTCATCACCTATACAAGTCTTGGTGGACTAAGGATCTTTAGGCTTGGCTTAAAGGACGTTGGTCACACTTTGGGGTACAAATTTCATTCTCCCCCCTTGACCTCACGAGTAAACGTGGTTGAGGTCATCGTTGAGGTGATGAAATCCCCAAACAACCCTCCTACTGAATTAAATGGATATATGATGTTTCTGATTCCCAAGATTGTTCTTAAGAGTCGCAAGGGAAGAGCATACATAGACAATCAAATCCTCAGGTATACAATAGAATGCAAATCCTAAGGTATTTTTGATCTCCAAGTCTACACTAGGCACGAGGAAAGAACATACATATCTAAGGGCTTACCAAACACGACAAACAAATTCTTTATTAAAACCCAAATTCAAATGTGTAGTTCTTTTTAAAGAAATTGAAAGTATAAAGAAAGCCCTGCAAGAAGATTCGTTAGTAGTTTCTAGATTTTTGTCTTCTCCCAACGTATGCCAAAACTGCATAAACATTTTAGTCTAAAAAGATCAAGCACACATTAGGGTTAGGGTAAAATTCAAAGAACAAAATTAGATGCACTACTATAATAGTCAAAAGCATTGTTGTAAATGAAATCAAAAGCATCGATATACCTCAAAAGCATTGCTGTAACTGATCAGAAGTATCGAGTCATGTCAAACATGTCGAGTTGCATCAAATGCGTCATTGTAACCTGTATTTGCAGAAAATAGAGAGGTGTCAGTTTATCAAAAGCGTCACTATGTATATCATTACCATCGATTTCCCTCAAAAGCATTGCTTTGCGAACATCAAACACATCGATCTACTTCAAAAGTGTCGTTGTAACCTGTAACTCAATAAAAACTACAAGTGACGTTAAATCCAGGATGTGGGTCCCACTGGGTGTGCCAAAATGTATAATGAGAATAATAAGAAATGATTAGAGATTACAATTAAAACAATTAAAGTTAAAAAACATTAAGAACCCACAAATTGTAAAAGATCAATTAAATCCATTTACTAATGAAGTTGAATACAATGAATCCATGAATACAACACAAATAAAAAATGTAATTCTAATTAAGATCAAAATACTCCAAGACACATGCAAACCTAACACTCCATCATTTGGAAGTATGCTAACTCCATATGTGGATTGCTCAATTGTGCATAACCCATGGTATTGCAAAAGATTGTTGATGATTTTGATTCATAAATGCTGCTCAAATGCTCAAAACATGATAGATAAATGCTCTAAAAAAATTATCAATTTCTTATGAGAATTGTGAATGAATTTTATGAAGATGGTGACTTGTTTTGTAGATTTCTAAGAGATTTGACCAACGATGGAGATTGGAGGATAAAAATCAATGGATGAGATTAGATCAAGAGATCAATGGATGAAATTGAATGAGAGTTTCAGTTAATTGAAAATATCTCCTCATTTCAAGGGAATTAGTTTGAGATATTTTGAAGGGAAGATATTTTGAAAACAAAATCCCTTTTTTAAAATGGAATATACCATGTGTAAGTTGAGGAAAATTAATTAATTAAATAATTAAGAAATTATTTAATTGTGAAGTAAGAAGAAATTAAGATTTGTAATTAAATAATTTGAAATTATTTAATCAAATAAGATTGAAGAAAATTAATATTAATTAAATTAAGGTGGAAAGATAAGAATTTGAATTTAATTAAATAATTTAAAATTATTTAATTAATATGAATTAAAAGAAAAATGATGAATTTTGATGAATTAATTAAATAATATTAATTATTCAACTAATAGAAGAAAATAATGAATTTAATCAAATTATTGAAAATTATTTAATTAAAATTAACGACTTCAGAGATAATTAAAAAAAATATAAAATAATAATTAAAAAAAAAGATAAAAAATAATTAATTACAAATGTGTGATGCATTCAAATAATTTTAAATGTCCCCAATAGTAAAAATAAAATGACACTACATTATGAAATGTGCTAACATATATAAACATTCAAATCAACTATTAGAAAAATTCTTTTTAATCAAAATCTAGAATAAAATCTGACATTTAACAATATATGAAAATTCTTAAAACTTCAAGACAGCCCTTGCTTTAGTACTCTTGGCCCCATAGACTGCTGCGTCTCGTGAAGCCTATTAAAATCCTTCACGATGAATTTGAGCCCCTTCCCTGAATACTGATTCGATTAGAATGTCGTGAAAGCAATTAAAAGATATTCAAATTCGATTATGTAAGCCATTCGATTATGTAAGCCATTCCGTCCCTTTCTGTGAATATAGCCGAATTGAATAGTTTAAATTTCGAATTGAATGGTTAAAGTTTCAGTGCTTGGTCCCATAGACTGATGGTCTCGTGGACGTCATTAAAAACCATTCATTCATTCATTCATTCATTGAAGATAAATTCTAATCTTCGCTCTGGATGTAGTAGAACGTTACATCAAAATTTCCGTATTCAAATGTAACCCCAAATCGTTTTTTGCATGCAGACGAAAGAGAACGCCCATGGCGATCATTATCACAATTTGAGCGCGATAGCGATGTGGTGATAATTGTGCATTCCATATTAATGGAGAAAGAGGAGGAGGAGGAAGGAGGAAGGGGAGGAGGAGGAGGGTTATGGTGGGTGACGGGAGGAGTGACGCAACTGGCAATAGCAACAGTTGCATACAGAAGGGGATGCGGGGATGCGCTGATGCCTGTAAAAGCATTCGGGGTTGCCTCTCTGTATGTGGGAGCAGCGGCCTGTGCTCTTGGAGGAGCCCTCCATCATTCTGGGATTCATCAGGTATTGGCTTCCTCGAAGCGTCGTTTTCTCTATTCTTCCCCTGGGTTGCAGAAAATTTTATTGCTCGCCCATTTTGTGAAAGTACAGACATGTTCAATGATTCGGGGTTTGTGCTTCTGAACGCCAGGTGGATGATCTGGTTCGACTTGGAGAAAGTATTAGAAGAAGATTAGGGGTTCCTCCTCGACGTCAGTCATAGCAGGTTAGAGATCCAAACTTGCTGGATACAGAATGTGTTTTTTTTCCATGACCGTGTGAGCCTGTAGTATTAAGTTTTGTACTGTTTGCCTCGTCTGAAAGAGAGATCTTTATATTTCTTTCTGGAAGGGAAATTGAAAATGTTGTATGCCTACTCTGAAATCCTGTGGGATTTGATAATTGGGTTTTCTTTTTATGTGCAATGACAAACTTTTCAATGGCTTCTGTGGTATTGAAGCCACCGAATCTCATTTTGCAGTTTTGCACTTTGTTTATTTTGATTTTAGCACAGATGAAGATGCCTTATTTACTTCCTTGCTGTTTTTATGCATGGCGTATTTGGCAGTCCCTGACATCTGTTGTTTTATCGTGGTCACTTAGATAATTCTCTTGCCCTTATTCTGAAGTAAAGACTGTGAACTTGAATAATCAAATACTTGGTATTTCGCCATTTCTTTGCTAACCCATTGAGGGTCAGATGCCAATAAATGGTCCAACTGCACTGAAACCTAGACGTAGGGATAGGGCACTGTTACACCACTGCAAAGTTGGAAAGAAAAACAGATTATTTATAAAAGAGGGATGACCTGCATTTTAGGCCTAAAACAGGGCCGACCTGATTTTATTAAATCATAGTGATCTTTGCGTTCTTAGACACAAAGACTTGTCATTTTTTCCCAGTCATTCACAGCAACAGTTGAAGTGTAGACTTTGTGAACAATTAAAATGATGAGAAAAAAAGGGCGTTTGGGGAGCAGCAGCAGTCTTCTAATTAGTGAAATGTCAAGGAAAAGGCACATGTACTAGTTATATCAGAGTTTTGCAAATGCAAGTAGCAGTCTAAGTCGCATATTTCAGGCTCCAAGGTTGGCAAAAGTCTCTAAACCATGCAATCCAAGTTTAAGAGTGGCAATGTCTTATACATTGTGACAGGAAGCTGGAAATGGTGGAAAGACAATGCAAATCATGCGACAGGGCAGAGAAATGATGGTAGAAGTCATAAATCTGCATGACTAGAAGCCTGATGTTGGCAAAATGAATGGAAAGAAGCAACCAGACTCAAGTTAAGTGGCAATGCACGCTGAATCATGCAACAGAAGAACAATTGAGTGGTGATGAGCATTGAATCACATGACAGGAGGAAATGTACCAGCAGGAAACGAATAAAATTGCCTGATCTCAGTAATTTGCTGGCAGTGAACCCTAATGAGCATGACCATGGCAGGACTGGAGTGTCATAAATGACTGATTCACATGACAGACAGGTTTAAGATCGCCAGCAGCAAGTATTTTGTGTGACAAATAGGTTTAAGTCAGCCTGTGTTGCTAACTTGTGCAATAAGATTGTCTTCAGTTGGCATTAAAGAGGAAATTGCGCCCCGAAGGATTCTTAGCCAATACAACACTCTCAATGGCGCCCATACATTGTTGTCTGTCAGCCAAGAGGTTGAAATCCCTTGCAGGAAGGATTAGGTTGACAAATAGAAAGAAATTGTGCCTTTGTCATGTCTCAGCTGCCTAGGGTCTACAATCCTTCTACATGTGTCTGAAAAATTCCTTCATTTTGCAGAGATGCATGTGAAAACTCCTTCAATGTGATGTGTTTTAGAAACCTTGGTGCATGCTTCTCCTTCATTGGTGTTGGGCTCCATTTTTAAAAACAATTTTTCATCCCGTTTTTAGGGGTGTGCCTGTATACACCAGTTTTTTGTGAGCAAAAATTGTCTTAAATATGCATTCTTTTGGACGTGCCTTGTGTCCAAAATGTTATTTTTTTTTCTCTGCAAATTCTCCACATGATTCCTGGGCACACGACAATCAATAGACCCTTCTTATCTGCCAGTTCTTCTATCTTGAGCACACAATCATACAAAGGGACGCTTGTTGGTTTTGAAAGCACACTTTTCTGAGTGCTAAGGCATGCAATTTCCACCTTATATGTGCCTTGTTGAACTCCCAAAGATTTATGCCCTTTCATGGCACATGACTGTGTATTCCGGGCATAATTTTTACCTTGGAAGTTTGCCTATTCTATCTGAACAAGGCCTGTGCCCTAGCATCACTATAAATTTTCAAAACACTTTGAATTTTGAAATGCTTCTTCTCTCATCCAGGGGATTGCCAATGTACATCGTTGCTGACTGTGAATTTTGAAAATGCTTGTATCATTATATAAGCATGTGCCTATATATGCTCTATGTCTTGGCTTGAATTTGATTTTACAGATACCTTTGAACACTTGTATTTTGAGTTCAAACCTTTCTTCCTACAAGCATGCATTTCAACAAGCACTCTTTCATTTTACCTCATATGAAGGATTCTCCTGAAAGCAGATTTTTGACATCATTTTTCTCCACAGCAGTGCATACTTGTTATATGCCAATCAGACACTTGCAAAACCCAAATTCATCTCTCCCATTTTGAGTGTATGCTCAAAACTGCTCACACAGAAAATTTCTTTGTCAAGAACTTCTTTCTCCCACTGCGATAAATAGCTTCATTCCATGATCCCTGCAATGATATAAAAGAAAGAGAACAAGAATAACATAGGACAAACAAGCCTCTCTACCTGATGAAAAACAAAGTGTGGCTTGGTATTTGGCAGCATCTAAATTTTTTTCGAATTGGGTACAAAACAAACAATCCAAACATTGACCTTGATGCTCTTGATGAAGAGCAATATGAAGGTTGTTGAGTGTAATTTTTGTATTGATTTGACATTTGACATTGAATCAATGAATTATGAGTATTCTGGGAAAAAATATTCTGCCATACTGTCAAATCCGATCTGGAATTGGCAACTTAGTTGCTCAGTTGCTTCAATGACAGGTTAGCTAAACCTACTACTGGAAAGTGAACATAACTTTTAGACGTGATACCTTAAATGAAAATTTACTATTGATAAAGCATCATCTATTATTTAACATGAATTCGAAAACATAATTGACACAACTGACAATTTATAATTTATAGTATAGTTTTTCAATGCCATTTTTACACCTTTGCAACAGCTTGACATAACACTGACTTAAAACATTTGGCTAAACTTCTCAAAGTAAACTTGTCATTGGGATTTACATTCGCAATAGCAAAAACTTATCTTCAAGATGTAAACTCCTTTGCAGGAGACAAACTCTCAACAACAAACTCAAATCTTTTGATCTGAAACCTTTTTCTATAGTTACTGATACATACGCAAGCTTACCAATAAACCATCATCTCTTCTAGATCCTTACATGGGCATGGCGCCTCCAACAAACTGGACTTACAGCTCCTTTTTAATGCACCTTAGCCTAGTTTTTCAAGAAATAAGGCTAATGAATCACTGCTGGACTAACCTGGAATTCCTGCTTTATTGACGAGGCTAATGAAAGCCTTACTAATAATAATCTGGTAAACATGTATACATAGACCTTTAATACATTGATACTCCATAATTTAAGAAAGAAATAAATTATATTAATGTCCACAAAATGACTAAAATAGGCCAATTTGACTTGAAAGTTGTTAATGTTTTAGCAGCTTCGGTTGATCCTTCCAGCTCACTTCTTTCGAGAAAGTCTTAAATTGAATTTATAGCCGTTGGCTATTCAATTTACTTTATTGTTTTGTACCTTGGGCCGACATAAAAGAAATTGATGTTTGTCTTTTATTAGAAGATATCTAATATTCATAAGGTGGCCGACCTCTTGTGAAGAGGTGTGAACATTTATCAAGGCCAACTAGGCCGACTTCAATTAGATAGGCAATCTCTTATAAGGCCGACCTATCTTATATTGTTCATGATTATGTTAAGGCCGACATCATTGAATTGTAATTGTCGTTTTTACTTTGGCCGATCTTATGATAAGAAGAGATGCGACCTTTCTAAGATATATATAAATACTTTTGTTTCGTCCATTGAAAAAACACACATCAGCTAAGTTCGGTTATTCTTATCTGAGCGAATACATCAAGGGTGAATAGATCTGCAAAGTGTGAACTTATCTGAGCGAATACATCAAGGGCGAATAGATCTTCAAGTGTGAACTTATCTGAGCGAATACATCAGATCAATCAAGTGCGAACCTTTCCAATATTCAGGAGCGAATACATGAGTTTGGTGATATCAAATGTGAATATAAGGTACAAATTGATGTTATACTCTTCACTTTCGGCAATATACTCAAGTGTGAATATATTATGCAAAGTGCGAGTTCGAATACAAAGGCAAACATTCACAGTTGATCTATCTCGTTTGAAGATCATCCAGTTGCCAGATCTGTCATTTGCCGTGTGATTTATGTCATTATCACTCCATATTGCTAGGTGCAGTATATCGGTCTTGAGTTAGACCTTATTGTAAATTGTAAAATTGACACTGTTGCATCAAATACAAGAGAGATCTTTGTTGCTGGGTTTTTCTCCCTCAAGAGGAGGGTTTTCCCAGGGTATATGCTGTGTTATTTGTTTGATTTCAAATTAATTTTCTGTGCATTTACATCTGATCATAAAATTCAACATGGTATCAGAGCGGGTCTATGGAAAGATCCGATCAGATCTTGAAATATAATTCAAAGTCAGATCTAACGTCTTCTACTTGAGCCAGTAGAATACTTCTGTGCGGGATGCATTCTTTGGTCATCTACAAAATTTTCGAAAGGAGCGCATCATCTTGGCTCTCTTCATGAGTTTACTTGAGTCATATTGTTAGCAATCTGAGATCAGAGAGTTATATGCGGTAATCTCACCTTCCGGATCTGTTATCTAAAAGCACATGATTATGGAAGTCAAGAGCTCAACTATGTCAGATTGTGCTGCCAAGGGTTGAAATCAAAAGGCTGCAATCAAATAGAGATAAGTATTTGGTTCCTTTCTTTGTTTATATTCCTTATGTGAATCTCAGTTGTGCAGATCTGATAAAGTCTTTCGAGTGATGATCCTATCTATCTCTAACAATTTGGGTATTGCTAGTAAGCATGTTGCAGAACCTAGTGGATTGCAGTTGGAAACGGAGTGCACTGTAAATTTGAGCAGTCATGGGCCTTGTTCAAATTTAACCTTGTCATGAGTCTGTGCTCGAGTCATGAAGGCTGTGGATTGATCTGAGTATAAGAAAAGCATACCGTGTTCAATAATTGCATTTATCAGAATATTAAGGAAGATAAGTATTCTGTGTTTTGTTGAAATCACATTTCTATTTTGAATCATGGGCCTGTGTTCAAACCGTAAAAGTTGCATGTTGATCTGTGCTTAAAATCAGCGTATCTTACAGTATAAACAAGTATTCTTTATTTGTTGTATCTTGGACATTGTGTGTTTAGTATAAGGAGATTGTTACTTCTCTTAATTTGTGATTTCTAGGTCAAAGATTCTTTGAATACTTCAAATTATCTATTGTGAGTTGATCTAGACTAATCATGTAAATCCTTTGATGTATGTCTTTGAGATAAAAATCAGCAAAAGAGAAGAGATTGGTATCCTTATGTTGTGGTAGGTTGATCACATCGATACCCTTCTCCAATGCATGTGTTGTGATAGAATCTTGAACTCTTGGGAGAGTTGATTCTACATGCCAACCGTTTAATGCATTCAAGAAATCTGCAGCTGTGCAGATTATTCTTTTATTGTGCAGAGTTAGGCACTCTCGAGAGGAGCAAACAAATGAATGAACGAAAGAGCTATATCAAATCTTATAGAGATAAGTTCCTTTAACCCTCTAGTTTGATCTTTTGATATACTTCTCCTTCAGGTTGATTTATTCATGTTCTAACATTGTGCATAAATTCTTATGTATTCATGTTATAACCTGTGATTGTAAACTTTGTATGATTCCAGTCTTGTTATTTCTTTGGGTAATTACAAACTGTTAAGTAATCTCTCTCTAAAATGCTTGCAGGAGCAAGAAGGTGATGAGAAATTGCTTAATGATGAAAAGCTTGAGGCATCTTGTGAGAAAGTCATGCCAACCAAAGAAATAATCAAGCAGCCTTGGGACTGAGCTGATGGCCAGAGGGAGCTCACTTCCAGAAGTCTTCTTTGTAATCTTTGAAGCAAGGATCAAGAGGGAGTCTTGTAAATTACTGAGAAGAAGGGAAGATTGTTGGATTAAAAGGCTAGGTGCTAAACCCTTAGAGGATCCCTTCAGTTGCTGAAGATCATAATTGCTCAAGATTGCCTTCTGGATTTGTCATTGGTAGCTCTGCAAACCTATTCAGAATAGTGAGATCTGAGATGAGGTCGAGGAGGACTATTCTGAACTCTCTTCAGTACCAAGGTGTGCATTGGAAAACATTTATCTAAGTCAAAGTGTTGCAGGCGATCTCGAACGAAGAGGTCAGAAGGTTGATACAAGTGCCTGAAGATTTAGAGGGAGCCTGCTAAGCCTGAAAGAAGATGGTAATCTTGTTGCAGCTAAACATATCCTGAGATACTTGCGTGGCATAGTTGGATATGGGTTGAAGTATACTTCAGATGCAGACTTGGAGTTACTTGGTTTCATTGATTCTGATTGGGCAGTTTGTGTCACAGATCATAAGAGCACCTCTGGCCTTTGCTTCAGTTTGGGTTCTGCTATGATCTCCTGGTGCAGCAGGAAGCAGTCTTCTGTAGCATTGAGTACAGTAGAGGCTGAGTATATTGCAGCTTGCATGGCAACTCGAGAAGCAGCGTGGCTTCGTAAGCTCCTTGCAGGATTGTTTGGACAAGCAATGGAGCCCATCATTATTCATTGTGATAATCAGAGTTGAGTGAAGCTTTCTGTCAATCCTGTGTTTCATGACAGAACCAAGCATGTTGAGATCAAGTACCACTATATCAGAGATATGGTACTACGAAAGGCTGTACAGTTGAGGTACATTAGGACTGATGAGCAGACGGCAGTTATTCTCACCAAGCCTCTCGCCAGGGTAAAGTTCGTGTACTTTCGAGACAAGCTTGGTATGGTGGAGAATCCAGCCTTGACTGAGTATGAGTCTTAGTATCAGTGAGCCTTGCTTAATGAGTTCTTCTCTGTGAGAGAAGTTCGAGGTGAAATCCCTTGTTAATGCATCTTCTTCTGTGACGGAAGAACTTGAGGTGAAAGCCCTCGTTTCCACCCTCTGAGAGAGTCATGGTGGATGTCATGTGTGCGACTCCATGACATATGTTGTACTCGTGTTTCACCCTCTGGGAGAGCCATGGTGAAAGTCACATTGAGGTGACAACATCACGCAAGTGATGAACACTTGTACTTACTATTGCACCTTCTTCTGAGACGGAAGAACTTGAGGTGAAAGCCCTCATTTCCACCCTCTGAGCTGAGTCATGGTGGATGTCATGTGTGTGACTCCATGACAACATCACGTGAGAGAGTCCGTGATGATCCTTCTGTGCTTGTGTTTCACCCTCTGGGAGAGCCATGGTGAAAGTCACATTGAGGTGACACCATCACGCAAGTGATGAACACTAGTACTTAACCATGTGATGGTTGATATCACATTGAGGTGATATATATCTCTCTTTATATTTGATTGCAGGCAATGGTGGTAGATGATTTGTCTTCAGCTGGAAGTTCTCTCCCTAGCTGAGAGGGAGTGTTAATGTTTTAGCAGCTTCGGTTGATCCTTCCAGCTCACTTCTTTCGGGAAAGTCTTAAATTGAATTTATAGCCGTTGGCTATTCAATTTACTTTATTGTTTTGTACCTTGGGCCGACATAAAAGAAATTGATGTTTGTCTTTTATTAGAAGATATCTAATATTCATAAGGTGGCCGACCTCTTGTGAAGAGGTGTGAACATTTATCAAGGCCAACTAGGCCGACTTCAATTAGATAGGCAATCTCTTATAAGGCCGACCTATCTTATATTGTTCATGATTATGTTAAGGCCAACATCATTGAATTGTAATTGTCATTTTTACTTTGGCCGATCTTATGATAAGAAGAGATGCGACCTTTCTAAGATATATATAAATACTTCTGTTTCGTCCATTGAAAAAACACACATCAGCTAAGTTCGGTTATTCTTATCTGAGCGAATACATCAAGGGCGAATAGATCTGCAAAGTGTGAACTTATCTGAGCGAATACATCAAGGGCGAATAGATCTTCAAGTGTGAACTTATCTGAGCGAATACATCAGATCAATCAAGTGCGAACCTTTCCAATATTCAGGAGCGAATACATCAGTTTGGTGATATCAAATGTGAATATAAGGTACAGATTGATGTTATACTCTTCAGCTTTGCAATATACTCAAGTGTGAATATATTATGCAAAGTGCGAGTTCAGAATACAAAGGCAAACATTCACAGTGTTGATCTATCTCAGTTTGAAGATCATCCAGTGCCAGATCTGTCATTTGCCAGGTGTGATTTATCACGTCATTATCTGTCACTCCATATTGCTAGGTGCAGTATATCGGTCTTGAGTTAGACCTTATTGTAAATTGTAAAATTGACACTGTTGCATCAAATACAAGAGAGATCTTTGTTGCTGGGTTTTTCTCCCTCAAGAGGAGGGTTTTCCCAGGGTATATGCTGTGTTATTTGTCTGATTTCAAATTAATTTTCTGTGCATTTACATCTGATCATAAAATTCAACAAAAGTAACAGTTATAATAGAGAAAAAATAGGGTAAAAGAACCCCTAGACTGTGCAAGAAACCAAACACGCAAAGCTGAAATAATGAAACAAAGCAAGACAGGGTAAACTGGATTTGGTCAAAACCTCTAAGAGTCTAAACCATAAACATATAAATTAAATAAAATCAGGTATATAGTAATAAATGATTACTCAGATTAATTTTAAAAGAAGGCAGTGGGAATCAAATGAGGAATTTGAGAACTATTGCCTCACTAAATGTTTGACACAAGATTCTTGCCAAGGCCTTGGTTGATAGTGACAGACATTTATGAGTAGTTTGATAGTGACAGACATTTATGAGTAGTTTGATTAACATTTGTGGGGCTGTATTATATGACATTAGTTGATTTTGGAAGGTTTATAATATGATAAAGTTATTTTATGTTTTGGTTTTGAAATTTTCTTCGTAAACATGATGATAGCTTTAGGATTCCGTTCAAGATTCAGGAGATTTCTTATGACATTATTTCAGGATTTCTAGATGCTTTAGCTCATGTAGATAAATGTCTTTAACTGAAAATAACATTTAGAGTTTTATTAGACATGGCTTCCATTTTACTTCATTTTTTTTCTGGACTTCTGAAGCCATACATTATATCCTGAGAGATTCATGTATTGAATTTCTGTTAAAAGTTCTGTCCCTTCCAAAATGGCGAGACACTTCTTGAAAGTGATTCTGTTGATACTGTTTTTTGTTTTCTTTTCCGCCAAAAGAAATTGTTGATAAATGAAGATTAGAAATTTACTATTCTGCATCAGGATTAAAAGTGGTTCCTCAAAATTCGTATGCTGTTGATTGGTTTAGTTCTCTCTCCCAATGGTTATCACAGTAGTGATGTATTCAGCATCTTCTTAATTACCTGGCAGGATATCTTGGAGTCTAGAGATTTCTTTTGGAGAATGTCCTTTGCCAATGGAAAGAAAATTATATTAAAAAGTTAATGGATGTCACTGTAATTAATGTCAACTGTAATGTTTTATCGTTAGCTGGAAATTTCAAGTCTCTAGAAAAGGCTTTGTTAGCATTCTCCATTTTTTCCATATAATATTTGAGAATGAGCAATTTGAACAGTTGAACAAAATAATCAGGGACTTGCCGGTTGCATGAAGGGTTAGTAAAATGAGACATGTTAAATGGCTCTTTTGTATTGTCCTGGATCCTGAGTGCTTTGAGCGAAAAAATTGAAGCTTCAAGGTATGGATCTTGCTGCAGAATTGATTGTGAAAACTTTACATGGTAACAAATCTTGAAAAATCTGAGGAACAACATTTTTCAGGGGATTCTAAGGGAGCATGTGAATGGAATTATCTTCCTTTATTTGATTGAAAAATTTATTACTTCTTTGGGATTTGACAAGAATTTTTTTGGTACACAAGTCCTGTAAATTTTAATGCACAAAATAGAAAATTACAATTTTATTAGTGTATTTCTTTAGGTCTTTTAGCTTTTCTCAACTGCATATCAGCATTAAAGGAAAACCCGGTGTAATTTATATGATTAATTTGAGAAACCTCTATAGGAAGTTTACCAATTTTCAAGGGGTGCTTCTAGGAAACATATAGAGATGCAAAGAAACTTCATGTGAAAGATGTCCCCATAAGAGTCTCCAAGATGGGAACACTTTTTCGGTATGGGAGATGAGTACCAAGGGCCAAGGTACGAGTCTTCCAGTAACTATGTTGCATACTGAAGTGGTTTCTTTAACTAGAAAGTGAGAATGGCATGCTTTCAAAAAGATGAAAATGGGTACCAATGCTTTCTTTATATGAGATTGGAGGTTGGTGGACTTCTTGGGTGGACTATATGGATTTTCCTTAGTTGTTTCTGAGTATCGTTATCCATCACTAATAACTAGTAGTGAAAGATAATTTAATGTAATATCCACAAGTCTTTTGAGCCTTTCATTTCTTCATATTATAGACAATGGTTTCAACTCAACCATGGTAAATGCATTTGTTAATTTTTTATTGGAGTTTGAGTGCGAGCCATGTGATTAGAACCGTATTTCTCATTCCGAGCAATCTTAAAATATTAGTATTTTGCATAAGGGATGAAAAATACATATTGTTTTCCTTTATACATCTAAGATGTGTACTTTTAACCCGCTTTGTACAGGGGTATCAATATTGGGTTGCTACTTATGCGAAGGTCTAGCTAATCCAACTCTGGAAAAAAATTGTATTCATGTCCACTTCTTTCAACTGCATTATTATGTATTTTTGTTTCTATTGATCTAGTTGGTTTGTGGTAGATTCTAAGCATTTAGCCAAAGGTTCTATCAAATCTCTCTATGGTGAATTCATTCCTCTTCGTTTATTTAAATTTTGTAAGAAGGATTCTAAAACTGATACGAAATTTATCTAGCCTTTCTATTATACATGATTGACTTTTTGGTTTTTTGATTTGTTCTAGTAAACTAGCCATTTGATTGGGCTGTATCTTTCAGGTTATCCATTAATATATGTGCAAAACTCTCTATGAGCTTTGACAAATCCTCTTGAGCCCTAATACATTGCACTAAGATATCCTTCATCAAACACAACTTACATCCCTTAGAGGATGGAAAATTGTTATGGATGTCACCTAATTATTGCCAAGAAATACATAGTTAATTTGGAATTGGAGCTATGCTCATTAGCCAAACCTATAGGGGAAGAATTCGTATTTTTCTTTTTTATTAAAGCTTGCTCTCCATTTAGTTTGCATGTAGCTTCTCAAATGTTGAAGTTTGTTCCACAAAATTGCAATCCCTTGATGCTCAATGAGAATAAATAAAAATTATACTATCTAATATTCACTGTATTAGTGAGTGTTAGGAATTATAGTGCATGACATAGAATAAAGTGATAAATAATAAATTAACATGTTAATGTTAATTTATTAGATGTTAGCTTTTAGTTAGATATTAGTTATGAATTAGTTGGTAGTTAGTGGTTTGGGTAGTTAATAGGTTAAATGACTTTATAAAGCCATAGAATGTAATCATTTATGTTTTTTTGATGATTTAAAAATTTACAAGTTTGAGCTTTTGACTATTTGTTGTCACTATTTCAATATGGTACTAGAGCAGGTTTCAAAAGAGGTCTCTTTGAATTTTCACCCACTCATGTTTTGTTTGTCAAGTTGATTAAGGCAATGGATTAGAAGATACCACGAACCTTCATGACCCTATTACATTTATCTGTACCCATTCATTTATTGTAACGTAAAGTGTTGCAAATAAAGTAATAGTAGGTACCACAGACCTCATGCGAAATCTGAAGTTTGTAGCATCCACCCTTTTATATTTGTCGACAATACTAGCAAATACCACAAACCTAACCCATTGGCATCCATCATTCATGTGCATCTCCTTTCTGTTCCATTATGTACATTATTTCCATAGTTTTTCCTCTATTATGTTCATTGTGTCCATATTCAAAGTTGCAAAGATATAAGGTTTGCAAAAAAGTGTAGGACATTAAAGTGATTGAAAAGAAGGTTTTTATCTTTCAATTATGAGGGTTTCATTTTTTGAAGATTGACATGGATTTATTATGATGCTCTTTGATGGATATTCGGTTTGTGCAAAGGAGGAATCATGTTCTTAGTAGGCACCATTTGATTGTTGGTACATTGTTATGATTTTAAATGGTAGTTTAACACAGTCTCACTAAAATTGCGATTTTTTTAATTTTTATTTTTTAATGAAATTCAAAAATTAAAGATGTTTTGGAAAGTTGTTGAATAGGAGCACAAAACCCAAAAATTAATTGAGAATAATATCAATATTTAGTTTGCAGTTTGATATGGGATATAGAGGTATTTAAATGGTTATTGCCAAATTAATTTATATTTTTTATTTTGTATAAAGATTTTGGAGCAATAAGGGTGTTATAGATTTTGTATTTGCACATTGTATCTGGTCACATTATCAGCAAAAACCAACATCCAAAGAAAAATTTTCATTGAAAGGGGGCAAATTTGAGGTAGGCCAATTGTTGATACTGCAACATCAAAATCAAGTTCCTATGTTAGCACTAAAGGAGGGTGTTAGGAATTATAGTGCATGACATAATAAAGTAATAAATAATAATAAAGTTATTAGTTATGAGTTAGTTAGTAGTTAGTGATTTACGCAATTAATAAGTTGAATGACTTTATAAAGCCATAGAATGTAACCATTTGTGTGTTTTTGATGAATGGAGAATTTATAGGTTTGAGCTTTTGACTCTCTTTTGTTACCATTTCAATAGTGAGGGTATCTAATTTCTAGAAGTGATAATGAAACAATGATGATGAAGGTAGTGAAAATAACAACACATAATGATAAGGATATATCAACAAGGTTGTACAGTAACTAGTCTTTATTATTTCAATATGTTTGAAAATTAGCATTTGGTTAAATGTGAATATAATAATTTTTTTACTAGGTGGTCGATATCAATTTCATATGAGTATGATAGTGATAGTATTATAAAGAGAGATAAACTCCCTAAGCTTAGTCTAAGCTAAAACAATAATATGCATATACATAAGCATAATTAACCTAGACAAAATAATGATAATTGTGGCTTTAAACAATTGAACAATTAGTGTTTAGCTATGGAACTTAAGTAGGAAAATAAGGATCTTTAGCTCAATAATTGAAGAATGGTTGATTATGGAGAAGATTCAAAAATATTTTGTGATTCTACTTTGTCAACATGAAACTTTAGAAACTTTCAAAACGATGACGAGCAAGACTCTGTGCTTGCAATGAGAGGATTTTGGTGTGGCGAATGGGCTTCCTTTGCACGACGTTCTCCCTCTGCCTGGTGTGCTGATTCCTATGGTCGGTGAGGAGAATGGTGTTTGTGTGGGTGTTGCGCTGCCTGGTGTGGGTGCAGTTGTCCCCTCTATCTCTATTCTCCCTGTGGTGCAACCTGCTCCAACTTCTGGTGTTCCTATTGGAGTCCCTAGCTTTAGGGCTGCTTTGGGAGGCCATCAAAAGTTCTTCTCTAAGGCGGTTTCTAAGGATGGTGCTCGTTCTGTGCCTGCTCCGGCTAGGGTTTGACCTCTACCATGTTCCCGTGCTTCCCCTGTTGTAGAATGTGGACTTGAAGTTGCTGAAAATAAGGATTTCTATTTGAAGCAGGGGGTGGTTTGCAGGTTTAATGGCTTGTGGCCCTCCCTTCTAGATCTCCATGAGTGGGTCTCCGTCTCCTGGAATCTTGTTGTCTCGACGCAGATTGAGCTCTATCCCAGCGCTAGGGGGTTTTTCTTTGCTACCTTTGGCTCCCCTGCGGAGAGGGACCATGTGTTGGATAGGGGGTGGATGTGGGGTATTCATTCGTTGTCCATCAAGCCTTGGTCTCGCTCTTTCAACCCTAACTGAGTCGTTGAATATCAGATTAGTTTGGGTCCGTCTGCTGAATCTCCCTCTCTAGTTTTGGGAGCATTCTTGTTTTGAAGCTACTGGTAACTCCATTGGACGCTTTCTAAAGGTGGACTCTACGTCTCAAGATCTAGGGCATACTACAGTGGCTTGTATTTTAGTTGATTTGGACATCTCCAAACCTCTCCATGGTGATGTGGTTTTAATGGTGGTGGACAGACCTTGGATGAAACTGTTGGATTATGAGGGCCTCCCCTTTTAGTGCAGAAGGTGTTACTCCACTGGTCATTTGGCCTTTGGTTGCCCTCTTGCTCGCCACAAGGGTGTTACTACTTGGTGGAAGAATGTTCTCTCAGACCACCTCATTGTTGGTTCTCCCTCTTCGGATGATTCCTCTGAGGAGGGCAACCCTCCTGTTCCTCCCTTGGTGCCTGAGCCCTTCTAGACTCCTCTTCCGGCTATCCCTTCAATGGAACCTGTGTTGCCTTGTTCTGCTGTTGCTGTCCTGGTGGATCCTACCCATCCCTTGTTGATTGACTCTGTTGATCCTTTGATTGCTCATGTCTCCTCTTCTACTCAGACGACTCCCTCGATGTGTAGTGGCTCCTTGCCCGGGGTGGCTGATGAGGATCCGCTCCTCTCGCCTCACTTGGTGGATTTTGATTCTGAGACTTCTTGGTCTGTTGTGTTGAGGAAGAGGAAGGGACTCCCCAAATCCGTCGCTTTTTCGCGCCCTAGGGCTTCGGGAGTCAGATTAGTCCCCTCAAGTTCTGGGGTTGTCTAGTCCTTTTTTGTTGTTCTACAGCTGTTGGTCAGCTATTTCTATTTTTTTCCTAGTTCATGTTTTGTTTTGAACTAGCTTCTTTTTGGCCCTGAGGGCTTTCTGTGTGAAGGGTACAACACCTTGTAAATGTTGCTTATCTTATCAAAAATATTTAACTTTAGAGAAATTGTTAGAGAACTTATAACACCCAATTGAAATATCATTTTGAACCCTTTCAATTATTACGTGTTTGAACGTACGTGGCTCTTGGCTCGCTCCTCTCTATTGCAATGAGCTCTCTTGGCTCGCCTATTATTGCTCCTGCTATTGAGGCACATTCCCTTGATAATGATGGTTTGCATGCAATGTTTGATGGTGGATGGGTTTCTTTTGTGACTATTGTTTGGTCGGGGGTCCCATCTAATCATGGTAGGTTTGCTGACTCTCTACTTTAGAAGAAGCCTCTTTGTTCAAAATCCTCCCCTCTCCTCGTTTGTGGACAAGATATTATCGACGATGCAAAACATTTTGCTTCTATTGGATTAATTTGTAGATTTAATCGTTTATGGCCCTCTCTTCCAAATATGTATCAATGTGTGCTAAAGTCTTGGAAACCTCTTACGAAAAACAAAATCAAACTCTATTGATGTGCTAGAGGATTTTTCATTGCAACCTTTCAATCTGTTGTGGATAAGGAAGCGATGTTGGATGATAGGCTTTAGATGCGGGGTTAACATCCCCTCTCACTCAACCCTTGGTTCCCCTCTTTCAACCATCTTTCTAAATCCTTCAATATCATGCCTAGTTGAGTAAGGTTACCTAATCTCCCTCTCCATTTTTGGGCGGTCTCCTATCTTTAAGATATTGGTAATACAATTGGTCATTTTCTTAGGATTGATGTTCCTTCAAATTTTGGGCGTACGAGTTGTGCTCGTATTTTGGTTGACATTGACATTTCCAAGGCTCTTCCTAGGGATATCATCCTTATTGTGGAGGGTAGGCCTTGAACTTAGCTACTTGATACAAGGGTATTCCTTTTTGGTGCAAAGGATGGTTTTCTATTGATCACCTTGATTTTGGTTGCCCCTAATCTTGGCATAGGATGGCATGTTTTGCTACTTGGTGGAGGAATGTTCATTCTGAACACTTGACTGTTGGAAATTTTCTTAACTTTGAGCATTGTAGATCTCCTATGGCTTCCTCGGTTCTTGTTGGGTTAACTTTGGATGTTCCTTTTGGATTTGATGTTGTTCCATTGCCTTCTTCCCTTCTTAAGGGTATGCCTTCTCCTAGATATCGTAATTATGGTCGATGCTCTTGTGCTTGCATCTCTCGAGGAGGGGGCGGGGGGCGAGGGTATTGATGGAATTGTTGTTCCTTGCATGCCTTTGGATTCCATGCAACTTGTGTCTTCTATGGTTAGATGCCCTTGTTCTTCATGTGTGGTGGAGCAAGTTGTGGCTTCAATAGAGGATTCTCCTCTCCCCTCCCTTTGATTTGAGGGTTTGGAAAATGGCGTGTCTTCGACTATTGTTCAAATGAGGAAGATAGGTTTTCCTAGAAAAATTCAATTTCTATTAAACATTCCTTGGTTGAGCAATTTGTTAGGTGAGGCCTTGGTGTTGTATAGAGTGCTATTCCTTTGTTTTATTGGGCATTGTCCTTTGTTTTCCCTTGGGTGGGCTATTTTTGTGTGGTTAAAGTTGTATGGAGGCAACTTGGTTGCAGTCTTGTTGTTGGTTGACTTTTGTGTTAGTTAGTTTCTGTTGTAAAGGGTTCCAGGGTCTCTTCAAAACATGTTTTACCCATAATTAAAAACACATCAATGATTTCCAATTGCATAGCTTATGTTTCCATACTTTGACATGTGCTATTAAACATATTTTGAAAGCATATTTCTCTAAATATTGTGGTCAATATAACTAGAATTATATATATTTCACCCTATTGGATATTTGCATGCTTGTAGTGGGTGAGTTATGTTTAGTATAAACATTAGTTGAAAGTTAATGTCACATATTATTCAATGTCCAATTGTGCAAGGAGGGTTATATAATCTATTTGGACATTAAAGGGCTTGTGACTTTATTTTGGGAAAATGTCTATTCTATCCTTGGCTTGTTTGTGCACCTAATTACTACATTAAGTACTTAATAAAATGTTTACTATTTGTTCTACATTAAATATACTAACTTTATACTAATAAATATTAACTCATGATTTTGATTTCCCTATATTTAAACTAACTTTATGCAATGTTATCACTCAAAAAATTATATCACAATCATTATAAATTGTGAAAGTTTTAAATTTTAATTACTTTTTAAAATAGTATTTATTTTTCAAGATGGTTTTGAAAGGTTACAATAACATTTTATTTCATGTATAAGCCAATTTAGGTTTACAAAATCTAAACAATTCTTAGATAAAACATGGATTTATGTATCTGGGGAAGCATAATCAAAGTTTAATGCTATTGAAATAATGGAGCTTGATACTTATTGTGCTTGTTTATTTGATTGTGAAAAGATACACTTTTTTTTGCTCAATTGCGTAAAGATGTTGATGTTAGTGCATTAGTGTAGTATTTTGCTATTAAGTTTATGTGCATGATTTGAAAATACGTTTGTTGGAAGTATACGCTGGTTTTAATTTGCCACTTAATTTGGTGATGCACTAATGCTAAAAATATAGAAATATGTTTGTAGGAAGTATAATTAATATTAAACATAATAATTAATAATTTTATAAAACAACTACTTTTCCATTAAATGGATTCCCAAATGATGAGAATAAAACGTTTTACAATGCATGATACATTTTGAAAACATGTTACCTAACAAAGTGTCTTACACATCTCTTGGAAATACTCATTACTTGTGGCTACACAGTGAAAGATTACTAAGTTGTAGACAACACAAATTATAAATTGAGAAAAAACATAAATAATGTGACATTTATTGGGGCTTGGGTGGCACCCATGTTCTTATGAGTTTAGTATACCTTGTGTTTGCATGATCTATATAGACATCATCTTCAATGATAGAGATTTGGTGTTGTTGGAATTGATTCAAGGCCAACAAAAGGTTGTAGTGTGAAGTATAACATTTTAGAGAATAGATGCATTCAAGTATTTTTCCTTCACTTATATGGACAAGCTAGTAATGGAGGACTCTAGGTTTGACAGAATGAACCATGGCAACAATATTAATGGCCTAGTTAGAGTTGTTTTGGATTTAAAGAAGTTTTGCTAGAGGTTGTGGAGAATGCATATTGTATTATGATGGAAGGAGAGTGGAAAGGGAAATAAACCATTGAACTCAGAAATCTGCATACTAAGATTGGCGATAAGTAAACTAAGTATGAATTAATGGATAATAGAGGAAACATTTAGGTGAAAGGTTAGGGATAAAAACCCCATAAATCTTGTACCTAGTTCTAATCCTTTTAAGTTTGCATATAGGGCTAGTAGAGTGAGGACGATGATTGAAATCAACAAAAGTTATTTGTAGGTTTGGTAATGTTAATATGCACTTCGACTTGTATGCCTAAATTGCACATGAGTAATATCATGTTACCATTTCTTATTAAATATTTAGTGTTAGCATTTATAGAGGGTTGCAAGTTGTGTTTGACATGAGTACGGTTAGGGATGGGATTCCTCTTTCCTCTTGTGTAGTGGGCTAAGATTTTGTGAGTCAACCATGCTCTCTAGTTTGAATGCAAGATGTCATTGTTGAGCTTCAAGTAAGGAGGTAGGGGAGGCTATTGGTGATAGGAACGCAAGGATGCTTTCAACTAATGGTGATGTAGATGGATCTAAAGCATGAAGCCTTCAAGCCTTAGGGAAGGTTATAAATCTTGGGTGGAGGCAATTAAAGGTAAGCCTTGCTCCAAAGTTGCTAAGTCTATATTTGGAATTAGTTGTGGATAGTAATGCCATTCATCACAGGGTTCATGATTTAGTTGTTGAAAGAAATCCTTCAAGCTAGAAAACTCAATTATTTGGAAGTTTCTAGTTGCTAGACCAAACATTGATGTGGTTAGAGGAAATGGAAATTGTGTGGCCAAGTTGAGATCTTGGATTTATTTATTTAATTAATTATTTTTCTTTTCTTTTTTTAAATCATGAGAATTGTGTTTGAATTGTCTTGGATGGTTGTTGGCTTCTTGGAAAAACATGGCTCTTTCTAAGAAAATGGAAATTAGGTTTTGATCCCGAGGAATGCATCAATAGGGTCCTAATCCAGGTTAGGCTTTTGGGCTTACCATATGTATTAGGAGGGTGAGGTTATGTTGTATTGCTAATTCTTTCGAACAATTCATAACTTTTGATCCAATGACCAAATCTAGAAAACATCTATTGTATGCTAGATTTTGTGTGAATATAGATGTAAATAAGGCACATTCATCTTCAATCACCTTGTCTTCAAAATTTGGTGTTTAGGAGCAAAAAATTGGTATGAAGATTCCTTGGTTATTTGCCAAAATGTATCACAAGTTTTGCCACTTTGCTACTATTTGTCTAGTTAATAAGAGGAAGTAATTTTAGTGGAAAAACAAGGAAAATAACAAGCTACTATAGGAAAATGAAGGGTTGATGTCCTCAATGAAGGCTAAAGTGGTTAACCAAGTTGTGTAAGATAGAGGATGTCCCTTAAGTGGTTAGGATTTTCTCTGAAGAAGATATTAGTAATGTTTTAGGTTCCTCAACACAATCTCTTTAGATTTGAGGATTTTAGAGGAGTTTTGCAGGGAGAGGGAAGTTGGTAAAGGGGGTTTGGAGGGTCCTCTCCAAGAAGAAAATGTTATTATCCCTACATGGGTGATTAAACCTTCTTTCATCTTACCGTCATGAAACAAGGAAAACAAAAAAAATGGATGATACAAAGTCCAAGGAATGATTTTGGCATGAGGTTTTCAAGAAGCCTTATGATATCCTCTAATTTGGGATCAATAGATAAAAAGGGGAGAATGGTCAAGAAAGAAATATGCTTCAACAACTTGGTTGGGCAATTGTTAGAGTTTAGGTTTCTCTGGAGCTCTTTACTTCGAATCACCTATCTAACTCTAGGTTTTTTGGTCTCTATTGATTTATTTGAGATAGTTTGTCTTGTGCTATTTGTTTTTAGTTCTCTAGTTTTATGAGTTGAATTTGAGCTGTTAGTTTTATGTTTCTAGTTTTTGGTTTATATCCTTAGTGTTGTTGCTTCATGTCATTGTTCCATTGTTGTTTGTTGGGCTTCAAGGCTATATAGATATTCTTATCTTTGTAAAATGGTTTGGGTCCCTTAAAAAACACTTTACCCAATAAAAATATTTCATGTTACTTGTCAATCATAACCTTTTATTTATTTATTTATAGGATGATGAGAAAAACACTGAATTGATTTTGCTTTAATATATTTGAATTTGTTGCTTCTTGTTTTTAAAATTATTTTACATATTTGCTGGTTGCATTCAATAAAAAACCAACCAATGGGAAGCTTCATGTTCAACTATGAGTTGATGATTTATATGAAGTTGAATTCAAAAGAAGATTTTTTTTCTATAATTAAATTGCAATTAAGCTTGGAATTTAACAATTGACCCTACTTATCAAAGACGATGAGCGGGAGTGGATTTTCAAATTCGGCTGAGGGCAGGGATGAAGGAGAAGCAAATGATGATGATGACAATGATCTCTGTGCTACAGTCAGGTTGTTTGTTGCAGTGGGGGCTCCTTTCTCTTGGGAGCCACTTATTTTGGCTAGGTTGGTCTGCATGGAGTTTTTTGCATTCGTGGGCCTTGGTCTGGTCAGGTTTTGGCGTTGGTGGGGTTTTTTTGAGACCCCTATTTGTTTTTTTGGCCGATAGCCTCTTGGCATTGCCAATGGTTGTTGTTGGTTGGTGTGTTGGCGTGGGAGGGTTTTCTCCTCCTCTCTGTGGTAGTTTGGCTTCGGTTTGGTCTATTTTCAAGTGTGTGATCTTTTGCTTGGTGTTCTGTTCTTTCTACTTTCCTTTCAGCTAGAGAGCTTTTTTGCTACGTGCTTTGGGTGCTATGAGGAGGATTTGTTGGAGAAATGACTTATTTTTGGTCCTGATCGACATATTGGGGTAGCTGGGGTGCTCTTTGTGTTGGCCTACTCTCTGACTTGTTTCTTCTTGGTCTCCCATTGCATCTTTGGGCTTTCTCTATTGTTTGTTTGGTGACACCCTTCTAGTGGATCTTGCTCTTGGTGTTTTTTAGTCGCTCTTGGTTTCCCTCTTGTGGACTGGTGGTGCTTCCCATTGGTTGGTTCTGTGGAGTTGGCCTATCTTTGGCTCTAACCGGCTTGTTGGGGTAGCAAGGGTGTTTTATGGTTTGGCCTCTCAATTTCCTTCTTGTGTGGGATCCTCTTTCCTTCTTGGGTCCTATCTGCTTCCGCTCACTTTGGGCTTGGGTCTCTACTCGTTGTGGTCTTTTTTTGGTGTCGCTTGGTGTTCCTGTTGGTGCTTGGTGGAGTACTTTTCACCTTAGCTTTTGCTTTGTGGTGTCCTGTCCTGCTAAGATGGGATTTTTTACTCCTTCCTATTGAGTTTTCTAACTGAGGCATTGATCCCCATCCGATTTTCTGGGGGTTTATGGCCCCTTTATTGTTGGGAAGAGGTTTGTCTTTTGGTCCTCTTGTTGATGTTCTTGGTGGGAGAGTTCTTTGCCCTTCTCTCTATTTGTGTGTTGTTTGGGAGGAGTTTAAGGTTGTTCTTGCAAACCCAGTTGTTTTTGCTTCTTAGGGAAGCTATTGACGTTGTTGCCGAGCTATTACAAAGGTTTAATCTAAAAGCTCAGAAGTGATTGTGTTTTTTGCTGATGGTTGTCTCATCTCTCAAGCTCCAGTATCTTACCATGCCAAAGGAGGTTGTGACTACCCTTTCTATCAGTCTCCTTCCTTTCTTCCAGGTTATACAGTGGGGGTTTTCTATGGAGGTGAAGGCTGCTCCTTCTAAGGTGGAGCCCTCTCCTTTAGAGGCAAAGTTGGTTGTTGTTGACTTGGTGGGAAGTTCTCTTCTTTATTGTTTGTTTTTATTGAGGTGGAACTTGTGTGTGTAGGAGAGTGTTGATGTTGATGGCAAGGGTTCTTATTTCTTCTTCTCCATTAGAGGGGATCCCTCTCCTATCGAGGAGGAGATTGGGTTGGCGTTTCAGGCGAGATGGAGCTGCATGGAGGTGGATGGTTATCAGTCTTTTGATGCTTTCTCTAACTTCCCTAGTGAGGTGGGGAGTTTGGATTTGCTAGTTTTGATGCAACATAGGGGTTTAATGGTTTTTTACTTTATTATGTTGTCTGTTTTTCCTGGCTTAGTTTTATTTTTTCTGAGCAGCTGGTTTGCTGTAGCCTGGCTAATGTAGGCAGTGTCTTTGACCATCTACGTAGGGTTCTTGGTCCTTGTCAAAGCCTAGTTGTTAAGGGTTGAAGGTCCCTTCAAATCCTATTTGATGCAGCTTGATTTGATTTGAATATCTGTGCATGGTTGCTGTTGATGGGCTACGGTTAATTTGATGTTTATTTTCCTTGCAGCTTCTTGCCTTGTAAAGGGTTTTAGGTCCCTGCAAAACCTTCTTGTAATGGTTTTCAGGTCCCATCAAAACCTATTTTACAATAATAAAAAACAATCAACCCTACTTTTTATATGAAAATTTAATGACGTTTGGTCATTTAACTATTTTCTAATTAACACATTAGGAAAATATAGAGCATAAAAAAACAATTTATCAAGATCAATAGAATTGAAAAGTAAAGAATAGTTTATCAAAATCAATTGTATCATTTATTAAAAATTTAGATATTATTTTGTTTAGTGTATATACATAAAAATTTGAATAATACAAAATTTCTTAATTAAATGAAAAAAAAACATTATTAAAAATTTAGATACTTTTTTATTCAACATGTATATAGATAAAAATTGAATATAAAAATCATTATTGATCTGTGATGCTTCTTGCGTGCGTTCCCTTTCCAAACCATCAACCCTTTGATGAACATGATTTTCAATGGATGATGAACTACTTGTATAGTTTCAAGGAGGCACTAGACAATGGCGCCCAAAATTTTGGGGATGAGGGCATGCAGTTATGGCCACCCAAATATGTTTTGGTTGGCATTCTTTTTGTCTCTTCTCCCCCTTGCACATTTGGCACCCTGAGTAGTCCCATCCCTATCTGTTGCTTTGCCAATGTTCCAGAAATTTGCATGGATGGTTTTTTTTTGTGATTGAGAGAATTATCTATAGGATCATGCCATCATGTACAAATTAATGAAAATATGGCCGGTTATGCGACCTCCATCCTTGGATCATAAAAAAATATCAGGAAGGTATCGAGGAAGAAATTGGCATTTACACCTATGCTAGGGTTTTTTTTATCCTTGAATTTCATTCTATTGATGACAAGGAGGTGGTACTAAAAAATGGCCCTTGGATTTTCCAAAGGGATTTCTCATGCATAAAACCCCAGTTCCCTTCTTTTGACTACAAACTGAGACCTTCTATTTTGCTTACCTATGGGTGCATTTACCTTATCTTCCCCTACAATTTTGGGAATTGGAGAGTTTACAAGCCTTTGGTAACAACTTAGGTAAGTATTATTGCACTTCAAAAGAAACAATAAATTAGGAATGTTCCACTTGTGCACATTTATGTGTGGAAATGAATCTTTCCAAAGGCCTTCCTATAAAGATCTCTCTTGAAAATGGGCAATAGATGCTAGAGGCAACTTGTAGATTACAAAAAAAATTACTTTCAAGTGTAAGAAATGTTTTTCAACTAATTATATTACCCTTCAATGTCAAAAGTTGCATGCATATGAGCAAGGAATTCATGCTCCATGTGGAAGGCCTACGTAGTGGATTGGGGTAGAGCCCCATCACTGTGTCATTCCACCAACTGATCAAAATGATTTGGCTTCTCCCCAAGCTCTTCTAGATGACGTTTCAAAAACAAATATCGTTAGGAAAATGTGTTCACCTTGCATAATATTATGATATAATTTAATATTATTTGTGCTGCACCTAGATGATCTAGGGATGCGTGCATAAAGTGGGTTAGACATTCTTAGGGCCACTTTATGTGTTGTATGTAACATTGAGATAAACATTTAATGTGGGTTTGCACATCGAGAAATCATTTAATATTAGAAAAAAATAGTACCAAAAAGTAATGAGGGGGGAAATATTTTGTAAGCCCATGGTATCAGTCACATGGTTTATGTAATACCACTTAGTGGTTTTGTGCAAGCTTATGTCTATAAAATCAAGCGCATGTGTATTTGTCTAAGGCTGACTATTTTGGCTTGTGAGAGAATCTCTTGTAGGTTGCATATGTGAGGGTTTGAAGCATGACATGGGATGTGCGTTTACATGCATGTTCACATGGAGTGCATGTAGAGAGTTTGATGTTTCAAAGGTATTCTTGGAGACTCTAAAGATGTATTGTAATATTTATTATTGAATAATACTTGAGTGATGGATGCTTTTGGAGGTTGAGTGTTTTTTCCTCTTGAGGGTTTTCCCAATGTATATTTTGTGTCATTTTTCATGGTATGTTTTCTATTCTTTTACACATGGATTCTAAATACTTGTTTGCATGATTTTATTTATTTGGGTTATGTGGAAATTGTCATAGATGAATACATATTTCCTTTCATTTGGTATTAAAGCCATGGCTATGGTTGGTATAACCCTTGCATAAGCATATCTAGTGCATAGCTGAATCCAAGGTTTTGCAAGAAAGTGAAGAAATTGTAAGGTATGAGGGTTTTGTGCAAGTTGTGTTTTGCAAATTTGAGGTTTTTTTTTTTTCAGATATGAGATTATGAATGAGTTAGAAAAATCATTTTTCTGGGTGTTCACCATGAGGGTTTGGTAAGGGGTGTCATAGATGATCCCTTGGGACAAAACATACCTCTCCATTGGATCCAAGAGGCTAAAGAAATGAAGATTGAAATAAAATCCAACCTGTTTTGGCCATTGTAAGGAGATTTTTTTTTTTCCTTCTTTCCTTATCGTTGTTGTATGGTTGTACAATTCATTTGTAGAGGCAATTTTTTTTAAAAAATTATGTCTTTTAAAAATCCTATTATATATAGGGGGAGGGGTGGTTTGTGAACCCCCCGTACGCATTATAGCTTGTGTACTATAGGGTATTGACACCCTTGTAGTACCGCAAGGGTTTTCAAACCCCAATCGGTTAGTGGTGTTGTCGTCGATAGCCTATGGCCCCTGGGTCCAACAGTTGATTGATAGGACCAGCAAAAAGCAACTCATGAGGGCTTAAAATAAATTTTTAAATAAATTAAAATTTTCTACTCCCTCCTTCACTCGGGTGTCACCGACGAGCCGCCTGATAATGAGATACACATGGCATTGGGGCCATGGAAAATCTTTAGCTAGGAGATGTTTGTCAATATGTCGTGTATCTTGGTATCATAGTTTAGTGGGAGGTTTTGGGAGTGATGTGGATTCATCATTTGATGATGGATGATCTTTTGTAGTGGTTGTTGATATTATGGGGGACTCTTGGATCTTGTTTACTATGCAATGAGAGTTAATTGAAATCTTAAGTTCTATTGATAGGAGATGGTTATGTTCATATTATTATAGATGTTGACATCTTAGTGCCATGGAGGACTCTTTAATCTTTGGTTGAGGTGTCATGACTTGTCAGTTTGATAGTGATCCTTGTTTATAGGATGGTATGCTATTTTCTATGGTGTACTCTTGATTGTGTATTAGAGTGTTGGCATGATACACGTGCTCTTGGGAGAATTCTATGTTCATTGGAGCACATGATCTTATTTTGAGGAGATGTGAGATCATGATGTCATGATGTGTTCTTGATTCATGATTGGATCTTTGACATTGATCTTGTTGGTTCTCTTGGTATTGAGTACATTGGTCTTTTTCTTGGGTCTTCATGATAGTGTTATGTTGCATTTGGAGCTTAGCATTGATTGATAGGTTACAGGTGCTCATGGATACTTGGAGACTTGGGTGAGGCTAGGAGATGTCTTATTGATTAGAGACATGTGTTGATATGGATACTCTTTGGAGGTTTCAACAAGAAAGTCCAAGGAATCTTCACCTAGATATGGGTGTGAGCTCATGATGAATCTATAGAGGATATTGTTCTTGGAGTGAGTCATGATGACTTGGTTATCTTGGAGGAGCATTCTCTTTCCCCACTCTTGGTCTACTCGACGAATAGTCATCTAAGAGGTGTTTCCCATTCTTGGTTTTTAGATGCATTTTGTTTTATTCTTTGTATTCTCATGGATTGGGATGTGGTTAGACTAGTTCTATATGATTCATTTGTGGAGTTTTGGCATGTTTATCTCCTTGTACATATGAGTTTATTTATGATGTCATTCATTGATGAGGATTTAGATGTTACTAGGCTTATTCCCTTGGTTTGGGAATGAATTATTTGAGTTGATCTTCCTTTGGTTTGAGATGCATACATCTTGGTTATGGTTGATCTTTGCATAATGTGTTTGTAGGTTTGGTTATCTTAGACATATCTCTCACAACATGAGAGGAACTCATATTTACCATATTGTCAAAGTTGATGTGTCCCATCCTTTTGTTCCATAGCCAACACTCTCTGGATTGAGCCAATAAGAAGATTCTTCCATTAGCCTCCTTTAGATGATAAACATTTTCATTTGTCCTAGTTCCTTCTACAACTAATCTTTCAGACCCTACCTTCCTAATTTCACAACCATTGGCATGAAATGTAAGATTGTATCCTTTGCTACACATTTGACTGAAACTAAGAAGATTATGCTTCAAACCTTTGACATAGAGGAAATCCTCAGGTCTTCTCTTTCCATCAATTGTTATAGCACCCTTTCCACAAGTTTGTGTTGATTCATCACCACCAAACTTAACAACTCCACCATTAACCTTCTTAAGATTGATGAACCTTCTCTTGTCACCAATCATGTGGTTAGAACAACCACTGCCAATCACCCAAGCACTTGCTTCTTCCTTTGCATGAAAGGCAACCCACATAGTCATAGATCTTTCATTATTTTTGTCAACTACAAAGTACCTGACTTCTTACATTTTCCAATATCACCCTTTTTGTCTTTCAGAGCCATGAATAGAGTTTAATCATTTGAATTATTATCCTCATCTTCTGAAGAAAAACTACTTTCCTTGGAATAGAAACCTCTTTTGAACTTATCCTTTTTGTTACTATCATCTGATTCTTTATAAGGACACTTGGATGCAAAATGACCAATCCTTCCACAATTGAAACAATTGAAAGGTAACTTACCTTTGTATTTTATGTTGCTTTTCTTCAATCTTCTCACAAAGTTTTCTTCAATCTCATCAAAGTCATCATCCTGATCAACTGCTTCATCTTCTATCTTTTTATTGGTTTTGAATGTTGCTTCCTTCTTTGGAACATCTTTGTCAAATTCTCTCATTTCAAAGGTTGTGAGAGCACCAAATATTTCATCTACTGAGTACTTGTCCAAGTCCTTAGACTCTTCAATAGTAGATACTTTATGACTATAAGCTTTAGGGAGAGATCTCAAAAATTTCTTCACAATCACATCTTCTTTCACTTCTCCACCAAGACCTCTGATGCCAGTAACTACTTCATCCACCCAAAGCATATAAATAACAATGTTTTCTTCCTCTGTCATCCCCGGGGTTTCAAATCTTCTCTTGAAGATTTGCATCTTGTCTTTCTTTACTTTATTATCTCCTTCATAGGTGTTGCTAAACTTTTCCCATACATCCTTAGTAGAATTGTAACTCATTACCTTTAGAAGTTTTGAATCAACTAACCCACACAAAATAACATTCTTAACCTTGGCATTGTTTTCATAAAACCTAATTTTGGTTGGATTTGATGGAGGAGTAGCAAGAGTAGTATAACCACCCTTGAAAGATAACACTTGAGATGGCCTTCCATTCTCAACTTCCAAAAGGTGTAACTTGTCCCATCAAATCTAGGACCTTTGTAAGCTCCATCATGTGCCATCTGAAACCTTTCCTTAAGTGGTTAAGCTTCTTCAAAGGAACTTGGCTTTGATACAAATTGTTGAACACACTTGAAGACTAAGAGGGGGGTGAATTAGTCTTTTCAAAACAAAAACCCTTCAACAAACTCAAAATTCTTCACCAGATTAGAAACCCTCAAATAAATCAGCAACAAAGAAAGATATAGAAATTTAGTTCCTTAACAAGGTCAACAACCCTCAACAATGAAAAATACAACAATTCAACCCTTAACTAGATCAACAACAATGAAAGATGAAACAAAGAGCACACATACACAAGATAACACTAGATTTATGTGGAAAACCTAATGAGGGAAAAACCATGGTGAGAGTTAACTCACAATATATGAAGCTCACTACTTACAAAAGTTACAATAAGGCCCACTGCCAAAAGAATTGCAAACTAAGGAACACAACCTTAGGGCAAGATGCAAAAGACTTGCAGACAAAAGCGCACAACTCCAGGGCAAGATACAAGGACCTGATGAGATTCACTATCTCAGAGTAGGATACATAAATATTTAGAATTTACATGTCAACAATACACTCTGCTGACTGAGGCATTAAGGCACATCTGATTTATCTTCCACACACTTTTGCACTACATTTGTGAGACCTTCAATATATTCCACTCACACACACATTTGCAACTGATTTGATCTTTAATTTATATGCACCACGAGATCACAAAACATCAATTAGGTTAGCCAGGAAGAAGATGAACAATAATCTCAACAAGTCAGCCACAAAAACATTGTGCAGTCCTATCTAGGAGATAGAGAGGACCAAAACAACCTTATTACATCTTGCAATGTGATCCAAAACACCTCACACATTGGCACACATCAACTCAAGTTAAAAACAAGGAAACGTGTAGATAAAACATGTAGTACAATACCAGTTGGCCCAAAACACACTTGTAATTGAGTTTTACTCAATGTGGTTCTCAACAAGATAGATCAGGACCCAAATCCATCTTAAGACAACTTCATATGCTGGTGCAAACCCCTAAGCACACAATGCAAGCAAGAGAACCAACCCTATCGACCAGATATCCACAAATTTCCCAGAAGACCAACTCAAACACAATACAACACCAAAATAAATCAACTACTGATGTGCGGATCACAAATGGATGTTCCTTGAGCATACAAAAACACTTCTAGATACTTCTTTCATACTTTCATGCCACCAACTATCACAAACCAAACAAGAGTATAACACTTCATCCCAGAAGCACAAAATGCACAACCATAAGATATAACATTACCAGATCAACTTGTGGACCACATCAACACATGAAATTTGAATTGGGACATTGCACAAACATTGAGAGAACATTCACCAAGCTGCGAGATTAGAGACAACAATGCAAAGAAATGTGAAGCATTTTCTAGACCAATCTAGACAATCAACACAATTTCCAAATTACTGTAATCAACAAAAGCCTCCTTGACAACATTGGTGACCTAAAAAGAGAGGAGTGCAACATCCACAGAGCACAAAAAATGAATCCCAAACTACAAGACCATATCTTCAATAGCGGAGGAATGCAAAGCATTCTCCCAAACAATCTTCAACACAACTTCTTGGAACAAAAAAATTTCATCAACTTACAGAGGCCATAACTCCCTTGTAGCAACACATACTTCTTCAGGAACAACATAAGAGAGCATACAACATACTAGAGACCATCAACAACATCTCTCCACCATCAACATTACTCCTAATCTTCATCATAATATATCATCATGAAAACAACTTTGCTGACAACAACCAAACTCAATACTACTTTACTTGATATCAAACAAGGCATGACATTCAACCATGAACACCAACAACATCAAAGGCATGACATCCAACCATGAAATTATCAATATACAACTGTAGACACCAATGACAGTAGCACCAATGACAATCAATGTCCAAGACATATGCAACAATCTCCCCAAGTGTTGACAACCAATGCCAACAATCAGACTCACCAATTGTTGTCATCACAACAATCTCTTGAAGTGTTGACAACTAATGCCGAAAATACAATGCCAACAATATGACCAATGCAACAATCTTACCAAGTGTTGACATCAAAGACAACCAACTCATTAATGACAACTAATGCCAAACATACAATAATCTCACCAAGTGTTGACATCAATGACAACCAATGCCAAAAGATTAGAGTACGACTAAGAGTGGAGATGAAGAAGATGAGGACATAGAAAATGTGGTTGCAACAACTTGTCTGAGTGAAAGCATGAAGAAGTTGATGATAGTAGATGTGGAAGAATTTTCAGTAGAGGATAAAGAGGTTGCAATAGATTGTAAGGGCGAAGATGTTGCAACAAAGGATGGAAAAGATATGTATGCAAACAAGGTGAATGTAGAGGAAGTTGCAAGAAACCTTTGGTGGAGGAGGTCGAGCTATGGTGGGTTGCATACAATGAGGAGAAGAGGAATGGAGAGTGGTGAGATGAGGAGGAGAGATGAGAGGAGAAGTGTTTGGAGGAGGAGGTTAGTTAGTGGTGGACATAGGTCCATGAGGATGAAGAAGAATGAGGAACAAACTAGGTGGAGGAGGATGAGACTTGTGCCAACCAAATGCTAGAAGAGGCAATGGAGGAAAACTTCTGATGAACCTGCTTCAGTAATGGAGTTTGATACAAGTTGTTTGCAACCTGAAAGGGTGGTTCTACCATCTAGCTCTATTTTATGAGCTATGCTCACAATGTTCTTACCCATCATGTCTGATGCAGGAGCATCCAGGTTCACAAGTAATCTTGCATCACTGAAAAATATATGATTTTTCTTTCTAGTTTGCTTGTTTCCTTCTTGGTTTATTTTATAGTATTTGGTGATCAATTTTTGAATATTTTTAGTTGGTTTGTTGCTAAGTAACATATTCACCTTTTTAAGAGGCTAATTGGGTACTTGTGTTTCAAGTTTGGTGAAGATATGAGATAATTCAAAAAAGTTGTGAAATTATAGAATTTTTACACGTCTAGATTTTGCAAAACAAATTGGGCCATCTTGAATGCCTTTGAATCCTTGCTAAGTCCTCATGGTCATGAAAACCCCATTGAGGCCTTTTCTCATCTTTACTTGCAAAACTTTCGTCCTATTCCAGATTTGCAAGACTTTCTAGATGATTTGGATGCCTATTGGATCCCCGCAATCACTCACTAACCCCATTTTCCTGCAAGGTGGACTCCAATTGCAAAATTTCATGCTACACCTAGATCTACAAAACTTTTTGATGAGCACAAAATTATACTAAGAGGGGGTGAATCAGTATAATACAATCTTTTTGCTTTTCAATCTAACAAACACAATGATACCAATTGCATAATATTATTCACATAATATCTAACAATTATGCAACACAAGAACACATGATTTATGTGGAAACCCTTACAGGAGAAAAACACAACAAAATATTGCTTTTATATAAATCTCTTTTATAATCTTTGTAGACACCAACCTACAGGAGACACCAATCCCTCAAATTCAATTTGTGAGCACCGACCCACTAGAGACACCAATTCCCACTTGTAGAATTTGTAGGCATCAACCTCCTCAATAAAATATTGTCTTCTGAGAATAAATATTCTTTATAAATAGCCTTTAATGACCATCTTTTATATTTTCCTCCTCAATTATAGTTGCATATGCATCTCTTTTACATCTACATATATTTTTCTTATAATTCCGCCATAAACTCTTCTTACGAATCTTCCATGAATCCTTCTTACAAATTTGCATTCAACCTTTCTTTAATGATTTTCCTTTTATCTTCTCATTTGTTGATTTGCAAGTGTTATTCTGATATAAACTCTTATTCCTCACACGCCTTCCTCTTATTTATCTTCACATTTCACACTTCTCACTTCTACTTGAAATTATCTTTTATATCTTCATAACCTAGTGAAATGATGCGTCTCTTAGAATGGATATGTCTCTTCACATATATTATTTCTTTAATGGTCACAACTCTTCAACATGTTGCTTGGCTATTCTTAACCAAATCTTCAATTAATATTCATTAATTTCATTTTTCTATATTCCTCACTCACTCTTGAATGATAAAATTTTCACACATTCTTCAGCTCATGGAATGACTTCTCTTATGTATCTTGTCTCATCATGAGACATAACCCTTCATTGTACCCTTGTGACTCTTGGTTAAAACTAATCTTTATTTAATTAATTAATTTCTTTATTTTTATACACACTTCTCTTTTCTACTCTTCTTCTTATTTAATCTTCTCACATCCCACACACTCTTCTTCACAAATCATCTTGTACGATTTTACATTTATTCACCATTTTTTACTTGTGATAAGTAATTATATTTATATACTTCATTTCCTTGAATTATTTATTTATTCTCTCCTTATATTCTCCTTATCTCTTCCACTTATATTTCCTACATATACGTTCCTATGTCTCTTTTAAGTCTTTTCATAGATCTTCTTTGAGTCTGCTCTTATTTACTTCATCTATCTTATATACTTCTACTTTAAATATGCTTTAATCTTCTTCAATTTGAATGCTATCTCATCGTAAACTTACTTCCTTCCCACCACCTTTGTTCTTCCTTTTATACCAAATCATGCCCCCTCATAAAAGGGTGTGAACTCTTTCTAAGGGAAGAGACATTCCTAAGAGGTGTGATTCCTAAATGAAGGTTGGCCTCTTTTATTTAATTCTATTTGTTACCTTTTTTTGGGATTAATCGCCACCTTATGTTAACTTTTCTTTCTCCTTAAAATGGTTGCTTTTATTCTTCTTTTAATTTATCACTAACTTCCATTCACTTAATCATTGCTTATTTGAATACTAATTGTTGCTACCTTTTTATTGATTTGTTGCCTTTCAATAATAATGATCGTTGCATTATTAGTGATCTTTAGAATTGCTGCATATATTAATCTCATAAATAATTGTTGTATATTAACAAATGTAATCAATCCTTTAAATAAAATATTATTGCTATCTTAAATAGATGTTCATTGCTGCCCTTGTTAAATGATTCATTCCTAATCGCTGCACTTAAAATATAATCTTCTTTGTAAAGATAATCACTATCCTTAAATATGATCTACCTTCTAAAGATGAGCTTAATTGATTAAACATTTATATGCTCTTTTAATCTTGGCACCGAAGTATGGACAACTTTAATACTATGAAGGTTTTTTTCATCTTCTACAGATATAGTCAAAGCGAATACAACTAATCTTCTTTTAATATTATCTTCTATATATCTGGATCTAACAAGGAAGCATATCAAAACAAAGACATCTCCTTTATATGTGATAAATTTTTAGACATTACAACTTCATTTTCTCTCCTACATTTTTTCTCAATGAATGGTTAGCCAATTAGAGCCATTGCCAACATCCATAGCTTTAATTGAGAGTCTCGTCCAAATCTGGCAAATTCACAATTATCACCACATGCATTCAACATCAATGACGACAATCAATTCTTTCATTTGACATCAATGAAAAATTTCTAACAATCTCCCCCTTTGTCATTGATGGCAACATAATTCTCCCCCTTTCTTCTAACTCTCCCTCTTTGACATCAATAGCAAAGGAATGTTTATTATACTTCCATCCACAAGTAGATCATGGAAACATTCATTAATATTATTTGTGGTCGCTTACATTTATTGCAATAAAAATATACTTCTCTCCCTATCAAAGATTCTCATATGCTCCCCCTTTCTCTACTACTCTATCCTTTGTTTCTATATTGCTTGGGTGACATATTTTCTCTATAGCTGTCCAAAACTAATTTGGATCATCTTCTTAGACAAATCAAGAGTTTATAGCTATCCCATTATTCTCTACACATCTTCAACTCTTCCTTCTCTATCCATGCTTGCTAAATGAATAATTTCATCCTTTTGACATCAATGTCATAATTCTCCTTTTCTTATAACTCTCCCTTGTAACTCTTCCTCTTTCTATAACTCTCCCTCTTTCACTTTAATGGTAAAGGGACTTCCATCTATATCTTCTATGGCATTATTACATCAATAAGAACTCCTATGATGTGAAGTTGAACATAAGCATCAACACAACCAACCAACTTTCCATTATCACTTTCTTTTTCTTTTGCCAACATATGTTCTAGGAAAATTGTCAAATGCAAATATACGAGCATACTCTTTAGGAAAAGACTTCTTTGGATCGTTTTCATCCTATTGTCAAGCTTTTGGAAATCTCTCTTATCAATTTTAGTTTTACAAACATCTTTATCACAATTTCTTCCTTCTCTCATTGTAACAAGTCTTCTAGGCTCTTTATCATCTTTGACATTAATTCTCCTTCACTTCATATGGTAACTTTCTAATGCAATATTCTATTACCATATGATTATCTTCTCTTTTTTTCATGGTATAATCAAACAAAATTCTTTTGTTGCTACTACAATAGCATTCTCATTCTTCTCTCCAACCATATCTTCTCTTTCTCTAATATTTTGTCAGACTTCATCCTTTCAATTGTCTTCTCCATAAAGTTGAAAGATAATGCAATGATTAGCTCTGCCTGAGTTCGTGCTTATTTTGAATTAAGAGAGTTTCTTTCTTAACTTTTGTGTAGATTAATACCACTTGTTCAACTTTGCATGCAACCTCCTACATATTTATCTTTGTTTCTTCTAGGGAACATCCTTCTTAAATGATTTGTAGTCATCCTCTCTTTTCTAACCTTTGTTTTTGTGTCACTTAGGTGACATGCTTCTTTTCTATTTCTCAAAATTCTTTGAATCATATTATCTCATATACCTTGCTTGTTGACTCCTAGTTTGAGTGCATTGTATGTGTTTACTTTGGGAAGAATCCTTTTTACCTTCATTTCATTTTCTAGTTAAAAAAAAACTCTTCAATTTGTCCTTCCTTCATGAACCCAAAAATCAATGTTGTATAATTAAATTCATTGACCATCAACCCAATATTTCATGCTTGCAATGAGCATGAATCATGTTACTACAAGTATTAGCATCCAATGTTTATGTACCATCAGTATCCTTCATTTTATGCATAAATTGCATTTTGCATAGATTCCTTCTTCTAACTATCTTGGTCTTGTTTCCTTCTCCATACTCTAGTAGGCTTTCCCTTTTGTTTGGTCATGGTATCCTCCCTCTTGTGTTGTCTAAGTGGTTTCACAAAACTACTACAATATTGTGCTATATGTCCATAGTTATTGCAATTGTAGCCTATGACATTATAGTATACTAACGAAGCAAATGAGTTATAGTTCCTATTTTTCCATCCATAAGAACTTTTGTTCCAACCATAATTATATCTCATATGTGCTATACAATCTCTTGCCTTATGGCCAAAATCATTGCATGAAAAGTAATATCCATAAAAGAAACTTTTGAACCTGATCATATGAGGTTGTCTCAAAGGGAAAAACCTTCTGAATCTATTATTATCCTTTTTGTCTTTGTGAGGAGTGCTTGTTTTATGTGGATCTTGACTCACTTTCTTCTTGTTGCTTCCACTTTTGATAGGGATTTTTAGGGCTTCAATATTCCTCTTTGATTCTTCTTCATTTGACTTCTTTGGTGCCTTTTTGGAGTCATCCTTATTGGCCATTTGATTTTCTCCACATCCAAGTCCTATCTTATTAAATGGCGACCTCTGTTCATTTAATATATCATTCAAAATCTCAATACTCTTATCAAACTTGAGGCTCTTGTTCAACTTGGAGGATGTTATTTCTAGTTCCTTCTTCAAGGAAACTATCTCACTCTAACCTTTCACAATTTTCCTCCTTTTTCTCTAATTGGACTCTCACTCCCTTTTTCATCTTGTATCCTTCTCTCATCTAAAATTTTAGCTTAGCAATTATCTTCTTAGATTCTTCAAGACTTCAAAATAACTCTACATTAGATTCATTATTCTCTTGAAGTTGAAGCTTTAGTTTCTGGTTCTCCTTTCTAAGCCTCTTGATCTCATTGTAGGCATAATGGAGTTCCTCCTTAAGATCCACTGCACTATAAACTTCATCATTTTCTTCTTCTAATTTTAAATTAACATTCTCATCATATTCTTTTAAATCCTTTCCTTTTCTTTCAAAGATATCATCTTTTGTTTCTATTTCCATTTGTGTTTCATTTGTCACCCCATCATTTTTGCTTGCTTCTTTGTCATTACTAGCATTTGGTTTTATTGGTGCTTATTGATCAATGCTCTGTTTGGTATTTATTTTTCCCTTATTTTCTTTTCTTCTTGCCATGTGTTCTCTTTGACATCTACCTTCAAGTGGTTAAACTATCTCTGAAGGAACCTGCTCTGATACCAATTGATGAACACATGATTATACTGAGAGGGGGGTGAATCAATATAATACAATCCTTTTAGTTTTCAATCTAACAACCACAATGATACCAATTGCACAATCTTATTCACATAAGATTTAACAATTATGCAACACAAGAACACATGATTTATGTGGAAACCCTTGTGGGAGAAAACCACGAAACAATATTGCTTTTATATAAATCTCTTTTATAATATTTGTAGGCACCAACCTATAGGAGACACCAATCCCTCAAATTCAATTTGTGAGCACCGACCCACTGGAGACACCAATCCCCACTTGTAGAATTTGTAGGCACCAACCTCTCCAATATGAGGCACCAACCTCTTCAATATGAGACACCAACATCTTCAATAAAATCTTATCTTCTTGAGAATAAATATTCTTTATAAATAGCCTTTAATGATCTTCTTTTATATTTTCCTCCTCAATTATATTTGAATATACATCTCTTTTACATCTACATATATTTTTCTTATAATTCTGCCATAAACTCTTCTTACAAATCTTCCATGAATCCTTCTTACAAAATTTCCTTCATTTCTTTAATGATCTTCCTTTCATCTTCTCATTTGCTGATCTACAAGTGTTATTCTAATGTAAACTCTTATTCCCCACACACCTTCCTCTTATTTATCTTCACATTTCATACTTCTCACTTCTACTTGCAATTATCTTTTATATCTTCATAATCTAGTGAAATGATGCATCTCTTAGAATGGATATTATTTCTTTAATTGCCCCAGCTCTTCAACATGTCTCTTGACTATTCTTAACCAAATATTCAATTAATATTCATTAATTTCATTCTCCTATATTCCTCACTCACTCTTGAATAATAAAAATTTCACACATTCTTCATCTCATGGAATGACTTCTCTTATATATCTTGTCTCATCATGAGACACAACCCTTCACCGTACCCTTGTGACTCTTGGTTTTTTAACTAATCTTTCATTTAATTAATTAATTTCTTTATCTTTACACACACTTCTCTTTTCTACTCTTCTTCTTTTCTAATCTTCTCACATCTCACACACACTCTTCTTCACAAATCAACTTGTATGATATTACAATTATTCACCATTTTTTACTTGTGATAAGTAATAATATTTATTTACTTCATTTCCTTGAATTATTTATTTATTCTCTCCTTATATTATCCTTATCTCTTCCACTTATATTTCCTTCATATATGCTCCTATGTCTCTTTTAAGTCTGCTCATAGCTATTCTTTAAGGCTGATCTTATTTACTTCATCTCTCTTATATACTACTTTAAATCTGCTTTAATCTTCTTGTAATTGTGCTTATAAATCTTATTCAATTTGAATGATATATCATTGTAAACTTACTTCCTTTCCACCACCTTTGTTCTTCCTTTTATACCAGATCATGTCCCCTCATAAAGGCTGTGAACTCTTTCTAAGGGAAGAGACATTCCTAAGAGGTACAATTCCTAAATGAAGGTTGACCTCTTTTATTTAATTCTATTTGTTATCTTTTTTTTGGATTAATTGTTGCCTTATGTTAGCTTTTCTTTCTCCTTAAAATGACTACTTTTATTCTTCTTTTAATTTATCACTACCTTCCATTCAATTAATCATTGCTTATTTGAATACTAATAGATGACACCTTTTATTGATTTGTTGCCTTTCAATAATGATCATTGTATTATTAGTGATCTTTAGAATCTCTGCATCTATTAATCTCATAAATAATTATTTATATTAACAAATATAATCGTGCTCCTTTAAATAAAATATCATCGTTGTCTTAAATAGATTTTCATTGTTGTACTTCTTAAATGATTAATTTCCAATCACTTAAAATATAACATTGTTTCTAAAGATAATTGTTATCCTTAAATATGATCTACCTTGTAAAGATGAGCTTATTCGATTAAATATTTATATGCCCTTTTACTCATGGCGCTAAAGTATGGTCAACTTTAATACTATGAAGGTTCTTTTCATCTTCCACGATTCTTTTCATCTTCTACAAATATAGTCAAAGTGAATATAAATAATCTTCTTTTAATATTATCTTCTATATATCTAGATCTAACAAGTAGATCAAAACAAAGACATCTCCTTTAAATGTGATAAAATGTCAGACATAACTTCATTTTCTCCACTTACTTCATTTTATCCACTACATATTTTCTCAATGAATGGTTAGACAATTAGAGCCTTTGTCAACTTCCATAGCTTTAACTGAGAGTCTCATCCAAATCTAGAAAATTCACAGTTATCCCCATATGCCTTTGACATCAATGACAACAATCAAATTCTTTCATTTTACATCAATGACAACATTTCCAACACTTTCCTAGCCATGTGGACATATCCTAATACCCTTCAAACTTTTACAATTTCCCTATACCTCACTTTCTCTACAAAAAGAGGAATGACATAACTCTCTGTGCTATGTGGATATTATCCACAAACCCCTTGATTTTTTATAGTTATCTTATTAACCCTCAAAACTCTACAACAAGCTTATTTTACCTCAAGATGAAGAAATGGTAGAACTTGCTAAGTCATAGGGATATATCTCTACACCCCTTAGATTATTGTAATGAGCCTTTAGGCTTTTCTAGACCCTCACAGATTTTTGCAATTCCTTAGTTGGTGATGGAAAATGACATGTAGGTGATTATAACAACCTTGCACATAAATATCATGGGAAAATGAAAGTGTGACACATGCCCCCATCACGTCTAGACATGGGTGGTTGCCAACTTCTGCATGTTTCTCTATAAATTGGGGATTTCATTATTTTTAGAAGGGATCCTTCCACCAGAGTTTGAAGAAGAGGGTTGTAACATGAAGGCTGGAAAGAATGAATGTTGTAAGGATTGAGATCCGAAGTGTGTGAATAAATTTAAGAACATTAGATTGTGATGTCATGTACCAATTTGTACTCCTGTTACAATGAGTTTTATTGTGGGTTAATAAAAGAACATTTTCTTTAATGTGTTTGTGAATTTGAATGGCTACCTGGTTCAATAGTTTGGTAAAACCCTTGAACCTAGGACACACCAATTTGTCACTAAGTGCTAACTATTAAATTTTGGACTTATGAATGATTGCTCTAATAGATAAATTAGAGAGGGTAATGCATTTAATTTTATGTAGCTTTTTATATTCTAAAATATACATATTTATTTCTTTGGATTTTTCATAAGAATGTTGATTTCCTCTAGCATGGAAAGAATACCAATTAAAGTTAGAAGTGTCTCTATGTAACTTAACCTAAATAAGAGGCAACAATATTTATCTACCAGGAGGAAATGTTCATAAATTCCTCCAATCAAGGATTGATTTTGATGAAAAAAGATCCAACCCTCTAACATAAACTCACAACAACAAAAGATGCATTCAACGATTGTTTGCAACAACAACAAAAATCTGCATTAAGTGTTCTTTGTTCATTCAAAATCTCCTAGAAATTCAAGAATTACATAGCATAACTAAAACTAATGGTTTTGCAGCCATATGGGCTGATGAAAATCATTACAAATATGAAATATGACTGATACAAAATAACAAAGATCAATCCCTAATTGATCTCCTTCAATCCAACTTCTTTCACAAGATTCCAATGATGACACAACCCTCTCAATCCAGACTTCTTAACACCCAGTTATTACATGGTGACCCATCCCCACACACATATCCATTAAGATATCATCAACTACACATCTCTATAGGCTTTCAGGCATGACATTGATAGGAACCCGAATAGGAAATAATAGACTTATGTATCAACACATCTTCAGTTGACAAGAACAATGACAAACGATAACTCTTTATGGGTTAACACATTCGAGAGGCAGTAATTCATTACAACAATAGAACACAAGAAACCACTACACATGGATAACAATTCATTTCAGACCAATATTCATCTATTCATTATATTCCACATTGAATATAGTTATAGGATATATTATTTACATCTTCAATTCTTGTCACCTTTGTCCCTCTACCATCTTCCTACACCCTCTCTATTCTCCTTCGCTGTATCTGTTTCCTTAGTCGGCTTTCCTTTCTTTGCCATATTTCCTTATCTTCCTCTAGACTTAGTCTCACTCTTCTCTAATCCATCGACCTCATTCCACTATCGGCTTTGCACTCTCAATATTCCTATTCACCATACATTATTCTACCCAACATACCCAACTATCGACTTGGCATTTCAATGTGACATCTTCTTCGCTTATCCTCCACAGCCTCTAATCTTTGTTGCACGCCCTTTCTTTGCTCAATCAATCAATTCCCATGATCAACCTCTCTCAACTATTAACCCCTCTTCCTATCTTTCAAAACTTAATTAGCATTTCTTCCTCATAGTTAGCCTTCTTGGTTTGGCCTCCAACTGTCGACTTCTCAAACCACTCTCAACTTCTTCACTTCATCGGCCTTATTCAAACATCTGCCACTTTCTTTGTCAGCCTCTCACCCAACCTCTCTCTTCTTCACTTCATAGGCCCTCGATACTTTGGCCTTCAGCCTTCTTCGACCTCACCCATCCAACCGACATCATTCTTGCCACTTACCTCTTATCTCCTCTGTCTACATCTCCACTAAATTGTCTACATTTGTATCCACTCTTCAACTGTTACTAACTGCCCCCTTCATTCATAACCGATGCTTTGAAAACTATTAACTTCTTTCAACCTGCTCGACTTCATCTATGCCTGACCGTTAACCATCTATCTTCCCTTCTAACTACTTATTTCATAATGCCAAAGGCAACTAAATTACTAATCTTACTCCTTGTCAATGTGGAGACAAGAACCCGAAATTGACTTGATCCCAAGATAAGGGAAATTTTATTGATTCATGTGATGCCTCTACATCAGACTCCCTAGGGAACAAAAAGATCATGTGCTTCTACACATGTGGTGATTCATCCAAAGTAGATCGTCAATACACTTCTTTCACTTCTTCCACAATTTCTCTGGCTCATTGGCCACATTCCTCCAACATT
>VDFB02058242.1:419683778-419864878 GCA_007258455.2 Sequoia sempervirens | reverse complement strand
CTCACACCCCAAAATCACCTACAAAACAAAAGATAGCCTTCCACAAGAGATTATGACAAGATAATAGCTTGCTTAATGTGATATGATACAAATGTACAAGATTCTTGCTTAAATAGGAAAGGTAAGGTATAAGATTAGATAAGAGAATGACATGTGTCTTAATCCTATAACATGAGACAACTAACTCAACTAATAATAAATGCCCTAGGACTCAAGAATTAAATGTCAAGATATAAGATAAGATCTAAATGATAACTAAGACTTCTAGAAAGATTCCTAGGACCTAAGTAACTTAACATGTGAATATGACCTACTAGTGGACTAAATAGGTAAAATACCATACTCACACCAACCCCCCTTAAATGCAACTGAGGGAGGAACAAACCAATGCAAATGATACAAGGATGGGTCTCAACTATGAGGCCATGTTAGGTAGGTACCCATGTACCAATGATATCTCACAAATGGAGAAGAGAAAAAACACATGGGAAAAAACCTCTCTCCAAAAGAGAGAATGCATGAAAATAATCATGTACAAGTGATTCCACCAAGTTTACAAAACATTAGCTTAGACTCTACATTTTTGGCGTCATTGTCGGGGATAGTGCTATCTTCATAGACCTATTCTTACAGTTTTCATAGTTAATTTTTTCTTTTCAAAGCATTAGGATTGTTAGATACCATCCTTTTCAACACTGAGATACTAACATTGTGCAAGATCGTTGGAATTAAAGTCATATTTCATGTATGCAGAGGCAGAGAGATCCCTTGGATAGGTTCCTTCCCTCCACATGCCAGGAAGCTATTGTAGAAATTGGTGACCCTAGTACTTAGAGCTAGGTACCACTAAAGAAGAAAATTCCTTTTCACCAACCTCTAGCACACATACAAAAGGAACATACCGCACCATGGGTGATGCAACAGATGATGATGATGCCTAACCAACATTTGGGTTTCCTATTACTGAACAACAAAGGGATACAGTGTTGAAGAACATCCCTCCTTCGGCTTTACCAGTTTTCTATGGGTTAATGAATGAAGAACCAGATACATTCCTCTTTGAATTTGATGTCTTATGTATAAGTTATGACTATACTTCTGATGCACATAGGTTAAAGCTTTTTCCTGCCACTCTCAAGGATGCAACTTTAAGATGGTTTATAGGATTAGGTAAAGATGTTGTTCCTGATTGGGACACCATGAAGACACTATTCTTGGAGAAGTATCAGGACTACTGTAGAGGACCTAACAGGAGGAAGGATGATATGTTCTGAACGACACAAAAGGATGATGAACCTTTAGAGGATTATGTTGAAAGATTTCAGTTTGCTCTTAAGAAAACCCCCCAGAACAAGTTGTCAGAAGAGTCTCTCAATCTAGTTTTTTTGAGAGGAGTTAATGAAGACCGTATTAATTCCTTGAACCTCATTGGCCAGGGAGATATTTCTCAGCTACCATTTTTAGACATTTTTAAGTCCTGTAGGAATTATTCCAGGACCTTCACCAAAAGGCCAAGAGAAAATAGAACATCAGTTCTTGGTAAATCATCTATTGGGGTTTCAAAAGTAGAGTTGAGCAATCTGTTATCCAATATGAAAGAGGATATAATCAGTCATTTGGAAACAAAATTGGATACTCTCCACATTAAGAAAAAGCAAGAGGAAGTTGAGGCTATGCTCATAGAATATTGTCCAAGCTGCAAGCAAAGAAAAGCAAATTGTAAGTGCAAAAGAGTGGCCAACATCCAGCAGGATAAAGTTGAGAAGCTTGATTCTTAGCCCATTGAAGGAGATGATGGATAACTCTTTTATATAGCATAAAGGAAGCCATGGAAGCAGAGACAAGGTATGCCACAAGACCCCCTTAGCTTTAATTCATTTTTTCCTATTGGAAACCAAAACTTTTCTACCTGGGACTCTCAGCCCTGGCAAGTGAATCAAAACCAGTGGAAAAATCCTCAATGGCCAAACCCTCAACCAAATTGGAACCAACAGCCAAATCCCTAGCCACAACAAAACTTCCAAGGTTCCAATTACAATCCATGGTGTCCAACCCAACAAAATTAGTGGCAGCCTCAGTGGAAGAAAGGCCAACAATGGCAACAACAAAATATGAATTATCAGTAGCCCATGCTCCCTCCTCCACAACAACAACAAGCTCTAATGCCTCCATCAAATCCTGCCTCCCATCCACCCAAGCAGCAAATACTTGCCTCCATCAATGTAGATGGTGGTGTATTCTGAGAGTCTGATAGTGGTCATAGTGTCTCTTGGTCTTTGGTGGTGATACTCCTGTGAGAAGCTTACTCTGCAAGTATATTGTAATATTTTGATTTTTGAATAATATATTGGAGCTTTTGGAGTGTGGGTTTTTTCTCCCGAAAGGGTTTTCCCCATGTAAATCATTTTGTTGTGGTATGCATGATACTTGTGTTTATTTTTGTTTAAGTTTTTGTAACTGTTAAAGATTTGTAAAAGTTTTGAATTATTCTCTTCTCCAGGTTAGTGTAGGAAGTTGTTCTGCTACCTTAGCTTCCTTACAAGAACAAGAACTATCCTATATGTTTGCAAAATCAAAGTCCATTACACTACCTACAACGCCATCCTGGTTATCACTACCATGATGCATCGTGTCTATGTGTTATATAAAAAATAAGGAATGACAAAATATCCCAATCCCAAGATGTGAGAAAATCATCTCACTCATCACCATATCTAATAAAGTCTCGGTGGATCAAGGACTTGTTGGACCATCTTCAAAATCAATGGTCAAAATTCATTTATTCTTCTATCTTCTTTCCACACTAACCTAGTATCATGACAGTCAACAAAAACATCATCAAGCATCCATCTTGCATCCAAAAATCATCAACATGCATACATCTCACATCATCACAACATATCATAATAACATAAACCATAATCCATTGCATTATCATTTAGGTTGTTTTGAATAATATAGATTTTTTATTATAAGCATCTTAATACATTGCATAATCATTCATAGCATACATATTATAAGCATCATCCACATCCATATGCATACATCATCACAACATCATAAATTGCATATAAAAGTACATGAAAAGAAATGCATCCATACATATCCATTGCATTGCATTACATCCATCCCATAACATCGCATCTCATGTACATCACATCATAAATCATCATCACATATCACATAAATGAAATAAGTGCATCCATCACATTGCATCCATACATAATCATATCATAATGCATAAACATAACATCGTATCATATCATATTGCATCCATACATCCATAAAGCATAAAATAAAGGCACATCACATCATGAATCTGTATCATCTCGCATATATATATATGACTATCATGGTACAATATCTGAATCACTGTGAATGAATATCATCAAAATGTACAATGTACAAGAGACTATAAAAAATGAGCCTATGAGTGTATGTCTGTATAAATAATCAGGCTATGTAACAAAAAGGTGTTTGTAAAATCAAACGAGGTCTATCCCTCGCTGGCTCTATCCCTGTGACCTAACTAATCTGGTTTCCTAACAAAGGTGGAAGCACTCGACTGTACCTGACTCCAGTGCTCAAAATTGGGTTGCCTGCGACGGGGAGGGATGTCTCTGTAGTATAGTGCCCACTAGTATGCCACCTCCTCCCTTGTTTTGCCATATAGTTGTGCCAACATCGTTTTTCCAACCAACCCCTACGCCTGTTGAGATTGCTACTAAGACACAACCTCTAGCTGCTATCGTCGACCGACCTCCTATGCCAACTGAACATCAAATGTTTGCCTAAGCTATCTCTCATGATCTCTTTGTTGTTGGGCCTGGTCTCTCTCAGCTGTGAGTGCCAACACTTGTTGTCGAGCCTGATCTCGCATAGCCATCACAACCTACAACTGCTATATTTGAACATCACGAGGATCTAGCCCCGACAGTGGTGGTTGTACCGGCTGCTGCTGTACGGGTGGTTGTTGTTGCTACTGCTGATGTAGTGGAGGTGGTGATGGAGGTGTGCTCGAGACCTATTCATCATGTTGTTGGCCATCCTAACCATCCTGTCCTCTGCCTCGACCATCTGGCCCTTTTCCCTGCCCTCTGCCCTGTCCATCCTATGGCTGGCCTCGTCCTCTGCCTGCTCCCCTCCCTCTCAGCCTCCCTCACAGAGGTATGCCTGCTGAATTTGTAAGTTGGGGAGGGGGTACAAACCAAGCATCATATGCGGGCATAGTCTAAGCATCAGTCTACCCCTGATCATAGGCCCATGGCTTGGCAACTAGCTGTCTGAAACCCTCAACGACCTCATGGGTCGGTATAGTGTGTCCCCGAGTCACCTCTCATGCTGATCTCGCAAAAATGGTGATGTACTGATCATTGGGCCTATCCTGCCTCTCACTAAATTTTCTGGCTACTCTATCTGGAAGGTACCTCTCGATCATAGTATGCTCACGACCCTTCATATACCAGGTCTGACGAGCAACGAATAACTATTGTACATCATTGTACCAAGCTGACATTTGTAGCCACAACTGCCATTGGAACACTGTCATCTCATCGATCACTCTCCTCCAGTAAGGGATCTTGAGTTGTCCTTTGTGTTGAAGGGTGATGGATCCTCTATACCTCAAAATGACTGAATCATCTAGCTCCACATCTATCATGTGGACAATTGGTCAGAGCACAGAAATGTGCTCCCATGCCCATATATGTAAAAGAGTGACCCCTGTACCAATCACTTTTCCATCATAGTACACAAAGTCATGCATATCATGATAAAGGGAGGCTAGCATCACTAGCCCCCATGCATATTGGGTCCACCTGAACAACATCCTATGCCAATCCAACCCCCATCCAGGACTAAATCCTTTGCTTCGTCGATCTAGGGCAGCCAACCCTGAAATCACTGCAATAATGATCAATCTGAAGGTCGACGCCTGACCTCTGTACATCTCTAGGTCAATTTGTGAGTTCACTAGGACAATAGACTCTTGGTCAAGAACCTCATGACAGGCATCATATCCTGCATCCCTGTCGTAAATTACCCGCTCTCCATGTATGGGAAATCACAAAATCTACCATACATCCTCCAACATGATTGTTGCCTCATCAGTGGGTAGGTGAAACAACGAGGTCTCTCTATGCCATCACTCACATAGCGTTATCATCATCGCTAGGTGGGTTCACACAACGGGCATGTAGGCGACATACCACAATCCATTCTCTCCAAGGTGCCCCTGTTGAAGCTTAGACAAGTCATCAAGTCTGGACATAACAGTAGGTTGATGCTCATGAGACATCAAAGGCTAGATAACCTCTTGCACCTGTGAAGCACGCAACATCAAATTTCACTAAAATTGGCTAAGTTTGGAATTTTTATCCCCCAAAATGACATAAGCGTCGCTATTTACAAAGGTGTCGCTATAGTCTAAATCCCAAACAACGATGCTATACACATTCAAATTCTAAATCATGACTAGCATCGCTATTCACACTGTCGCCATTTGAAATCTGAAACCCTAAATCTAAATTGCAAATCAAGCAGGTATGTCATTATTCACACCCACGTCGCAATTTGAAATTTGGAAACCCTAATTTCAAATCATAAAGTGCATCGCTCATTACAATGGCATTGCTAAAAAGGAAAAAAGCATCACCGATTCTCAAAATAGCATTGCAATACATTGATGCCGCCCTAATCCAAATTTCAAAGCATAATAAATGCACTAAAAAGTCAAAATGCAAGGAAAGTTTCATATTGCATACCGTTGGTCCTACGCTTGGAGGCCTCTGGTACTCTTGAACCCGATCGGAAATGTGTCGTGGGAGCACTCATTTTGCCATTTCGTCAAGAGGTTAGAGCTCAAACTGCAACAAATCTCTAAGGTGTGAATGCACAAATGAATTGAAAGTGACCCTTCCTTGCCTATTTAAGCCTAAAAATTAGGGTTTTTTGCCCTAATTTGAGCCAAAAGCTAGGGTTTTGACCTGTTTTACCTGTTTCCACCTTATGCAACCTATTTAGAGTCATTTTTTGCATTTTTGAGGCCATTTTTGGCATCTTGGGGCTTGTCTTACCACCTGCACCTATATTTTAACCTTTGTCGAGAAATCAACCCAAAATTCAAAAATTTTGCCCGATTTCTTGAGGGGACAAGGTACTAGCTTATTCCTTCTGCTGGGGCAACAATGGGGCATCCAAAAATATTTTATTTTTTATTTTTTGATCTAAGCAGCAGTTTTTAATCCAAAAAAGTGTCAGTCTTTGAACCAACTTAACATGTACCTCGCTTCAAAGAGGGGAAAAATGTAGACACTTAAAATGTCCTGAATGATATCATGCACTCGAATTAGATATACTAACATCATTTCATTCTAAAACCCATCCTCTTTTCGCTTAATTGATTAAATTAGCCTAGCTATTTAATTAATTATGTCATTTTCATCTATTGATCTAATTAATCTAATTGGGTTAATTCACCCCCTTTTATGCTAACATTTCGTCTTATTAAATTAAATACATCAAGTTATTTAATTTAAAACCCTAATTCCTCTTATTTAATTAAATAACCCTAAGTCATTCAATTAAATATCATTATCACTTTCTCCTTTTCATTAAATCACTTTATTTAATGAATATTGTCTAAATTCCCCTGATTTGCATAATTGAAATTTTATGCAAATGATCAAATTACTAATAAATCTAATCTTCCCACTTGCAAGGGAATATTCCTCCTGTGCACATTCCTCCAAATGGAATATTCCTTCCCCTTTTGTACATTAAAACTTTGTTTTAATTGGTTAAATATCTACTTTTCCTCACCCATGAGAATATTCTCTTTCTTCACTCATTTGAAAAAGGGAATATTCCTTTCTTGCAACAAACTTTCAACAAGACTTCTTGTGCAAGTTTTGAAAGTGTGTTTGTTTGGAAGAATATGAACCCTTGATTCTTTCCTTGATCCATGTGATAATTGATTCTCATCCATTGATGAGAATCCATGATCCATGTTTCATCTTTCCTCCAATTTTGACCATTGATTAACCTTTTTAATCTCAACCCTTTATTTCTCATTTGTCCTCCTATAAATAAGTCACTATTTGGAGACAAATAGATCCATCTTTTAAGAGAAAACTTATGTTGTTAAAATCACTTTCACTTGCACTCATATTTAGCACTTATTTAGCATCCTTTTAGTGTGCTAAGAGTTCCTCCTCAAGGGTGAGATCCATTCCCATATTCTTTGTAAACAAAATGTAAACATCTTAGTTGATGTTACTACTATTTGGAGAACTGAAAGATCCAATCTTATGTTTTTTGAGTTTTCTAAAATTTGGAGTAAACTTTGGTTTCATCATGATATATGTCTAGACAATAAAAGTATAAATATGTCCTTACTGAACATGGTCACTTCAAAGGCTTTCTAATCTAGGCTTCACAGAGAGGAAGAATGTGTGAGGATGCTCGCTTCTATACAAAAAATTGTATGACAAACTTTCCCTTCCTAGTTAATGATCTTAATGCAAAGGGAGTTATGAACCTTATTTTTATTGTCATTTTTGTCAAATGCAAAAAATTAAATTTAACACAAAAATTCAACTAAGAGATCACCAAATTCCATGGTTTTTCATTTCCTTGGAAATTATAAAAATTAAAACCTTACCTTGAAATAGAGTTAATAACTTGTTAATTCTTACCAATAATTCAATTTATCTCTAACTTGATTACCAAATAGTTTAAAATATTGCTAAGAGAATTATTTTTTCATAGGGAGACCTAAACATACTAAGTGAATGCATTCTTTTAAGGAACTATTATTAGTGATTTTCCTTTGTGATTAAAGTTTTATTCCTTTTTAAAGTAATGTGAATCTAATTAAAGAGATTTATGTACTCGAACCAACTTCTTTAAGTGTAAATCTTTCACATGAAATAATAAATAAAGACAAAAATATTTCATCATAGTAATTTTTTATGAGTTTGATAATTACTGCTATATAAATATGTAATTACAAGGAAACATGTTGCACAATGGTGGTATACTCAAGTGGTTTTGAATCAACATATGTTACATTTCTACCAACAACAAAATTGTGCATTTCTATTCACATTTTGATAATATGAACCATAGGAAGGGTATGATATATGACTTATAGATTGAGAATCTAAATTCCCTTTATGCACTATTGGATAAGATTGATAATTTGAATTTTTAAGGTAAGAAGCTAGAAAGCATTCATAATATCATGTGGACACAACACCCAATATGAATACCCTATACCTAATTGATCACAACAAGCAACTTATGATCTTCTTGGCATAATTTAGTAGGATGATAAGTATATGATTGAGTTGCTTTCAAGATGTTATAAAAAATTGTGGAGATTGAGAATGAGAACCCTCTCTCTAATTCACTAGAGAAAAAAATGATGGAGGTAGTTCCATCTTATCTACAAAATAAAGTTGTAGGAGCTGAAAATTAGCTCACACCCCAAAATCACCTACAAAACAAAACATAGCCTTCCACAAGAGATTATGACAAGATAATAGCTTGCTTGATGTGATATGATACAAATGTACAAGATTCTTGCTTAAATAGGAAAGGTGAGGTATAAGATTAGATAAGAACATGACATGTGTCTTAATCCTATAACATGAGACAACTAACTCAACTAATAATAAATGCCCTAGGACTCAAAAATTAAATGTCAAGATATAAGATAAGATCTAAATGATAACTAAGACTTCTAGAAAGATTCCTAGGACCTAAGTAACTTAATATGTGAATATGACCTACTAGTGGACTAAATAGGTAAAATATGATATTCACACCAACCCCCCTTAAATGCATCTTAGGGAGGAACAAACCAATGCAAATGATACAAGGATAGGTCTCAACTATGAGGCAATGTACCAATGATATCTCACGAATGGAGAAGAGAAAAACCACATGGGAAAAAATCTCTCTCCAAAAGAGAGAATGCATGAAAATAATCATGTACAAGTGATGAAAGAAGTGATGAATGGAGGACTCATCAATACCCCCCAAGGACTACATCTATCATAAATATACAATCGATTGCCCCCCATAAGAGGGATAGAGAGACTATGTAGCCCTCGCCCCCCCACCCGCACAATGTATAATCTTCTACAAAAATGGTAAATGCCTAAAGACAAAACATGATCCATTGTTAAAAAACAACTTGTCTCTCTTTTAGAAGAAACAAAACCAAGTACAAATGCAAGAATGATTCTCATTTCAAATAGGAAGATATGAAGAAGCATGATGAAGTCTCTAAAATTTTCTCATGTGTCACCTTGTCCAGTGAGGATGAAGATGCCACAATCGAATTAGGTACATGCCCAATCAAAGAAGGTGACAAACAAGGAACAAGAGGAAACAAATGTTGAACAATCTCCAAAGATAAAGATGGTTTAGCAACAGTAATGCAATGACTATCATCAAATAGGAGAGATAACCCATCAAATATGTCCTCTAAATGTGAAATGTGAGACTCCACAAACAAGTCTAAAATACCTATCAAGAAATCATCCCCTCAAAGATATATCTGAAAGACTATGATTTAACTATTGTGAAGAATCATTGGAAGCTGTCAAAGAAGTGACTATGAACTCTAATGAAACAATAGAAGATGGATGGTCCTTCTGAACAGGAATGATGAGAGGCTCAATCAATGAATTTGCACAAGAAATCAATGAAGGTGAAGGTACAAAAACTATCTCTGATGATAAAGGAACATATGAAGAAACCTTGTCCTCATCTTTTGAAGATTCAAAGTACTCCAAAGAATCAAACTCCTGAATAGTATCATAGTCATAGGGTATCTTGTTTGAAATATGAAGAGGCATAAGACAATTTGAAACATGATCATCTGGGAATGGTTTAGTATCAAGATCTCCATGTATCTCCTAAATTTTAGTCCAAAGAGCATGAGGACACTGAAAATGAATAAGATAATTCAAAATTTCATCAACATGTATAACAATAACTTCTAAGACATGATCCCTTTTGCAATTCCAAGAAAATTTCTTACTAGGTGTACTTGGAGGGGAAACAAGGCCATACAAATGTGACAATATATGAAGCCAATGGAGATGTTTTATGATGCCATCTCTCCATTGTTTATAGTTTCCCCTTTTCAAGATGATCACAAAAGGATGAAATGAAAAACCCATAGTGATCAAGATAACTCTTCAAATTTACAAAGATAGAAATATTCAAAATAAACTAGAAACCCCCAAACATGATGAATAGTATAAATTAAGCCTTCCCAAAAGGACAAAACTTCTCCAAGTGTTAGAATGTCCAAGTAATCAGTCACAATGCAATATTTGAAAAAAAATGAATAAAATACACTTGGAACCGAAACTAGAAAAAAGTGTATACAAAAATAGAGCTTCTCAATACCTTTATGATACCGCATAAATCATGAAAAACAAAGATCTAGGCAAAAATTTATGAGCTCTAAGGTATAAATGGGAGATCTAACTTCAATGAGATATACAATATTCTAGTAGTAAAATCTGAATAAAACTTGCGTCACTAGAAATATCTCATAACCAACTTTCTAAGGATATCCCGTTTGCCAAAATTTGGCACCCAAGTCAAAAGTTATGGCGATTTAAAAAAAAAACTCGATTAAGGCTTGAGGGGCCAAAATTAAGCCCCCTAGGGGCTAGAGGACTGGGATGAGCATTGGTATGATAGCTATTTAATCATCGAATTTAACATATTCCTCCATGACAATCATTTGGCCGTCAAATTTAATAGTCACCCAAAATTTTAAAAAAACCACCATTTTTTGGGGTCAAAATATGAAGTATTTTATATGAAAATGGGGGTTTTTGGCCCTTCTGGATTCAATGGGTTTATTTTGACCCAAAATACTCCAAAATGAACCTACAATATAAAGCCACAAAAAAGAAACCCCTAAATTTGGTGTTTCTTTCAAGTTTTTTTGATTCTCTAGGTCATCATATGATGCAAGAGAAGAGCATACTCAATTTTACTAGATTCACCAAGATTATCAATCTAGCAACAACTCATGCACAAAATTACCCTAATATTTGAGAAGGTGTTTGCAAGATTGGTGCTTTGATACCATGTAGGAGCTGAAAATTAGCTAACACCTTAGAATCACCTGCAAAACAAAAGATAACCTTCCACAAGAGAGAATGGCAAGATAATATCTTTTTTGATATGATATGATACAAATGTATAAGATCCTCTCTTAAATAGAAAAGGTGAGGGATAAGATTAGACAAGATCATGAAATACGTCTTAATCCTATAACATGAGACAACTAACTCAACTAATATTAAACAACCTAGGACTCAAGAATTAAATGCCAAGATATAAGATAAGATCTAAATGACAACTAAGAATTCTAGAAAGATTCCTAGGACTTGAGTAAACTTAAGATGTGAATAGGACCTACTAGTGGACTAGATAGGTAAAATACCATATTCACACCAACAAAAGTTGAATCCTTTTAGAAATTGTGATAATTTTTCCACTTTTGTTCTTTCATTTGACACTAATCTTGTAGAAAATTTTGGTTGAATTGCATTAGAATTTTCCTATCTTAACTACATTGAAGGACTCTAACAAGCAGAAAAAAATGTTAATATCACAAATAAGTAAATTAGATCCACTCTACTTTTGAACTTAAAAAAAGCTTTTACTCAAGACTAGTGTACTATCTTCAACAAAGACAAATCCAACAGAAACAATGTTACAAGAAAAAGGAAGTCCAAACTTGAAAACATGACAAAACTAAGAAATCAATGTTTGAGGACAATCATGATGCATCATATGGCAATAAATCTAGTTTAAATAGAGGCTCTTAAAGATACCAAGAAATCAAAACATAACAAACATATACTAATTCCACTAACTTAAAAATCTACAAATTCAAAAAAAATGGAGACATTCCTTCATTGAGGCATGATGGTTTTGTTTTGGGTTCACAAGTTGGTCCAATTTAGGGTTTAGAAACTAAAATTACTTGGCTTCCTCTCCCTACCCTATGTCTATGCTTGGAATGGAAACATGGTTGGTTTGTCCCCTCTTCTTTCTTTGGCCTAATCATGATCCTTCCATGTCTATGTAAAAACTAATGACATTCCTGCACTTCAAATTAAAAACATCCATCAAACAAAATTTATCAATAAACAACCTTTACACTACCCTTTTATTGTATTCATTCATATGTTGAGCATACTCACTCATGGTCAGGTTGTATAATTTATTGCCATGGAAATGACCCTATAGTTATTGTATACTTATGAAGATAATACTATCTAGCCTACCAAATGATAATCACCTTGAGTCCCACTTGGTGGTCATACTTTGCACACATATTTACTGAGTCTCACTCAACCTGTCCAATTACCTATTCACAAAACTACATGTATTCATGTTGTATAATCAATTTCTTACAAATAATATTGAGACTGCACTTAAAAGTAAAATTGTCATCTTCCTTGACTAACATTCACAGGCCACTTGCATCATTTGGTTATTAAAATTTTAATGCCAATTGATATCATTTGGCTAATACTGTAGAATCTACCCAACCAAGTTCCAAAATCTTGTGTTCTAAACCAAATAACTACTTGAAAATGCATTGTCACGACTCTCAGTAGTGAAAGATAAATTGCAAAATAGGTATTTCTTACAAATTTGTGTTAGAAAAATATAAAAATTCAACAATATGAAGATGATATAATCTGTGAATTTATGCTTCCTCCCCTTTTAATCTATATAATCAATTATTAAGGTTAAATTAAATTAATGTTTGATAATTAGGCTTGAACCTCTTCCATTTTCTTCAATAAGGAAATCAATAGAGCGTTAGTTGCTTTGGTTTGTTCCTTCTCAAAGATCCCCCGAAAAATTAAAATTATATATATACAAGCATCACAAATTCAAACCTAAAGAATAAATGGTGTAAATTATAAAAGGGAATGTACATTATACATAAACATCATACATTGAAAACACACGAAAAAATATCACCCGAGATTTTGAAAGAAGGATTTAAACAAGGTAGAGCTTTGAGCTCTTTCTTTGACCTCATAATTTTAACAAATAATGAGGAATAACCTTTATGACTATTTTTGCATTTTCCTTTGAGCCTCAACCCTTGATTGCTTCCTTTTCCTTGTGCCCCATCTTCACATCAACATATAATTAAGGTGGTAGAAGGATGACTTCTAAATAAAGAGCATACTAGACCATAAAGCTCATGCGATCTATAATAATGAAAATTGCATTCTTTGCAATTCCATTTACTATGTGTTGTACTCATTTTAGTGTTTCCCTTATATGTTTTAGTCCCTTTTTTAGTCTCAATTTATTGTTATCCTTTTTCTTTCTCCTTTCCTATGTGGTTTCTTTCTTTTTGGGTGTTGCTTAGCTCTTAAATCTCCTTACTTATTCTTCCCATGTATTGACTATCCTTTCCTAACATTTGCTTGTTGATATCCTCATGTATAATTTAGCAAACCCCTCCCTTTCCTTTCCCAAAATATTGGTTTTCATAGATTACCTTGAAATCATATCACCACCCTTTAATGACACTCTCTTCCCTTGGCCTTCTCTAGAAAATCGAGCATCCTTAGTTGTAGGGTCAATGCCACCCCTTTAAGCGTATAGAGTGACATCCTTGGCCTTATCTCTTTTTACTACCAAAAGTAAATGTAAGATTCATTTATTAATACCTAAAACATTTTCATCTTCCTCTTGCTTGACTATCATCCATAAATCTATAAATACACATCTCTTCTCCCTCTTTTTAAACACTATGCAAGCTATCATTTTTCTTCTTTTTATTATTTTGGAGTGATTTTTTCTCTTGCATTAGTGTTCTTGGATAAATCACTTTGAAGCAATGTTGTGGCTCCTTTCTTAAGCTTTACAACATTTTTTGAGGTTTGTTGACATTGTCGCAAGTGTTTTTCTCTCCATAGGTCTCTATTTTCCCTACCATTTCAATTAGTTTTTTTTCTAATTCTACAACTTCCTTCTTGTTCTCCTTCTCCTATCACCCTATTAATACCTAATCCACTTCCCATCCCTTTTGTTGCTATTTTAACATTCTTTCTTTCTCTATATGTCTCCTTTTATCTCCCAATTCCTTGTGTTTCTATTTCCATATCCAATTAAGGTTTACATTTCTATGCTTTGGATTTCCATTCTTTTATAGTATAGATTTCAATTTTTATATTTTCCATTGCAAGGTTTATGTGGATCCATGTGTGAGTCCAACAAAGGGACTAGCTAAGGTAGACTTCCCTTAAACCATTTTGTTTTTGTAAGTTTTTCATATTGAATTTGTGTTTGTAGGTCATTTATGAAGAATTTTGTGTAGATTCAATAGAGGAGAAAAGTGATTAAAATTATCATAGAGGTCCCTATAAAAATTTGGGCTTTTCCAAGCACTAGATTAAGTTTCCCATTGGACTAGAGTGACTCTTTGGCACACAAATTTTTCTAAGGTGACCTTGTCCTCATATAAAAAAAATTCAAATTTCATAGGAAATCTCTATCATTCATTATAACATATTTTGACAATTATAATAGATTTGCATTAGGTGAAACAATTTTAATTTATCATCTTTTTGTCATCTTTTTCAGTCTTATATGACCAAAATATTTTGTGTTTTATCCTAGTTTTTATATTATTTCTTGATATGTGACAATAGAAGGAATTTCTCAGTAGACTCATACCATTTCCAAATTTGAGCCATCATTTCCTAACAACATTTCAATCACATTTCATAATTGTCATCTATATCTATAGGTGCATCTTGACCCATTCTTTGTCTTTTTTTTGTAGGCTTGCATGTGCTAATTTCTATTTCCTCTTTTCAAACATCCAACCTCTTGTCTTTCATTTGTGATTAAATTTTGTTAGATTGGATGATTTTATTCAATTTTGAAAGTCAAATACACATATGATTTTGTAAGGGGGAAAAAGAAAAGAAAAATCCCCCTATATTATGAAGATAGCATAAATCCTAAGAATATTAGAAGTAGAGAAATATAGAGAGAGGGCTCAAGCATAGAATGCTTCATGTGAAGAATGAGAGAAGCACAAGTCAAATAAATAGAGGTGAGAATTGAGATGCATAAGTAACTCTCATGTCTATGCATGCCACCTTTCATCCTATGTGTGTGCAAGGTGTCGAAATCCTCATAAGGAGGAAACTACATCTAAGCCTTAATATTCCTCCAAAAAGGACTTATAAAAATGAATGAGAATAATCAAATAAGACAAAAAACTTATAGAGATTCCTTTGGAATATTCTTACAAGTGTTAAATAATACAATAAATAATCTTCACCTAAGTAAAGATTAATTTCTAATGCCACCCCTAAGCTTTACTTGGGGAGTTTACATCAAACCCTTCAATGGGTTGTAATCCTAGATTTTACCATGAAGAAGAATTTTTTCTTTACAAAGAGGTTTGGTGATAATAGCTGCAACTTGATCTTCACCTCTACAATACAAAAGAGATATTTGTTTGTCTTCAATTTTCTCTCTAATGACATGACGTTGGAGAGCAATGTGCTTAGTCCTTGAATGAAAAATTGGATTCTTGGCCAAAGAAATGGCACTTTGATTATCACAATATAAAGGTGTAGGATCTTTTTAAGTAGACTCAAGTCTTCAAGTAGTCTTCTTAACCATAGTACAACCTCTATATTTAGCTTTTGTAGAGAAAAGATAAGTAGATTGTTGCTTCTTACTATTCCATGAGATTGCACATGATCCAACAAAGAAACAATAACTACAAGTGGATCTCCCATCATTGGGATCACCTCCTAAATCTAAATAAATATAATTTTTTAAAAAATTTCACAATTTACATCATAAAAGAGACCAAGACTAAGCGTACCTTTAACATATCTTAAAATTCTTTTTGCAACTTTAAAATGAGTTTGTTGTGGTTTAGACATGTATCTAGAAACTAAACCAACACTATAAGAAATATGAAGTTTAGTAAGAGTTAAGTAGTTTAAACTTCCTACTAATTGCCTATATAAAGTAGGATCAACAAAAGGAGTTTCCATATCCACCATTAATTTAGTTCCTAATAGTGAATGCGCCACAAATTTCTAAATGTGGAATGTCATTTGAACCCTTGAGATGAGCAACAGTAGTGAGTGTGGCCTTGTAGAAGCCCCTCCTTCCATCAAGGCAACCTTCGCCTTCTCTTTCAATTCACACATATTCTCCCTCACTTTAATTCCCTCTTCTCCTTCCATCAGTGCCCTCACTACTCTCTCCACTTCACTCTCGTTACAAACCCTTTTCTTCCCATCTTTAGATATATGGCCACCTTTTCGTGGTTAATCAACATAAACCTGTTCAACCTCTATTCAACGAACAGGGGCCAACTGATCATTGGAACCCCATAAGAAATGCTTTCCAGTGTGGAGTTCCAACCACAATGAGAAAGAAAGCCTTCGGTGGACGGGTGAGAAAGATCCAGAATTTGAGGAGCCCAGTTGAGAACCACAAGTCCCCTGTCTTTGGTTCGACTCACGAAACCCTTGGGTGAAAGCTCTGAAAGGTTTGTATCCTACTTAGGGGAGAAGGTAATAAACTTATTCTCTTCGCACAACACCCAAAGAAACAAATGACCGCTTGGTTCAAGTCCATGTGCTACTTCTGTAATTTTCTCCCTCGACAGAAAACCTCCACTTCCAAAGGAAACAAACATAACAGAGTAGGGAGGTTGTTGATCTAACCACTTGAGGCACTCATGTGTCTCGTGAGACTCCGATGTCATAGGACCAACTACATAGATGGATGGCATGGCCCTAGTGCTCAAAGGCTTTCCTTCCCTCAAAGCTTCTAGAGTGTCCACCTCTAGGTCTTCAAAAGTATTTATGAGAATCCCAACAGCTTCTGGAAGGTGATTGCAATGGTGGACAAACCAGTCAAATGCTGGATCGGATCTATCTTTCATGGGCTCGGGCACATCCCTCGTGCAAAATGGCAGAACCCCTGGTATCTCTACACAATATTCCTCCTCATCTTTAAAGGACACATCATGCTCTGAAACGAGTTTCATGCCAGCGAATTCATTCAATGCATAGATAATATTTTCCTTTATGCCATAAAGTTTTGCAGTAAGCTTTGTTTTTATGCCGTGAAGTCTGACCACACCCGGAAACTGTAAACCATTTCCTATTTAACGATAACCAAAAGATGTTTAATGGCGTGAGACAGGTTTTGGCAGAAACCTCACACTATATATAGCCTATCAGCTAATAAAAGATGCATTTTCAAAATTAATCCCATTTCAAATTTCCATTGCTTTTTCATAAAGTGCTTTACATAATTTCCAAGTAATGATTATCTATTACACAATCCCATGTATTGATAACATTTTTCCTATTTACAATTTCTCAATAAGAATAGAGATACTTGTTCACATGCATAGCTTCTAAGATATTAATGAAATAGATATACAAATGATCCAAATGCCCCTACTTGGGCATACATCCTTGATGTCCCCAACATTGGTGCTTACATTCTAGATGTCTTTGTTACTGATGCATGCATTCTAGTTGTCCCCAATACTAGCGCATACATCCTCAAATCATGGTCACCAACTGTATGAGGGAGAGCATCACTCAAGCACTTTTCCACCAACTACAATCTTACTATGGTCCCCCACACATCTACCTAACTCGTAAGATGGCCCCACCCTTCGACGAAGAGATTGGTTTGATAACCTCATAATCTTGGACTTCCTGAGCATAGTGTTGTGTCCTACATTTCTAGAGCTACCATACCTTGGTTTCCCTGCCTAGAATGCAATCATGGATCATAGTGAACTGATAGTGTAAAAAATGGCTACTTACACTACTTTGGCCAAAGAGTTAACACCCAATACTTTGAGTGGAATTCATCTATCCACCCACTCTTTAGCTTGATTTAGTTTTGACCATAAAGATAACATACATTCACTCTAAGGTGATAACATATTAAACTGTCCAAAATGATTTCTCCCTTTCCCATGGAATATCCTAACCCCAAGAATAACCAAGTTTTAACAAACTTTACTAACTAGGTTACACCCTTTCCCATGGATTATTCCAACCCCAAGTATAACCAAGCTAACCATGCATGCACACATAATAAGTGACCTACTAGGTTACTCCATTTTCCATGGATTATCTAACCCTAGGAATAACCTAATTAACCACCCAGGGTAATCATAACATTATAAGAGAGGGGGACTAACCATGTTCAAGGCCCCAGGTCACAGAGAGCCAAGAGCAGAAGGCTGCCCTAACTTACCTTAGCTTAAAGGGGTGTTTTAAAATGAGGGACGAGAATGATGAGGACTATAAGGTCTTCAATCACTCTACAGACCCGAAATCCAAGATGGGGCTAGGAAAGATGGTTTTTGGGTTCAACACTGTGCCTCAGGTAGCTCTCTACCCGAAGACGAAAGTGTGGTTCCCAGATGACAGCGCGACACACTAGCATCTCTCAGGTGCGCTAGTGTCCGTACGACCAGAGGACCAAAAAGACAATGTGAACTGCTAGAAAACAAACTAATGACCTAGCTAATGGTTTTTAAGAGAACAAAACAATACTATGAAATAAGAAATAAACAATCAAATATGATAAAGCAAATAGATTAAAGCTAGGGTGACAAGAATGATCTCACAAAAGAGCCTGTTCGCCAGCTAGCTCCAAACGTGCATTCACCTACACACAAGAAGGAGGAAATTTTTTGGGGGGCTATATAGGGGTCTTCCTTAGTCAAACCCCCATTTTGGTGTTTCCACCTCCATGGACAACCAAGATAGCGATAATGGAGAAAAGTATGATAAAGGAAGAATGAAAGTAAAGAGCACAATAACACTACAAAACAATATTAGGCTACCCAACCAAATCGTAGAGGAGAGGAGTGAAAAGCTTGCCACCTCCACCAAGAGCTCACTAGCTAATGGAGGAGAAAATGAGAGGACTCAAGCCCCTGCTGCAATGGTGTTGTTTCACACTTGCTCTTTGGAGTTGATGGAGTGTTGTTGCTACTATGGAGTGCAAAGTGTTGCTTGAGAGTTGAGAGTGCAAGAAGTGAATGCTTAGAAGGTTGCTTGAGATTGTGAAGAAGATTGGTAGAGGATGCTTAAAAGATGGAATGAAGGAATGAAGAGTGAATTTGAAGCGAGAATGAAGAAAACAACCATATTCGGGTCAGTTGGTCAAAGAGGGGCGTTACAAATCGACCCCAATGGGAAGTGTAACGCCTCTGCTGGCTTCAGACACAGGAATCCATTAGGGATGTAAGCATGTTGCGTGAATTTTTGCACACCGCGCAAGCGTCCCCAATAGTTATTCTTCTATCGATGCACAAAACAGTTGCCAAGTGGAACGAAGGCAGCGGGCTAATGTGGATTTTTGCCTTTGAATTTGGTTTTCTAAGGTGAGGGAACATGAATGGAAAATTTGCGTAAGGGGTAAAAATTTGCTCCTATACATTTTTCCCCCACTTTAGCGAGCACGAATACTGATGAGTGTTTCAATAAAGTAGATCAGAGAAGTAATAGAGTTAGAAATGTATACTCGAACCGTCGAGGAAGCAGACCATGATCTGGCGAACTCGAGAGCGTAGGACAAGTAAAGGACTTCATAGCCCCACAAAACTATGAAGTTGTAGAATGAAAACGTCTTACAAGCCCGCAAACTTGCAAGGAGGCAACCCCCAAGATCTCTCACATGAAGGAATCCCCGAGAAGAAAGTGCCTCACAGGCCCATAGACCTGCAAAGAAGGCGTCCTCCAAGATCTCTCACATGAAGGATACCCAAAAAAGTTCCTTACAGACCCGCAGACCTACAAGGAAGCGTCCCCCAAGATCTTTCACATGGAGGAAGCTAGGAAAGTTCCCTACAAACCCATAGACTTGTAGGGAAGGTGTCCTTCAAGATCTCTCACATGAAGGAAACCTAGGAAAGCACCCTACAGACTCACAAACCTACAGGGAGGTATCTCCCAAGATCTCTCACATGGAGGAAACCTGAAGAAAGCATCCTACAGACCCGCAGACCTGTAGGGGAGCGACCCCCGAGATCTCTCGCATGGAGGAACCTTAGAAGAATCATCCTATAGGCCTGCAAACCTGCAGGACGGTATCCCCCAAGATCTCTCACATGGAGGAAACCCAAGGAAAGTGGACTCCGCAGAGTTAGAAAGCGGCTTTACAGGTGCACCAGTAAAGTGACATGTTTACCTGCAGATAGAACAAGTCAGAAAGCGGCCACGTAGGCAAGTAAGCATATAGTTGCATAGACTGTCAACAAGTTGGAAAAATTTCAAAGGTGTCCCTTGGGAACTTGGCATGAAGAAGGGGTCCACTCAAGGGACGCGTTGTTTGAAAGTACGAAGGAGATGTTTCTTTCTCGAATCGATTCATTATCAAGGAATCCTTTTGAAAGATGTTCACTTCATCAAGGAATTTGAAAGGAAGAAGATGCCCCCACACGAGGGGAAGGTCAAAGTTGTTCCCACTTTGAAGGAAGGTTCTCAAGCTCTTTCTTTACGAACCCATGATGAAGGAAACACGTTCCATTAGGGTTTCAAGTCGAGAATGCAATTCTTGAAAAGAAGTTTGTGAGGATTCTCGGGAAAAGATTCGTTGGTGACGAATGCATTTTTTGAAAATCAAAGTGTTGTAGAAGTGGCGTTGTTGCACATGAGAGGGAAAACTCAAGCAAAGAAGAGAGAAAGATAAAGGAAAAGCTAAAAGAGAAAAGAACATAAACATAGGGCACAGGGGTAGCCTGATATTTCGGGGTCAAAATTGCTCATAAGTATATAAATATAGTAATAGTATATAAAATGAACTGTCATAAACCCCCTACTATATCAGACCATTTGAAGAATGCACGAGAAGACAAAGTAAAAATAAAAAATTGGGTCAACATGGAAGGGAAGCCTAAATCCCCCCAATGCTTTGTATCATCCCCAATTTCTCGAAAATCAAGTCACAAACATGGAAGAATGATGATACAAATAGAAGAAGGTTTATGACATAAAAACCACACATGTATCCAAGCACCAACAAGGGTGAAAAGGGTTATCCAGGTACACATAGCACAATTACGGGGGAACACATCACAACAAACACACACACATCTAATCTAAAGATAAAAAAGAGGCCCCCTCCTAATACTGATTGACCAAGAGGTCATCTGCTTCCCACTCTAGATCATCATAGGGGGAAGGAGGATGAGCCTGCAGTAGTGGAATGTTAAGAGGAGGAACATCTGACCCTCCAACAACAAGGGCTAAGGAAGAGGGTCCCGCAATGTCCTCTCCACTAAGCTCTTGTGGAGCTAAGTTTAACGATTTTGCAAAGATCGCTGACAAGGCCGGAACCTCGTCCAAAGAACTAAACATGCACTTTATATTAGTGCCATGTTTTACCTCAACGAATGGAGAAGGTTGTGCCAGAGATTCACTGCTAGGCTCAGCAAGTGATTCGGGAGCGGTGACGAACCCAGGGGAAGCTAGGACTGGTTTTGTCACTACGACAAAACAAGTCAGTGCGAGACCACCTTTCGGAGAAGGTGGGATCCTCTTACGTCCTCTGTTGCTAGAAAGACCACTTTGCACCTTGTGCTTCGTCAAAGGATGTGAACTCCCCACAGACGAGGAAAGAAGTGCGAAGGAAGAGGAGGAGGAGAGAATCACAGTACATACAACCAAAGTGTTCATCATATCTATGGGTTTTGGGAAAGGTTGGACATCCAGAAGGGACATCAACAAAGGTGGCTCCACTGAAGGAGTGATGAACACCTGCACCTTTTTAGGGTCAGACGCATTCGTACTCACAACGGAAGCCAAAATCGATATAGAGCTAGACTAGACAGAAGCAGAGGGGAGGAGAGAGGAGGACGTGATAGGAGGCCCTGATACAAGGGAGGTTGTCTCCTCTTCCTTCCTCTGTAAGGCAGCCTGCTCAGCCATGAGAGCCTTTCGTTGGTGCTTACGCTTGCGTACAAGACGGTTTATGTGACTCTTTGAACTAGAGGTCGGAGGCTACGAAGGAACAAAAGGCTCCTGCTCAGCCATGGGAGTGTCCGCTACAGCCGTTTCTGGCAGAGGAACAATCTCTTGAACGAGAGCAGGAGGAGCGGGTTGAGAAGCAACGGGGGGAGTTGGATCTAGTGCCTCGGCAGTGGGGCTCTTCCCACTCACCGCTTTGGGAGCATGAGCGGTAGGAGGCTGTGAAGGTCGAGACATAGAGGATTCCCCACAGGGACCTTTCCCTCTACCATACAGATATTATAAAGGTCCAGGCGGTTTAGTAGGGAGGTCTAATATCCTGATCTTGGGTCTACGCCAAGGAGGGATCATCATACTTAATGGGTAAAATATAGGCTTGCTCATCCAATACTCCTCCCAAGAGAGGGGAGTAGACGAGTCATCCTAAGAGGAGGCAAGCTTCTCCTTCCCTTTTCGAAAAGAGGTGGCAGCTGGCTGTTGTGCTACAGGAAGAGCCAATTTTGGCTGTCCCATGCCCCTATCTTATACTTCACATAATTTTTGTAAAGTAGGTCCATTCTTGGAGGAAGCAGGCCAACCTGGGCAGGCCAAAAATGGTCTAATGAATATCCCCCACGAGACACCAAAGGCTAGTATCTAGTGTCATGCATTACATGCACAACACCTTCATGGGAGAACTTTAAACACTTGTGGATAACAGAGGCGATTCCATTCATGGAGGCTAGTCAAGGTATGCCTAGCTTCATTCTGAACAGATCCGACTCCGGGATGACATCGAAAACTGTGTCAACAACCCTAGGTCCAACTAGGATGGACAAAGTTATTGAGCCATATGGCTTCAAACAGAGACCATCGCGTGTACAGATGGTAGATTTAATTTCTTCATATTCTTTTTTGTGTAATGAGTTAAGCCACAATGTCTCTTTTGTGATAACATTCACTCAACTCGCGGGGTCTATTAGGACTCTTGTCACAATGTTACCATTAAGGTGTGCGGGAATGTAGAGGGGAGAAGGCTTGTTATTTAGGGGTAAATCCTGCGAAGTGAATGTCACATCTGGCGAACCGGTCGCAGGTTGTGCGGTAGAAGTAACCGTGACCATGTTAACATAGGCCTCAGGATGAGTGATAGAGTCGGTGGGATCGACAATCATGTTAACAGAGTGGGACGGAAATAGATCCATGTATATTTTTAGTTCACTATCCTCTTTCGCCACTGACTTATTTGTATTTTGTTTGCTTCCATCGAGATGAATAATACCATCCTCGATCAGTCTTGTATCTCATGACGCAAGCGCATACAGCGTTCGGTATCATGTCCATTAACTCGATGGTACTGACAATAGGTACTTGCATCATACCATCTAGGGTATGGTTCCTTAAGAGGTTTAGGGTTCGACAAGGTTACGATCTTATCCTTCACTAGCTTTTACAAGATGGAAGAATAAGATTATGCTAACTTTGTGAACTTTTGGTTGCGTTTGAGGCCGTTGTCATCCACAACGGCTACTAAATTCACAACGGCTTTACCTTTTCCAGAGATTGATACGATGGAATTTCCTTTAGAATGGGAGCACGAGGAGGGTCCTCCGAATTGAACTACCGTCTGTTGATATTTTCGTAGGGTTGCACACAAATGCGCAAAAGAAGGATATTTCATAAGGGAAAAATTCTCTTGCCAAGGCCTTTGCAAATTCCCTATGAATACCTTCTGCACATCAAGATCGAGCAACAAATACAAGATTTGTGAGAAGAGCGCCTGATATTGTGCTATGAAATTAGTGATCTTTTCATTATGATATAGCTATCAGGATTCAACCGTGTAGTTTCGAGTCAAACTCATTGACCCATGTTTCATGAGTAGTGGTTCAACAAGAACCCATCTCTCATGATATCGAATGGTCCACTTAGCACTCCATCTATCTTGATGGCATCTTCTAGCTCGCTGTTCCCAAAGGGGAGCTGTTCAGCCCATTTTAAAACTTCAACAATGTTATGAAATATCATAGAGCCCCTTTAACTCATCAATGAAGTAGGTGTTCCCTTATGAATGGTTCTAGGCACAACACTTGTTGTTGTTTTGCAAATGAGAAAAATAATCCTTTAAGTGCTTAGATGCAATGAGTGCTGGACCATTCGATATCATGAGAGATGGGTTGTTGAACCACTACTCATGAAACATGGGTCATGAGTTTGACTAACTACAGTTGAATCTTGATAGCAATATCATAATTTGGATGTGGAAAAATACCTCCTACTTATCAATTGATGAGCCAAAGGGGCTCTATTATGAATGGGCACAACAATGAAGGTTTGCAAATGGTAACAACTCCGCGGGCTTAACCTTCAGATCGGATGGGTGACCTGACGGACCGCATGAGCATCACCTAGATGCAATGAGTGCTAAGTGGACCATTCGATATCATGAGAGATGGGTTCTTGTTGAACCACTACTCATGAAACATGGGTCAATGAGTTTGACTCGAAACTACACGGTTGAATCCTGATAGCTATATCATAATTTGACACGTTGTGGAAAAATACCTCCTACTTATCGATCTTTTCATTATCATCTTGTTTGTATCAGACGAGATCCGAAAAGGTCATCTTCAGCCCGATGTTAGCTTGGAATTATCGTAGAAATTGGTCAAATGAGAAAATGGAATTATTGGGCAAGGAACAATACCACTCAAGTGATTTATCCTTGAGAGATCAAGGGAATAGTTTTGCCATCAACACGTCCCGATGGAAGAAATCTGTGCATAGGGCGTTAAAGGCAAACACATGCATTTGTGGGTCCCCTTTGCCGCCGTATTTTTTGAATTTAGGGATTTCCATTCCTTGAGGGAAGGGAGTGTTCAGGATCGTGACTGACAATGGGCTATGCCAAAAAAAGGGTTGGAAGATAGGCTGGACAGAGGCTTGGGAGAGACTCACCAACTGGCTCTGCATCTTATCCATATTTTGAAGAAGAGTGTTCAAAATAGGGTCATTAGAAGATAGAGGGCCAGAGGAACCTCCTCTAGAACCATCGCCGAAGCCACCACCAGAACCACCGGTGTGACCTCCGCCGAAACCACCACCAAAGCCACCGCCACCAATAGGGCCTTCGTCGGAGCCACTTCCGCTTCCAAAGCGACCACCATGACCTCCACCAGAACTGCTTCCACCAGCACCACCTCCGTTGTTGAAGCCACCGCCACTACCAAAGCCCCCATTGCTCATCCCGCCAAAACCTCCACCACTAGAGGTGACAGGAGGGGTGAAGCTGAAACCCAAGCGGATCTTGTTCACTTTGATAGTGTTGGATCCCTCAGAGGCAAAAGGGATGCTAATCGAGGGAACAATATCGGTCATGTATACAAACGTAGGAGGCATTGACAGTCCTAGTTGTCTCTCATGATATTCATAAGTGGCTCCTCGTATAATGTTAGGATTGTTTTGAGGAGCACATGCATCAGTCAGACTAGAGAGACTAGCCAAGAGTTCTATGCATGTTCGGTGTTTTCCCACCATATATTTTAGTTCGTTGATAACCCGGGCAACCCTAGCCAACTTTGGGTTTCTTTCCAAGTGATGTTCCAAGTCGCCCAACCTTTTATTGAGAGCAAAGACATATTCTGAAGGAATGTGAATAGCCTCATGCTTGTCGACTGATGATGGTGTAGGAGATGCAGGAGGAGTGGGGACGTGATCAGTCTCATTTGAGAATCCAACCTCACCCCTTGACAACTTCTCCTATGCGGCAACATCAACGACACATCCAACAAAAAGGCCTGTAGAGAAACTAGTAGTGACCTTCGTCCTCTCCATCGGAAGGTGTCATATACTTCTCCTAACAATATACCTAGAGGTTGTGGACTGGATTGTGATGCTCATAACCGTTCACAACACTCAGGGGTACAATGATCACAAGGTATAAGGGAAAAGTTTCAACACCAACGGATGAGCAGACGTTGGTTCACGTCTAGTTCACCAAAAATGTAAGAGAGGGGTACCAACCATGTTCAAGGCCCCAGGTCACAGAGAGCCAAGAGTGCAAGGTTTCCCTAACTTACCTCATCTTAAAGGGGTGTTTTGAAATAAGGGACAAGAAGGATGAGGACTATAAGGTCCTTCAATCACTCTATAGACCCAAAATCCAAGATGGGGCTAGTTTTCGAGTTCAACAATGTGCGTCAGGTAGCTCTCTACCCGAGGATGAAAGTGTGGTTCTAGGATGACAGCGTGGCGCGTTGACGTCTCTCAGGTGCACTAGCATTCGTACTACCAGAGGACCAAAAAGATAATGTGAACTGCTAGAAAAAAAACTGACGACCTAGCTAATGGTTTTTAAGGGAACAAAACAATACTATGAAATAAGAAATAAACAATCAAATATGATAAAGCAAATAGATTAAAGCTAGGGTGACAAGAATGATCTCACAAAATAGCATGTTTGCCAGCTAGCTCCAAATGCGCATTCACTTACAAACAAGAAGGAGGAAAATTGTTGGGGGGTTGTATAGGGGTCTGCCTCAGTCAGACCCTCGTTTTGGTGTTTCTACCTCCGCAGACAACCAAGATAGCGATTGATAATGGAGAAAAGTATGATAAAGGAAGAATGAAAGTAAAGAGCACAATAACACTACAAAACAGTATTAGGCTACCCAGCCAAATCGTAGAGGAGAGGAGTGAAAAGCTTACCACCTCCACCAAGAGCTCACTAGATAATGGAGGAGAAAATGAGAGGACTCAAGCCCCTGCTGCAATGGTGTTGTTCCACACTTTCTCTACGGAGTTGATGGAGTGTTGTTGTTGCTGCTATGGAGTGCAAAGTGTTGCTTGAGAGTTGAGAGTGCAAGAAGTGAATGCTTAGAAGGTTGCTTGAGCTTGTGAAGAAGATTCCTAGAGGATGCTTAGAAGATGGCATGAAGGAATGAAGAGTGAATTTGAAGGGAGAATGAAAAAAATGGCCATATTCAAGTCAATTGGTCGAAGAGGGGCATTACAAATTGACCCCAATGGGAAGTGTAATGCTTTTACTGGCTTCAAACGCAAGAATCTGTCAGGGATGTAAGTGCGCCACACAGACGTCTGTGTGTCGCGTGGGTATCCCTAACAGTTATTCTTCTTCCGATGCACAAAACAGTCGCCAAGTGGAACAAAGGCAATGGGATGATGTGGATTTTTTCCTTCGAATTTAGTTTTCTAAGGTGAGGGAACATGAAAGGGGAATTTGTGTAAGGGGTGCAAATTCGCTCCTATACAAATGCCATAACATTAAATGAATCCTTTCCAAAAAGTATGACCACAACATTAAGTGCCTTCTTTTTAAAAGTACCATTTCATCAAATAAATGACCTCAATCAAAAGTGTAATCTCATCAATAAATGACTCCATTCAAGAGTAAAACCTCATCAATAAATGACTCAATCAAAGATATAATCAACAATCAAATGGTCAATTAGATCATATAGGTTAATCCCAACCTATTTGCTTCATTCAATAATCAAGTAAACAACCCAACCAAATAGGGTATTCTCAACCTAGGGTTTCAATCAAAAGTGATGTAACGATCAAGTGATCATAAACAAATCATAAAACCTCTCTTCCAATTTACCTCAAATATTCACATGTTTACAATGTTCACTATATTTGTATATAAATTGGAGGACATTAGCCTGAGAGGATTTCATGCTTCTGCACCTACATGTCCTCTTCTCTATACAACTTTGGGTTGTCGGAACGTGATTCCTCTTCTAGAATTTCGTAAATAGAAATAGACTCCTAATCAGGTATATGATTATAGCATAATCAAAAAATACATTTCTCAACCCTTTTATTGAATATTGATATAACAATCAAGTATACACCCTAACCCTAGGGAAAAGACTATCTTCCTACTTCAAGGAGATATGAGTAATCCATCAAGTATATACTATCATCATGGTTTGCATAATATTACAACCTATCAATGATGACATTTCTATCATGCCATCATTCTCGTTGTATTACTAACATCCTTATCCACAAAGGTTTACCTAACATCATAAGCTAACAAATCAAGATAGTAGCATATTCCACATCTCACTTTTCAAGCAATATCCATATAGACTAACAAACTAAGTATAGTTCTAATAGCATTTAATCCACACATGCTTCAACATTATAAAAATGTATTCCCAAAATTATAGGGGTTTCACTAATTCGAGAATCAATCAAGAATCACTCGAGTATTCCATACTAGGAAATAACAAGTATATCATGCATTCAAAGATTATTCCAAAACTATGAAATAACTGAGTTCATAAGAACAAGCATATCATGCATTCTAAAAAGTAATCTTTTCCAAACAAAGGCATTTACAATCAAATAACCTTTCAAACATAGATAATGGAGGAATAGAAATCAACATGCCTAGATATAAAGTTCCAACTTGATAATGTTGCTTTCCAACCTTAGCCTTCACCACCACGAATGCTACTTCTCCAAAGTTCAACTAATCTCCAAACTCTAGCCTCCTCTCAAGAACTCTCAACAAATCACTCTTTCTCACGAAACTCTCAAAATAATGCTTGCACATAAAATACAACATAATAACAACAGAGAAATCAAAATGAGAAGTGTAACAAATGGTAGAGAGAGCACCTCTATATAGACTAAAACTTGAGCTTCCAAAGACTACAAACAAGCTAACAATTTTTTGCCACCTTTCTACTCCCATGCAACGAATCAACTAATTAAACTCTCAGATTGTACACATGACAATCCTCACATTTCCAATGGCTGAGTCAACTTAATTCATGAGACAACATGAGTTTTTTACTTAGTCAAGGAACAACAATGCCTTTAAGCAGGTTTCCTACTTGGTTTGCAAGTCAACTACCCTCTTACATTTTGCCAACTTTTCTTTTGATTGAGTTTTACATTCATCATAATGTTGTACCTACACATGGCACGGGTTTAGACTTCTATTGGCTTCTGCTTTCCACAAAATTTGGCGCCACATATTCTTATATTAGCATCTTTTTATATAGCACAATCAAAGACCATTCAACATTGTTAAATCTACCTTAATTCCTCTTGCAACGTATAAACTGTATTCCTACTTCCATGCATGGGTTATAAGTCTTCATTGACTTATTCTAACTTTTCTTTATTCGTTCTCATTGCAAATGGTTCGATGCAAATAGTTTATGTGCTATTTACAAAGGCTTTAAGACATAGTCTTACTTCCCTTAACAAGGTTGTGCGTGGCTATTTAGTGCAACAATAGACTCTCATTTGAATTTAACTCACCCCCCTACTTTGTTGGGCGTTTGAGTTTAATAACACCACATTTTAAATGAAAAGTATTCTCTTATATAAGAGTTGTTTTAGTGCTTCACAAGCATCAACAATTACCATTCATACGTTGTCATATGCACACAACCATTTCACTTTTCTCGTGGCAGCGCTTTTATGCGCTATGTTTACTTTTAATATATATAAAACATTATATAATATATATTATTAATATACATATTATATCTCTTTATATATATATATTAATATATATGTATGTTCACAAGATCATCAAATGATTTTTTTGTCAATCAAGTAAATATAACATTTCCAATATAATATGATATATATATGTTTATTAAACCAATAATTGCCAATCATATTAACTAATATATGAAAACATATATATATTATATACTTATATTGTACATATATATATATATCATAGTTACTATTTCACTATAAGTACAAACACATAATACTCATCAATAAACATAAACACAAAGTGTATATCGATAAATATATATATATATATATATATATATATATATATATATATATATATATATATATATATAATCGCATGAAGGAGAACATATAATCAATAAAGAGATTTAGGCATGTAATCCAACCTAAGGAACAATCAAGATAGTTCCCAAGTGACTGGAGGTTTACTTACCCGATTTCATGAACTAACTCAACTCAACCTAACCAAACTTGGACGTGAGTGTGTGTATGCTTAGTTAGGCTCATTAAAGGTTACCAGACCAAGTTCTCTTGAGTGGTACTCCCCCTCTCGTACATGAGGGCTTGAATCCTTCTTGCATCCAACTTAGTGCATCACAAAGGTAGTTAGCTATTCACATGAAATTCATTTGCATCATAAATCATTAAAGCATTCATATTGCAATACATATTCATTCATTGCATTTTCCATTAGTATAAAACATAATTGTTCCTTTAAAAGCAATAACATCTTAATGCATATTTCAGTATTTCATTCACCTATCGAACATATTAATGTGATGATTTACATTTATCATCATTTTTACTCATGAAGGTAAAAGTAACTTGGTAACTAAGAGACGGGGTGTAAGTACAATACCCAACAAAAATATGATAAGAAGATTTAGAATCTATTTTTCTCCTTTTTTGTTTAGGTTTATGAACATAATCAATTGAACCAAAGATTCTTAAATGCTTAAGATTAGGCTTCCTACCAGACCAAGCCTCTTCAAGAGTTATATCCTTTAAAGATTTTTTAGAAGTTTCATTAATAATATAAGTAGCACAAAACATAGCTTCAACCCAAAATTTCTAAGACATATTTTTTGCATGTAACATACATCTAGCCATTTCAACAATAGTTCTATGCTTCTTTTCCACTACACCATTTTGTTGAGGTGTATAGGTAATGATTAGCTCATGTTTAATACTAAATGACTTTAAATAACCATTCAAAGCATTATTCACATATTCTTTACCATTATCAGTTCTAAGAATTTTTAATTTTAAAACAAAATTGTCTTTCAACAAATTTATTAAATTTAGAAAAAATATCAAGAACTTGATCCTTGCTTTGAAGAAAATAGATCCAAGTTCTTCTCGAATAATCATCAACAAAAGTAAGTACATACCTTGATCCTTGGATGGAGTTATTTTTCATGGGTCCCAAAAGGTCACTATGGACTAGGTGTAACTTATGATGTGCTCTCCATTCTGTTATGAAATAACTTACACAATAGAAGAATATGATATGAAATATGCTACAAATACTTGATAATAACTGAGAATAACAAGCCACTTCGAGGGGGAAAACCTCCAAATATTTCTAATGAGAACACACTTCACACTTGATGATGAAATAAGACTCACAACCTCCTATATATACCTATTTATGCCAAGGATATCACCTAGGCTGACTTAGACACACCTATATAAGACTTAGGCCGACCTAAACAACTAAATAACAATATATAATGATAATATGACTTAATAGAGAGTTAAGATAGCCACAAGCCGACTATTCATAACCCGATGTACACTAATATTAAGGGCATAGCATGCCACCCTTCTTCAAAGAAGCATTGTCCTCAATGCTAATCAAGTTTGGATTCTTTTGAATGAACTCCTCATCCTCCCATGTAGCATCTTCAATTAGAAAATATTTCCTTGTAATGAGGTAACTTGGAATTGTTGATGTCACCAGCTTCTTCATGCGTGTCTGGAAAATTAACTTCAGCTCCAAGATGTGTCTTCCCTTTACATCAAGCTCTTGATGGCGATGAATGTGTTCTTCCTTTACCTGAACCTTTTGATGTGTCATAGAGGAAGAGGTGAGGAATAATATATGGTACCCTTGCATTGGTTGAATAGCTTGATTAGGAACTTCTTCTTCTTTCACTTCTTCTTCATTGCCTTCTTCTGCTTCTTCTTCTTCTGGTTGGTCTTTTGCTTCTTCTTCTTCTTCTATTTTTGCTTCTTCTACTTCTGCATATGCCTCTTCTTCTTCTTCTTCTTCCTCTTCTTCTTCTTCTTCTTTCGCTTCTTCTTCTTCTTCTTCTTCTTCTTCTTCCTCTTCTTCTTCTTCTTCTTCTTCTTCTTCTTCCTCTTCTTCTTTCGCTTCTTCTTCTTCTTCATTTGTTTCTTCTTCTTCTTCTTTTGATTCTTTTTCTTCTTCTTCTTCTTCATTTGTTTCTTCTTCTGGTTCTTGGCTGCTTGAGACCTGCTTTCTTGGTTTATTCATAAAGGCGCTTAACATATTTCGTATGTCCGATATATCTCCTCTTAGGTCACACATATCCATCTTAATTGAGGAAATGTCTTCCTTGACCTTACTGATTTCCTCACTATGAGTAATATCCTCAATTGTTTCACCATCCTTATAAGGAGTCTTCCCCGGAGTGACAACATTATTTTTACCCCTTGTTGCAGGCCCCGTCATGATGGAAACCACTAATGTTGAAATAAATCACACAAATGAAACTTAAATTCTCTCAAATTTTTACTGTAATCTCCTTTAGTATGTCTGCAAAAACCCAATAAAAATTAGACTCCAATTCAACAAGATGTGCGAGATATGTAGATTCCAAAAAAATAGTGTAGAAACCCTAATTCTGCAATAATTCGCTTAATTCTACTCCAATTCTTCTAAAATCTGGACTGTAGCTTCATCAATATGTTCTTCAAAAACCCTTTAAAAATTAGAAAAAAATTCACCAAAATCTGAAAGATATGCTCTTCCCAAAATCACCTCCAAAATTGAGAAAAAACATTGCCTCTATGGTGCTAAGATCATGCTCTGATACCACTTGTTATGAAATAACTTGCACAATAGAAGAATATGATATGAAATATGCTGCAAATACTTGATAATAACTGAGAATAACAAGCCACTTCGAGGGGGAAAACCTCCAAATATATCTAATGAGAACACACTTCACACTTGATGATGAAATAAGACTCACAACCTCCTATATATACCTATTTATGCCAAGGATATCACCTAGGCCGACTTAGACACACCTATATAAGACTTAGGCTGACATAAACAACTAAATAACAATATACTAATGATAATATGACTTAATAGAGAGTTAAGATAGCCACAAGCCGACTATTCATAACCCGATGTACACTAATATTAAGGGCGTAGCACATTCTTGACCTTGTGGAAAGGTCTCCCTACACATCTTACCACACATGCATCTTGTGCATACAATTTTAGATGGAATAATGCTAGACAATCCTTCTACTATATTAAGATTTTGCATCAAGGCAATATTGTTAGCATTGATATGACTAAGTCTTTCATGCCAAACATTGAAATCAAAGGTAGATAGTAAAGAATATTTAGATTGAGCAAACTCATAAAAATTTAAATAAATTATCATTATCTAATTTAGCATTAGCAATGACTTTATGGTTTTGTTTTGGATCAATCACATAACACATATCTTTATAAAACTCTATTTTGTAATTTTGACAAAGCTTAGCAACTGAAAGTAAATTAGTTTTTAATTCGGGAACATACAAAACATCATGTAATTTATCATTAGGTACATTCACATCTTCAATTGCTTATACTTTACAACTATGATTATTAGCAAGTTGAAGTAGAACATTAGACATTGGGTTGCATAGATTCAAATACCTCTTTATGACAAGTAACATGTTGAGAAGCACCTGAATCAATAACTCATTCAGGAGGTGTTGAAGCATTATAACTACAAGTAAAATCTCTTCTAGATTGATTTGCATTGTTGTGAAAATTATTGTTATTAGGTTTATTTTGTTGATTATTTTGCCTTATGGGATCTTTATCATCTTGTTTCTTAAAAAAATGTTAGAACAATGACTATCTTTATCACAATAAGTACAACGAGACTTCTTAGAAGAACTATTCTTTCTAGGATCATTAGTATTGTTGTTATAAGATTTAACATTATTATATTATTTATTATATCTTAAAATTTTGCTTATGCTTTTTAAACATAAAAGCATGCTCACTATTTTTAAGAGTACAAAATTGAATTAACTTTGTTTTTTCTTTCCTTAAATTTTTAAAAATAGCATAAGTAAGTTGACTAGCTAATGTAGGAATAGCTAATTAAACATGAATATTTGTAATAAATTGTTTTTGATTAGAAGAAAATCAGGTTTTGAAGGGACTCGAACCATCTACAAAAAAATTGTTGCTTTAAGAAAAGTCAGGACAATACAAGTAGCCAACCATCAACAAAACAACAAGAAAAACAAGAGACAACAATAAAAAATAGAAGCCTATTGTAAGTTATTTAGAATATTTGCCACTTCCATATCTTGAGTAATGAATGCTCATGCATATCCACCGCCTCGACCAATTCTTGAGAAGGAATCTCCATGTGTTTCTTGGTCTTGCTCTGAGCATATATACTCAGACCTGCACCTACAACTGAACCTTGATTACCCTTAAGCACGTTTACCTCAACACCATCAACCTCTTTCCCCTTTACAACCATCTCCCTTGTCTAGTTACAAGCTTTTTTCATTTAGGAGAGTAAGACCTTGTACGTTGTTGTGTAGCGATGTTTGGCTGAATTTGACCAATTTGTCTAGATTATCATATAATTTAACAGTCTTCTCCTCTAGGGTAGAAATTCTAGATTCAAAATCTTTTTTATGACCAACACATCATCAATGACACCGTTAAGGATACCAAACATTTTGTTAATCTGATCATATATAATAGAATCTTGCTTTTTGTTGATGTTGTTCTCAACATTATTAATCAAAGAACACATCTTAACATTGATCTGGTTAACCTCACTGAAGAACCATTTAAAAATCTTGAAAACACTATTTGTACCATCTTTTTCCATGCCAAGGACATTGTTGATTTCTTCTCTAGGTGAACCCACAATAGTGGGTTACAATTTTTTGCATAAATAAAAATTAGAAACGCCCATAAAAAAACTTAAAAATGGCTTCAAACGAAGGAAACTCTTCGAATGAAGGGTCTTCGTTCGAACATGCAAGGCATCCACCCCCTTCGAATGAACCCCCACTTCGAATGAACCCCCCTTTTTAATGAACCCCCTTCTAATAAACACCAACTTGTTCCATATATGGAGTGTTCATTTGAACCCCCTTTATTACAAGGGAGTTCGAATGAACACCCCCTTTTTTTCCCTTGCCCCCATCCGTCTACAATTTTATGCAATTTTTTTGGGTTTTGAGGTTCAAGTTGAGGATAAAAATGGAATCAACTTGACAAACCCAACTGCAGGATTATAGTCCTCGAAATGAGCTCTCCATCAAGTATAGTAATATATTTTGGTTTTATTATACATTTTTTTATAGTTTAATTAAATAATAGGTTTTTCATCGAAAATCAAGATCTCTATTCTGCACACATATGGAAAATAGTAGATTACCAAAAATGAATTCTAAAAAATATCTATCCTATTGGTATTGATGTCTTTGATCAAACAAAAAAAATTTAATTGAATTTCGATTTTTACGAAATAAATTATGCTCTTTATAGAACACTTATGTCTAAATTGTAATAGGTTTGACTTCAAAACTTAATTTAAAAAAAACAATAAAACATTATGAAACCAAATGCATCCTCTAGATATCGTAGTTACAAATCTAAATTCAAAAAAAAAAAAAAATTATCCTTCATAGAAAAAGAGTTATATGCTTTATAGTACACATCACTCTTTAAAAATGGTATTTACTGTTAAAAAAAAGTTATCGAAGGAGATGGAAAAATAAATGTAATTTGATTTCAAAAATTAAAAATAGATATATGTTTAGATCTACAAACAAAATGACAAAAACCACTAGTTTGCATTTTGGCCAAAAAGTGTAACCCACTATTGTGGGATCACCTCTCTGTTACAAGTAAAGATGTTAATATCATTAGACAAACTATCAGACTACATATTATGAGTCTCTTGTTGAGTATCACCCTACATAGTCACTTTACCCTTATCTTTACCATGAACATCTCCAAGAATTTATTTTGGGTATGGGGGATTTCCTTCAAAAATATCATAGAAGACTTAAAAAAATCCACTTCTTCATTCCCAGTCCTACCAACAATATTATCCTCACCAATCTCCACCAGCTTATCAAATTTCTGCCAGCAACAGTGTCTTCATTCGATTCGTTCACATTACCACTTTTCAAATTCTTCTTAGCCACAAATGAATGCCCCTTACTTTTAACACCCTTAACACTGTCATCACAAGGTTTGGTTTTCTTTCTTTTATGATCCAATGGATACTCAGGATCTGTCAAAAACCCAACTAAATCTAAATGTAGAAATCACTCAAATGTAATAGATAAGTAACCACACCAATCAATTAAAGATCTAAAAACTGATTAATTCAATTAGTTGATCCAAGTCTGATGATTCAAAATAATATAATGATTTTAAATGGTGTATAAGTTGCTCTTCCAAATCTGGTGATTGCATAAGTATCAATCTCAGTTCATGGATAATATCTGGATCATGCCTTCACTTCCTTAGAAGTTTGTCACTCTTATATACTTGATGCTTTGCTACGTTTCTCCTTAATCGTGCTTTTGAGTATATCCTTTGTCTTAGCGACTGATGTTTAGAGTCTTCTTTCCCTTTGACCACATATGCACCTCTTTGTCTCAGTGCAGAATGGCTTGATATCTATCTCTTAGATCAGTGTTGGCGCCTTCTATTCTTCTATCTTGTTTTGATATTGATTTGGAGATGTATCTCTAATCTTCACTCCTTATTCTCTCTAATTTCTTATGGTCGATTTATTTTTCCTTTCTTTTGATGATGCTTCTCTTCATTGCTTCAATTAGATATAGGTGTTGTAACTTAACATACACATCCCTTCCATTCTTCACGCGTCCCTCTAGAAGATACGCGTCTGGTCATTTATTACTCGCATCCATTTCATCAGTAGATTATCTTGCTCGTATGTGTCTTCATCTTGGTTTTATGTTTGATCGGTTGTATTAGAAAATGATTAGTATAATATATAAATAATGGATATATTTTATTTTTTATACAATTACATTAAAATATATATATACATATATATATATATATATATATATATATATACTTATATATATACATATATATATACATAGATATATATGTATATCTTTTATCTATTGAAAGATGCAAATGTATTAGAACATATACTTATCTTAATCACTTCTATATGATGGGGACATCACAAGTCTCCCTCGCTTGACATTGCTTGTCCTCAAGCAATCCTTATAACTCTTTTCTTCTTTAATCTCTTGATGTTCTTTGTCGGTGCAATGGTCTTCATCCTAGAAAAAGATTGTAACATCTTGTTACAACTAATCTCTTTCCAGGCCCTCTAGGTACCTCACTATGGAGTGTATCTAGCCTTAAAATCTTGGGAAAATGTGGGAACATCTCTTCCCAGGCTCTATGGATACCTTATTTAAGGGTATCCAACCTTAGAATCCTAGGAAAAGGTTGTAACACCTCTTTCCAGGCCCTCTGGATACCTTATTCTTAAATGTATCCAGCCTAAAAATCCTGGGAAAAGTTTGGATCATCTCTTCCCAGGCCCTCTGGATACCTTATTTAAGGATATCCAGCCTTAGAATCTTGGAAAAAATTGTAACATCTCTTCTAGGCCTTCTGGATACCTGATTTCTCAAGTACAACTTATCCAGCCTTATAATCCTGGAAGTGAGCTTTTCACTTCTCAGGCCTTATGGATACCCAATATTTTGGTGTATCCATCCTTAAGCTCTTACATGTATTGTAATGTCATATTGCATACTATCTTCAAGTTATGTCCTTGTGCACAAAGAATGTGTTATTAACTTATTTTAAAGATATTACATCAAAAGTTCATTTCTTGTTCTAGTCAAGGGTCATCATGTTTTTCCTTTCCTGAATTTGTTTATTCTTAAATTCCTTAATAGTTTCTTCTCTTTCCCATGTAGCATCGTCTTCAGGAAGTCCCCTCCATTTGATTAAAAACTCAGTGATGATCTTGTTCCTTAATTTCCTTTCTCTAGTGGCAATGATAAATTATGGTTCTAAAGTGAGTTGCCCTTCCTCATCTAGAGGAGGTAACTCAGTGGAAGGGAGGACTTGTTGCCCAAGGACCTTTTTAAGCCTGGATGCATGGAATACATTATGGATCTTGTTGTGCTTTGGTAGATCTATCTCGTAAGCTACCTTGCCCACTCTTCTTATAAATTTGTAAGGACAATAGAAACGTGGTTTTAAATTTTCAACCCCACTCTTTTTTATTGATGTTTTATTATATGGCTATAACCGTAGAAAAACTAGATCTCCAACTTCAAACGTCATTTCTATGTGGTGTCGGTTAGCATAGATTTTTTGTTGGTTTTGGGCTTACTACAAATTTTCCTTAAGGGTCTTCATGAGGTCGTTATTTTTTTGTATGAAGTCTTGTGCACTTTGTACATTGCTTTGGGTGACCAAATTTCCAAAGAAAGGGGCTTCATATCCATATAGGGCCTTGAAGGGGCTCATTTCAATTGACATGTGGTGGGTGGTATTATAACAATACTCGCCCAAGTGTAGCCATTTTATCCATGCGGTTTGTTGACCCGTGACATAATTTCTTAAGTAACCCTCTATCCATTTGTTAACTATCTCCGTTTTCCCATCCGTTTGCGAGTGGTAACTTGTGCTTGGAGTTAGATTTGTCCCTGCTAGCCGGAAAAATTCTTGCCAAAATTGGCTAAGAAATTTACAATCCTCGTCACTAACGATTGTTTTGGGTATCCAATGAAGATGAAAAATCTCCTTAAAGAATAATTATGCTACCTAAGATGCTTTGTATTTCGATGAGATTGTAAAGAAGTGGGCATACTTAGTAAGTCTGTCCACTATCACATAAATACTATCTTTCCCATGTATCTTGGGAAATCTGGTTATAAAATCCATCGAGATACTTTCCCATTTTTGGTTGGGAATGGGTAGTGGTTGTAGTAGTCCTGCAGGATGACTTTGTTCCACTTTATTTTGTTGAAAATTCATGCATTCTTGCACATGTTTGAGCACATCACTTTTTAATCCCTTCCATGAATACTTCTCTCTAATCTGTTTATACGTTTTGTAGTATCCTTGGTGGCCCGCGAGAGGGCTATCATGAAATTCCTTAATAATTGTGTTCTTTATCTTTGAGCAGGGAACAAGAAATATCCTTCCCTTATATAAGATGAGATCACCCCATATCTTGTATTCTTCATTTGGCATCCTTCCTTCTAAGATCTCAGAGGCTTGTGCATCTTTGGCATACTCAGTAATAATGTCATTTTTCTAGTCCTTTGAAATTCTTGTGATGGTGTAGAGGTGGGGGTGCCTGGATAATGCATCTGCCACTTCATTGTTGGTTCCTTTAACATATTCTATGTCAAAATAATAAGCTTGAACTCATCTCACCCAATTTTGTTGACGATCATTAAGATCCTTTTGATGCATGAAGAATCTTAGACTATTGTGATTTGTTCTGATGATGAATTTTCCACAAACTAGGTATTGTCTAAATTTGGCTAGGGCGTGCATAATAGCCAACATCTCTTTGTCATAGATGGAGTAGTGCTTCTCGATCTCAGTTGGTTTGCAGATTTTGAAGGCTAATGGATGTTTCCTTTACATGAGAACTACATCGATTCCTTCTCCAGAGGCATCACATTGCAGCTCAAAAGGTAGTGTGAAGTCAGGAATGGCAAGGACAAGGTAGGTACTCATGGCTTCCTTTAGTTTCTCAAAGGCTTGTTGTGCTTGGTCATCCCACATAAAGGCCCCCTTTTTTGTCAAGTTTGTGAGGGGAGCAACTAACTTGGAGAAGCCCTTTACAAAATTCCTATAATAGTTGCATAATCCCACAAAGCCTCTAAGTTGATTCAAAGTCCTTGGTTTGGGTCATTTGTTGATGGCCTTAATCTCCTCCTCATCCATGATTACTCATTTTGCATTGATTTTGTGTCCCAAGTAGAGTATTTCTTCTAGCCCAAATTCACATTTTGACATTTTGGCATAAAGGGATTCTAATTCTAGAATACTTAAAACTTCTTCAATATGACGAAGATGCTCTTCCCTTGTTTTTCTATAGATCAAGATATCATCAAAGAAGATTAGTAAGAACTTCCTCAATTGTTGGCGGAAAATGTGGTTCATGCATGATTAGAAGGTGGCTAGCGCATTGGTGAGGCCGAAGGGCAAGACTAGAAATTCAAAATGCCCATAATGACATCGAAATGTTGTCTTTGGTACATCTTCCTTCTTCATTCGGATTTGATGATATTCCAAGCGTAAATCAATTTTGGAAAAATATCTTGCTCGATGAAGTTCATCCAATAATTCATCTATCCTTGGGATTGGATACCGGTTCTTGATAGTTTTTTGGTTTAAGGCCCTGAAGTCTATGCACATTCGCATATGTCATCTTTCTTCTTGACTAACATGATAGATGATGCAAAGGGACTATTACTTGGTTGAATATGTCCCATTTCTAGCAACTCTTTAATAGTTTTCTCAATCTCTTCTTTGAACTTTCGAGGATGCCTATAGGGGGTGGTTATCACCGGTTTTTCTCCTTCCGATTCTATGGAGTGCTCAAACCCCCTTTTTGGAGGTAGACCAGGGGGAATATCTCCAAAAATATTCTTGTGTCCTTAGAATAGGTTGGATGTCGATTGAATAGCTTGCTCATGAAAGGGTAATTTATCTAGCACCATGCATTGTGCTATCCATTCCCCTTGGTCATGCCTTACAATCCTCTCCATCCTTTTGCATGATACCACTTTGGGAGACCCATTTGGTAGTCCTTTAAGTGTAACTTCTTGTCCATTCTGCTTGAAGTAGATTTCTAAGTTTGGGTTATCCATGGTAAAGTGCCCTAGGGCCTTTATCCAAGGCATTCCTAGAATCACATCATTTTGTAGGTTCACCACATAGAAGTCCCCTCTTATGGTATGTCTATGCAAGGTGATCTCTAGTTGAGGGATGATCTTTGAGAATTGATCCATGGCTCCATTTTCAAGTGCTACCTTGAAACCTTTGAAGTTTTGAGCCTCTAGTCTTTGCTTTGTCACTAAACTTCTGCTAATAAAATTGTGGGAAGCCCCAGTATCCACCAAGGCAATAATTTCATGTCCCTTTAGTGTACCTTTGATCTAAAAGGGTCTGTGCTCACTTGCTTGAGAGATGACAGCCAATGTCCCTTGTTCATCCGGGTCCCATTTTGCCTTTTTGGTAGGAATTTCTCTTGATTCGTCATCTGATGGTTCTTCTATCTTGTGTAATTGTCCCTTCTTGCATTTGTGGTCTTGTCCCCAAGGTTCCTTGCATATGAAATATAAGCCTCTCTCCATTAATTTTGTCATTCGTTTGTTCGCTTCCTTGTCATGACATTGGTGGCCTACGACCCAAGGTTCATTGCAAAAGTGGCATGCTCTTCTTCTATTATCTCCCCTTTGTTGGTCATGTTTGGGTTGTGACTTGAGTGAAGGATTCTTAGATTTTTGCTTTGGGGAACTAGATTCCACTTTCATGGCCCTTTGAATTGCCTCCCCCACGGTTTGGGGCTCCAATGGGTTTACTATGTTCTTAATTGGTTCCTTGAGTCCTTCAATGAATAGATAGGTGAGCCTTCTTTGAGAAAGGTCGCAGACCATGACAACTATATTTTGGAAGTCATTTGCATATTCCTCCACTGTTCCATGTTGCCTAAGTTGAGTGAGTTCCTTGAAATTCCACTCAGGATACTTTTGGTCGAATCTATTAATGAGTTTTTGAGTGAACTCACAATGGGTGATTATATTATGGTGACCTTGTGTGATGAGTCCATGGTACCACCAATCATGGGCTATCCCTGATAGGTGTAGGACAAAAAATTTGATGGTGTCTTCTTTGGTCATGGGGCTGAGGGAAAGATAAGTATCAAGCTTTTGAACCCATGATTGTGCGGTGATCTTCCCGAAGCCATCAAAAGAAGGTAATGCCATATTATTAACTCGAGATCTAAGGTATTTGTTGGCCTGATTATTCCTTCTACTTGGGTTGGCTTGGGTCTTGACTTCATAACATTCCTTGAAAGATAAAAGTTTCTGAATTGTAGGATCTAACTCAACATACACGAGCGCAATGTCTTCTGCACTATATGAATTTGGCTCTTCTACTTCTTCTATAACATTTTTTCTTGGAAGGAAGGGAGGCACAGTTGGCCTTAGTGAGGAACTTTGGGTTGAATGTTCATTTTCTGAATGGTTTGATTGCATTTATTTCCTTGGATTGGTTCTTTCTAGAGTGTTGTGGCTATTCATATTTTGAAGTGCTTGGAGAATTAGCTGATTGGTTTTCTCAAACTTCTCATTGGTTTGCTCCATGAAGGTTTTAAGTTCTTGGGCCAGTTGATCCACCATGGTTCCCTTTCTGTGGTAGGTTTGCATTATTTTTTCCTCCAACAGGTTGGCAAGACCGATGCTCTGATACCATTGTCAGAAACCCAACTAAATCCAAATGTAGAAATCACATAAATGTAATAGATAAGTAACCACACCAATCAATTAAAGATTTGAAAACTGATTAATTCGATTAGTTGATCCAAGTCTGATGATTCAAAATAATATAATGATGTTAAATGGTGTATAATTTGCTCTTCCAAATCTGGTGATTGCAGAAGTATCAATCTCAGTTCATGGATAATATCTGGATTGTGCCTTCACTTCCTTAGAAGTTTGTCACTCTTATACACTTGATGCTTTGCTACGTTTCTCCTTAATCGTGCTTCTGAGTATATCCTTCTTCTCCCAGCCTTTGTCTTAGCGACTGATGTTTGACGTCTTCTTTCCCTTTGACCACGTATGTGCCTCTTTGTCTTAGTGCGGAATGGATTGATATCTATCTCTTAGATCGGTGTTGGCACCTTCTATTCTTCTATCTTGTTTTGATATTGATTCAGAGATGTATCTCTGATCTTCATTCCTTATTCTCTCTAATTTCTTCTGGTCGATTTCTTTTTCCTTTCTTCTGATGATGCTTCTCTTCATCGCTTCAATTAGATATAGGCGTTATAACTTAACAAACGCATCCCTCCCATTCTTCACGCATCCCTCCAGAAGATACACATCTGGTCATTTATTAATCGCATCCCTTTCATCACTGGATTATCTTGCTCGTATGTGTCTTCATCTTGGTTTTATGTTTGATCGGCTATATTAGAAAATGATTAGTATAATATATAAATAATGGATATATTTTATTTTTTATACAATTATATTTAAATATATGTATGTCTATGTATATATATATATATTTATATATTTATATATATATACTTATATATACATAGATATATATGCAAATATTTTATCTATTGAAAGATGCAAATGTATTAGAACATATACTTATCTTAATCACTTTTGTATGATGGGGACATCACAAGATCTAAGGACTCTTATTTTTTGAGGACTCAAGAACAAAACCAACAACTGGGCTTTAAAATATTTCAAACCCTTACTCTTAGCAGCAAGGGAAGGTAACATATTTATAATAAATTGTTCAAATTGTCTAGGAAGACATTTTTTAAGAATAATACGAATTAATCTAAGAGATTCAAGTTTTACTCCTAAACCTTGTAATTGACTATTTAAAACATCAAATTTTAATAAAAAATCATCCATAGTTTTCAAATCAATATACCCAATCATCCATAGTTTTCAAATCAATATACCCCAAATCTTCAAGTTGATCTTCAAGTTGAATCTTCCTTTATTCATTTGAACTATCATAAATAGTTTGGAGGATTTCTCATGCTTCATAGGCTTTCACATAATTCCCAATATGAACATATAGTTTAGGAGACATAGAAATACCTATGAAACCAAGAGTTTCCTCATTTTGAAGTTTCCACTTTTCTTGAGCCTCTTTGGATGCAGAAGGATCCAGTTCTATCTTTAGATTCGTCGCAACATCCAAGAGATGTTTAAATCTAAATATGAATGAAATGTGATTTTTCCAAGAATGATAGTTAGAACTATTTAATTTCATTTCAAGAATTAAAGTAGACATAATTGCAAAAAAAAAAAAACTTTTACAACTATAGAAGAAAAATACACCTTTTTGTCTAAATTCCTAAACTTTAGAAAAATGAAATTTATTTTAATAACCACTTATATATATATAACAATTATTTCAAAAAATAAAAAATTATATAAAAAATTATAATTAAATAACCATTATATATAATGTTTTTAGTAATATTTTAATTTATTATATATATTTTCAAAAAACTATAAAAATTTAAAACATTAAAAAAAATTATTATATTAATATTTACCAAAAAAAAAATTCTTTTAAACTAATTTTTTTAAAGCATTCTTTTTTTTCAACTTTTCCCCCCTAAAAGATATGGCACTTGGATTTAGGCTTTTAAGATTTTAAAAACTTTGAGAAGGAGCTCATAAAAAAATGGAGGATTTAGGGTGGCACAAAGAAAAGGGTGGCTAAGAAGATCGTTGTGCAGTTTTGATGACAAAGAGATCAAAGCACAGATTTGAGCGCTTCTCTTGAGACTGTCAAAACCTTCAATGAAAAAAATAGATTTTTAAATTAATTTTTTTATGTATTTAATAAAAAGTTGAGTTATTTTTTTTGTTATTGCAGATTTTTTTTTTATATATATAATATATATATACTTTGAAGGGTTCTTTCAAATGTAGATTTTAAAAAAATATATTTGTAAAAATTTTGAATTATTTTTTAAAATCAGGGTTTGCTAAATCCTCAAGATGTAAAAATTGAAAATTTGTTTTTGTTTTATGGCTCCTGTCTGCGAACCCGTGGACCCTAGTAAAGGACCATTGGATTATGGTAGTGGACTGTTAGAACAGTGGACCCTGGTACAAGTCAGTCGTACTACGATGACGAAGACTCTCATTTCCCCTTGCCACCTTTCATTCCTAACCAACCTTTGTGTCAAGGTCGTGGCATTCTGAAGGCTTTGGGCCTGCCTCTGCGTTACCCCCAATTTACTTCTCATCAACCACCCCATAACCCTAATTATAATCACCGTCTGCAACATACTTACCATCATCCTTCTCACCACGCTAGGGTTAATAACTAGTCATCTTGATACCCTCCTATGTCTAAGTTGAATCAACAAAAAAATTATAGGAAGAATACTCTGTCTCGGCGCTCTCAGATTGAACATGGGGGCAATACTTCAGGAGATGATACTGCAAAATGGGCTTTTCAAAACCACAAAGGGTTTTCTTCTCGACCAAACACGGTCTTGGATTTGAAAGCAGAGCTATCGAGCATGAAACCTTTTGTGCCAACTGATGATCATTCATCAGGCTGAGACCTTCGTTGGAAACCAATTCCAACTATACTTCTTAATGTGGACACCCAACTCACAGAATTTGAGCAGAATGGGATTTTTGTGTAGATTTGGGGTGAGGATAAATCTCTTTCTGCCATTCAAACTTGGATAAAGGAAAATTGGTATGAATTCTTCGACCTCTCAGTCATTTCGTCCTCCTCCTTTTTTGTATGCTTTAAAAATCCTACCATTAAAAATAGGGTTTTAAGAAAAGGTCCCTTCTAGTTTGACAAAACTTTCTTGGGAACCTATAACTAACAACCTAATTTACCATGAGACCTATTTGTTTCATTCTTCCCAACCTTTCGGTAGAATATATGGAATCTTTTGTGATTAAAAAACTAGTCTTGCATTTTGGAGATTTTTTAAAGAATGAATTTGAATTGGTAAATGGATCACCCACTATTAGGGTTTGGGCCTTAATATCAAACTTGAATAAAGTCCCACATGCCATGAAAATCCTCACAAGAAAAGGGGAATGGCATCAAAATTTAATCCTAGATACCACTTCTTGGAAAGAGGCCAAGATTATTGTAGACTCTGATCTCTTCTCTTGGGTGGAACCTCTGGAATTATCCTTTTCTAATTACATGGGGGCCATTTGTTTGTCGAACCAACCTTCCTCATATTCTAATCCCTAGCCCACTCCCTCTCTGCAAATTCCTTCCTGCAACTCCTTGCCAAGTTTGAACCCTCCTCAAAATAACATAGATATTTCGAAAAATGTCTCACAATTTGAAGAACTTTTAAAGGGATCAATAACTGAGGAAAATATTATGGAAATTGTTAACGAGGTATGCACAAAATTTGGTGAATATTTCATAAAGGAAATAGTGGATGAAGTACTTGCAGAATTTGAATCAGAGAAAGAAACCCCTTTCTGCCCAATTTCACAATCTGATTCAAGGGTTTCCCCTTCTAGAAATTTGTTGGCCTTAATCAAGGATATTAATGAATCTCCTTCTGTAGGCCAAGCTTCTACTCCTCCTACAACTCTATCACAATTGGATGCCAAATTCTGGTTTCCTCCAATAATAAAAGGGGTAGGAAATCTAAAAGTGAAAACACAAATATTGAGGTGGCAGTGTGTATACAAATGACTCTTGAAAAAAATCTAAGATTTGCCACAAAAAAACTCAAGGGTTTGGATAATTTTGGTAAACTTTCCCAATCGAGGCAACCATATACTGCTATGGAGAATAAGATCTCTTAATTGAATAACAAAATGAGGGGAGACATTATCTCTCCTTGAGTAAAATGAGGATCTTATCTTGGAATGTTAGGGACCTAAACGCCCCTAACAAGTGACACTTTATAAAGTGTTAAATCTTAAACTCTAATTCTGACATTGTTCTTTTACAAGAAACAAAATTATCAAATCAATCAGCTTTTGATTTCTTTGCTACTTGGCATAACTGGGATTTCATTTCCTCTTCAACACAGGGTGCTTCAGGAGGTCTAGCAATTCTTTGGAATAAATATTTTGTTAATTTAAAAATTCTTTCTAGTAAGGAAAGTTGGATTCAAGCCTCTACTAAGTACTTGAAATAAAATAATATCTTCATTTTTAATATTTATGGCCCTTGTGCAACTTGTGCTAAGAAACAATTATGGTCACAACTTTATCCTGCATTAGCACCTTTAAAAAATGATTTGAAGATCTTGTCTGGTGATTTCAATGCGATTTGATGCCCCTCAAAAAAATAGGTGGCATCATTCCTCCATCCAAGGTTATGGATGAATTTAATCATTTTATTATTAATAATAGCCTATACGATTGCGCACCAAAGAATGGAAACTTCACATGGACTAATAAATGTAGAGGTTTTTCCCAAATTGTAGAAAGATTGGATCAATTCCTTCTATTAGATAATTGGTTTACTTCCCCTTGGGACTTCTCTTCATCAATTCTGACTTTTCCTAGATATGATCACTTTCCAATCTCCCTTTTAGTTTTTGAAAACAAGCCAATTAAAAAGGGATTCCTTAAATTTGAACCAATGTGGTTCAGAGACCCAGATTTTATTCCTATCCTTAAGGACTGGTGGTCTAAGTGCCCTTTCGAGGTGGGTACTCGTATGTTTCAACTTTACAAAAAATTGAACTTTATTAAAGGGAAAATAAAGGAATGGAATAAAACATGTTTCAAGAACATTTTCATTGAAAAATCAAGGGTTGAACTTGAATTGGCCAATATATATGTAGTGATAAAAAATGGAATGGATGCAACCCTTTATGATAAGGAGAAATCTCTAAAAGTAGAATTAGATGAACTCTTGGCCTGGGAAGAATGCTATTGGAGACAGAATCGAGGGATATTTGGCTAAGGGAAGGAGATAGAAATACCAAATTCTTTCATGCTTCGAAAAAAATGAGAAGACAATCAAATAGGATTTATTCAATTCAATCTCCTTTTGGGAACACTTTAAGCATAGATGAAGACATAGAAGCTATTGCAATATCCTTTTTTAAGGATTTGTTAGCTCCTATTAAAGCTAATAGATCCTTGGAAAACAATGTTGTTCTGGATAATATTCCCTCCTTGGTAGATATGGAGCATAACAAAATACTAATGGTTGAATTCACCATGGAGGAAGTGAAAATATTGTTTTCTCCTTGGCTACCAAAAAGGCCCCTAGGCCTGATGGCTTTACAACATTGTTCTTTTAGAAGGTTGGGATTTTGTTGGTAGAGACATTTTTCTTGCTCTGGAAGAATTGAGAAGAAACAAAAAAATTCTTAAGAATTTTAATGAAACCTTGGTTTCTCTCATTCCCAAGAAATCCAAGCCTTTGTATTTCAAGAATTTTAGACCTATTTCCCTTTGTAACACCATTTTCAAAAAAAATCACTAAGGCAATAGCTCTCAGACTAGAAATAATTCTCCCCTGTATTATTTCAACTAAGCAGGGGGGATTTGTCCTAGTCAAAGATACTCCTGAAGGGGAATATTAGCTCATGAAGTTTTACATTCAGTAACAAAGGACAAATCCCCTTCAATGATTCTGAAACTGGACATGGAAAAGGCCTATGACAAAGTGGAATGGGATTTCCTCTTAGTTGTTCTTAGAAAATTTGGGTTTGCAAACAACTAGTGCAAATGGATCTCTTCATGTGTAACTGGTGCAAGCCTTTATATTTTGGTAGATGGATCCCCAACTGGTAAATTTTCTCCTACAAGGGGAATAAGACAAGGTGACCCCCTTTCACCCTTCTTATTCATCTTGATGGCAAAGGGTTTAAGTAGATTAATCATTGCTTCAAGGAACAATAAGTTGTGAAATGGCATTATGGTTAACCCATTCCCCACTCCAATCTCTCATTCCCCTTTGATAGATGATACTCTTCTCTTTGGACAAGTTTCTATAAAGGAAGCAAGAGTAATTAAAACAGTTCTTTCAGATTATTGTTTGGCATCGGGCTAGTCCTTCAATCCTGACAAATCAAAAATCTTCGTAGTTAATGTGAACCCCTTGGTTAAAGCTAAGCTTTTAAAATTTTGGGGTTTCCAAAGTGGTACTCTACCCTGCAAATATTTAGGAATCCCCTTCTTCTTGGGTAAAGAAAATCATAATTTTTTGGATAATATTGTTTCTTCCACCTCCAACTGAATTCTTCTTTGGAAATCCAAATGGCTTTCATTTGCAGGAAAGTTGATATTACTAAAGTTTGTCCTTCATTCTTTACCTATTTACTTAACGCCAGTTTTGAAAATTCCATATGAGAAAGGATTAGCTCTGCAAAAAAAAATTTAGAAATTTCCTTTGGGAAGAAAATGTCACACAAAAAAAGAAACTCCCCCTAGTGGCTTGGGATAATGTATGTAAGTCGAAAGCTTCATGGGGTGCAAGCATGAGAGACATTTTCTTACAAAATAAAGCCCTAGGTGCCAAATTGGTTTGGCAGCTGTACTTCAATTCAGATAAAAAATGGTGCCAACTCATGAGGCACAAATAATTGGAATCCATGGAAAAGGAAAGAATCTTCACCCAAAGGAACCTCCCAACTGGGTCAAAATTTTGGATTTTTATATGTGCTTGCAGACATGTCATTCTTCCTCACCTTTCTTGGTTAGTTAACAACAGTGAGAAGGATTTTTTTTTGGGATGATGCATGGAATGGATATCAACCCCTCAAACTTCTTTGGGACTGGTCCCAACTAGAGACTGTTTTGAAAAATCTTTGGGGCGATAAAGTGAAAGACTATTTTATCATTAATAAGGAAGATCCTTTACACTCTTTTAGATGGAAAGACTTCAATTTCCTTCCAGTACCTTCTCATATGAAGGAATCTCTTAAAGCTGAACTCTTGAAAAGGAAAAATATCTTTTCAAAAAAGCCCGATGAACTAATTTGGACAAGATCAAAATTGGGAAAGTATACTGTTAAAGATGGCTATAATTATTTGGTAAAAAATGATGTCCTTCCTTCTTAGAAATCTCACCTTTGTTGGTGTCCTAATGTACTTCCGAAAGTAGATACTTTTAGCTGGTTGGTAATCAAGGATAGAATACTTTCAGGCATGAGACTTGATAGATTGGGAATAGTTCCTCTTTTCCCCTGTGTGATGTATGGTAAGGCACTCAGATCTACTGATCATCTCCTTATGAATTTATCTTTTTCATATGAGTGTTGGACATGGTTAATGAATAGAATGGGTTGACACTCTCCTTTACAAAATATGATCTTCTACCACTTTCAGAGTTGGCCAAGATTATATTCAACCTCTAAGTTTGCCTGTCTTTGGAGATCTCTCCCTCAATCCTCATTTGGAACTATAAGAGAGGGGGACCACCACGTGCAAGGCCCCATGACACGAAGGTCCAAGATGCGAAAGGATGCCCTAACTTACCTTAGCTAAAGGGGTGTTAGGATATGCGAGATGAGAATGATGAGGACTATGAGGTCCTTCAACCACTCTACAAACCCGAATTGTAAGACGGGGCTAGGTGAGCCGGCTTTCAGGTTCAACACTATGCCTCAGGAAGCTCTCTGCCCGAGGGCGAAAGCACGATCCTTGGACAACAATGTGATGCGCTAGCGTCTCTAAAGTGCGCTGGCATTCGTACAACCAGACAACAACAGAGACAAGGTCAAACCTAAGAAAATGACTAACGACCCAGCTAACTACCACTAAAGGGCCAAAATAACGTAACTAAATAAACTAAATACTCCCTAATGTGATAAAACAAAAATGCAAGAGTAAAGGTGGCAAGAAGGATCTCACAAAGAAACTTGTTTTCCAACTATCTCCTCGAAAGCACGTTCACCTACACACACGAAGGAGAGGGAAGCTTACCACCTCCACCAATAGTGCTCAAGGCTGCTTGGGGGAGAAAATGAGAGTACTCGAGCCTCTGCTGCAATGGTGTTTCATTCCCAACTTGTTCTACCAAAGTGATGGAGTGTTTTGTTTACTACAATGGAGAGCTTGTATGCTTGGAGTGAGTGAAAGTGAGCTTGTGAAGTGATAGAATGAGTGCTTGAAGTTGTGTAGAAGCTAGAATGCATGTTGACTGAATGAATTTGAAGAAGGAATGAAAGAGACGACCATATTTGGGTCAGTCGGCCGAAGGGGGCATTTCAACTTGATTCCCAATGAGAAGTGTAATGCCTCTGCAGGTTCAACCACAAGAATCTACTGGGGACGTCTACGTGCCGCGTGGGCTTCCCCAATAGAAATTCCTCCATCGATGCTCAAAATAGGCGCCAAGTGGGATGCAAGAAGCCGGCTTAAGTGGAATTAAGCCTTCAAACTTGGTTTTCTAATGTGGATAAAGGAAAAAAGGGGATTCGCACATGGGGTGCAAATTTACTCCAATACATTTTTCACCCACTTTAGTGAGCACAAGTACTAATGAGTGCTTGGTAAAGTAGATCAAGAAAGAGGTAAGGTTTAGAAATGTATACCTGAACCGTCGAGGAAGCAGACCATAATCTGGCAAACCTAAAGGTGCAGGGAAAGCGAAGGACTCCATAGCTACTCAGAACTATGAAGTTGGAAAAATAAAGCATCTTACAGGACCGCAGACCTGCAAGGAGGCAACCCCCAAGATCTTTCACATGAAGGAAGCCCTATGAAGTAAGCGCCTTATAGGCCCACAGACCTGCAAGGAAGGTTTTCCCCAAAAAATCCAGCATGGAGGAAACCCGAAGGAAGAAGACTCTGCAAAGTCGAGAAGTGGCCACGTAGGCAAGTAAGCAAATAGTCGTGTAGACCGTCAATGATTCTAAAGTCTTTCAAAGGGGTCCCTCAGGAACCCTTCAAAAGGAGAGGGGGTCCACTCAAGGGACACATTGTTTGAAAGGTGAGGTCTAGTCAGGTTGCCCCCGAGCTAGACGTGAAGAAAATGAAACAGGTCTAGTCAGGCTGCCCCCAAGCTAGACATGAAAGAATCCATTTGAGGTAAGGAATTTCAAAGGGGGGTCCCTTGGGAACCTGCCGTGAAGAAAAAGGGGGGTCCACTCAAGGGATGCATAGTTCGAAAGCAAATGTTTCTTTTCCAGAGTGATCCATCATCAAGGGATCCTTTCGAAAGATGTTCACTTCATCAAGGAATTCGAAAGGAAGGATGTGCCCCCACGCGAGGGGAAGATTAAAGCTATTCCTGCTTCAGAGGAAGGTTTTCAAGTCATTTCTTTATGAACCCGTGATAAAGGAAACACATTCCGTTAGGGTTCCAAGTTGAGAATGTGGTTCCGAAGAAAAGTTCGCGCGAATTTTTGAGAAAAGATTCGTTAGCAACGAATGTGTTTTCTGAAAATCAAAATGTTAAAGGAGAAGCGTTGTCACACATGAGAGGGACAACTCAAGCAAAGAAGAGAAAAAAGGTAAAGGTAAAGAAAAAGAGAGAAAAACATAAATAAAGGACACAGGAGGATCTTGTTTAGCGGGGTTAGATCTGTCCAAGCTCATATAAATAATAGGTAACTGCGGTGCAAGGCCAAAGATCATCAATCCCCAACTAGATCGGGAAGAATGCATGAGAAGACAAAGTAAAATAAAAAATTGGGTCAACATGGAAGGGAATCCTTAATGCTCCCAAAGCTTTACATCATCCCCAATTTGTCAAAAATCAAGCACAAACATGGAAGAATGATGATACAAATAGAAGAAGGTTTATGACACAAAAACCACGCCTGTATCAAAGCACCAATAGGGGTGACGAGGGTCATCCAGGAACACATAGCACGAGCATGGGGGAACACATTACAAAACACACACACACACACAAGATCAAGAAGGGGTCTCCTCCTAACATTGATCGACCAAGAGGTCATCCACTTCCCAATCCAAATCCTCATAAGGGGAAGGAGGAAAAGCTTGAAATGGTGGGATGTTAAGAGGAGAAGCATTTGACCCTCCTGCAACAAGGGCCAAGGAAGAAGCCGGCATGAGGTCTTCTTCACCGAGTTGTTGTGGAGCTAAGGTTAGCGATTTCAAGAAGATCGCTGACAAGGCTGAAACTTCATCCACAGAGTTAAGCATGTACCCCACAGGAGTGTCATGTCTAACTTCAGTGGATGGGGCAGGTTGCGCTTGAGATTCACTGCTAGGCTCACCGAATGACTCGGGAGCGATGACGAACTCAGGGGAAGTTGGGACTGGTTCCATCACCAAGACAAAACAAGTCAACACAGGGCCACCTTGTGAAGAAGGTAGACTCCTCTTATGTCCTTCTCTGCCGGAAAGACCACACCCCACCTCTTGTTTTGTCGAAGGAGATGAACTCCCCACAGACAAGGCTAGAGGCACAAAGGAAGAGGAGGAAAGAACCACATTGGATACAACCGAGGTATTAACCATATCCACGGGCTTCAAGAAAGGTTGGACATCCAAAATGGACATCAGCAAGGGTGGCTCCACCGAAGGAGTGATGAACACCTATACCTGTTGGGGGTAGGTGCATTCATACTAGCAACGGAAGCCGAGAGCAATACAGGACTGGATTGAAGAGAAGTAGAAGGAAGGGGGAAGAAGACACTACAGGAGGCCCTAAAGCAGTGGTTGTCATTTCTTCCTCCTTCCTTTGTGAGGTAGCCTGCTTAGCCAAGAGAGCCTTTCACCGGCACTTGCGCTCGCGCGCAAGGTGGTTTCTACGACTCTTTGAGTTCGAGGCCTGAGGTTGGGAAGGAACAAAAGGCTCCTGCTCAACTATGGGAACATCCACCATTGCCGTTTCTGGTGGAGGGATAGGTTCTTGCATGGGAGTAGGAGGAACGGGCTAAGGAGCGGTAGGAGGAGTCAACTTGAGAGCCTCAACAATGGGCCTCTTCCCGTTCACTGCCTTAGGAGCAGGAGCGGTAGGAGGCCGCAGATCGAATTCTCTCTGAGAACCTTTCTTCCTACCATATAAGAAATACCATGGTCCAGGATATTCATTGGGGAGGTCCACGATCCTGAGCTTGGGCCTATGCCAAGGAGGAATCATCGGACTTAGCGGATAGTCGTCAAGCTAGCTTATCCAATACTCTTCCCAAGAAGGGAGAGAAGATGAGGAAATCTGGGAGGAGGTAGCCTTCTCTTTGCCTTTACAGGAAGGAGAGGGAGCCAACATGGACTTCTCCTTCCCTTTCTGGGAAGGGAGAGTAGTCGGTGCAGGCTTCTCCTTCTCCTCTCAGGAAGAAGAGGTAACTGATTGTTCTATCACGGGAAGGGTCAACCTTGGCTCCCCCTTGCCCCTAGTTTTATAGTTTACATAATTCTTGTAAAGTAGGTTCGTTCTCAGAGGAAGTGGACCAAATGGGGAGGGCCAAAAGTGATCCAAAGGATATCCACCATGGGACACAAAGGGCTGGTATCCAGTGTCATGCACTACATGCACGACACCTTCATGGGAGAATTTTAAACATTTGTGAATAACGAAGGCGATTCCATTCATGGAGGCGAGCCAGGGTATGTCTGGCTTCAGCCTGAATAGATCTAACTCTGGGATAACATCGAAAACTGTGTCAATAGCCCTTGGTCCAACCAGGATGGACAAAGTTATTGAGCTGTAAAGTTTAAGACACATACCATTGTGTGTACGGATGGTAGATTTTGCTTCTTCATATTTTTCCTTTTGTAATGAATTTAATACTAATGTTTCCTCAATGATAACATTCACGCGACTTGTGGGGTCTATCAAGACTCTTGTCACAATGTTACCATTGACATGAGAAGGAATGTAGAGAGGCGAGGGTTTGTTGTTTAAGGGTAAATCTTGTGATGTGAATGTAATGTCTGGTGAACCGGGTGTGGGTGGAGTAGTAGAAGTCACCATGACCATATTGACATAGGCCTCGGGTTGGGTAACAAAATCAGTGGGATCGATAATCATGTTAGCAGAGTGTGATGGAAATGGGTTTGTGTATATATGCAATTCACTATTAGCTTTTGCCATTGATTTGTTAGCATTTTGTTTACTCCCATCGAGACGAATGGTACCGTTCTTGATGCGGTCCTGTATCTCATGATGCAACTGCATACAAAATTCGGTATCATGTCCATTAACTCGATGGTATTGACAATAAGTTCTCCCATCATACCAATTAGGGTAAGGTTCTTTAACAGGCTTAAGACTTGGCAAGGTTATGATCTTATCCTTCAACTGCTTATGTAGGACGGAAGTATAAGATTCCAATAACTTTGTGAACTTTCAGTTACGTTTGAGGCCGTTGTCATCAGCAGCGGCTACCACATTTGTAATGGCCTTACCTTTCCCAGAGATTGATACAATGGAATTTCCCTCAAAATGGGAGCGCGAGGAGGATCCCCCGAATTGAATAAACGTCTGTTGGTACTCTCATAAGGTTGCACACAAGTGGGCGAAAGAAGGGTATTTCATAAGGGCGAACTTCTCTTGCCAAGACCTTTGTAAGTTCCCTATGAATACCTTTTGCATATCAGAGTCGGGTAGCTGATACAATATTTTTGAAAGGAGCGCTTGGGAGCGCGCTATGAAATCAGTGATTTTTTCATTATCTCCTTGTTTACACTGGATGAGATCTGAAAAGGTCATCTTCGGCCCAATGTTTTCTTGAAATTGTTTGAGGAATTGATTTACAAGTTGGTCAAATGAGAAAATAGAGTTGTCAGGCAAGGAATATTACCACTCAAGTGTTGTGTCCTTGAGAGATCGGGGAAATAGTTTAGCCATCAACGCATCATGATGGAAGAAGTCTATGCACAGGGCATTAAAGGTGGACACATGTGTCTGTGGGTCTCCCTTACCATCATATTTCTCAAATTTAGGTATCTCCATTCCTTAGGGGAAGGGAGTGTTTAAGATTGCAATTGAAAATGGGCTATGTCAGAAGAAGGGCTAGAAGATAGGCTGGGAAGAGGCTTGGGAAAGATTCGCCAACTGGCTCTGCATCTTACCCATGTTCTGAATAAGAGTTTTCAGAATAGGGTCATTAGAAGATAGAGGGCCAGAGGAACCTCCTCCATAGCCGCCACCGGTTTGACTTCTGCCAGAACCACTACCAGAGCCACCGCCACCAGTAGGGCCTCCGCCAGAACCACCACCATGACCTTCGCCGGAGCCGCCTCCGCTACCGAATCCTCCACCACTACCAAATCCTCCACCACTCATCCTGCCAAAGCCCCCACCACTAGATGTGGCAGGAGGGATGAAGCTAAAGCCCAAGGGGACCCTGTTTACTTTGATAGTTTCAGGTTTCTCCAAGACAAAAGGGATACTGATAGAAGGGACCACATCGGCCATGTAGACAGATGTGGGAGGCATCGATACTCCTAACTGTCCTTCACGTTCTTCGAAAGTGACTCCTTGTGCAAATCTAGGGTTGTTCAAAGGAGCACATGCTTCGGCAAGACTGAGAAGGCTAGTCAGAAGTTCTATGCCTGTTCAATCTTTACTCATCATATGCTTCAACACACTAACAACCTGAGTGGCTCTAGCCATCGAAGGATTTCTTTCCAAGTGATTTTCTAAGTTGCCCAGTCCTTTAGCGAGGGCAACAACGTATTCTATAGGGATTTGAATGGCATCATACTCGTCCACCGATGATAGCGTAGGAGACGCAGGGGGAGTGGGAATGTGATTAATTTCGTCAACAAATCCCATCTCATTCCTCGACAACTGCTCTTGCATAGCCACACTAACAACGGGACTAGAGAAAATGCCCGTAGAGAGACCAATCGAGACCTTCGTCCTTTCCATCGAGAGGTGTCGTATACTTCTCCTAACGATATACTCAGAAGTTATAGACTAGGTTGTGATGCTCATAAACCTTCACAACACTCAGGAACACAATAGTTACAAAGTACATGAGGGAGGTCTCAACACCAACAGATGAACAGACGTTGGTTCACGTCGGGTTCACCAAAAATGTAAGAGAGGGGGACCACCACGTGCAAGACCCTAGGTCACAAAGGGCCAAGATGTGGAAGGCTGCCCTAACTTACCTCAGCTAAAGGGGTGTTAGGATATGCGGGACAAGAATGATGAGGACTATGAGGTCCTTCAACCACTCTATATACCTAAATTATAAGATGGGGCTAGGCGAGCCGGTTTTTAGGTTCAACACTATGCCTCAAGAAGATCTATGCCCGAGGATGAAACTGCGATCCTTTGATGACATCATGGCACGCTAGCATCTCTAAAGTGTGATGGCATCCGTATGGCCAGACAACAATAGAGACAAGTTCAAACCTAAGAAAATGACTAACAACCTAGCTAACTACCACTAAAGGTCCAAAATAACCTAACTAAATAAACTAAATACTCCCTAATGTGATAAAGCAAAAATGCAAGAGTAAAGGTGGTAAGAAGGATCTCACAAAGAAACTCGTTCACCAAATAGCTCCTCGAATGCACGTTCACCTACACACACAAAGGAGAGGAAAATGTTGGGTGACTGTATAGGGGCCTGCCTCAGTCAGACCCCCGTTTAAGTGTTTCCACCTCCACAGACAACTAAGAAAGCGAGATAAAGAGAACAATGTAATAAAGAGCACAAAATCACTACAAAACAGTAAAGTGCTAACTCAACCAAGTGACAGAGGAGAGGAGAGGGAAGCTTACCACCTCCACCAAGAGCACTCAAGGCTGCTTGGGGGAGAAAATGAGAGTACTTGAGCCTCTGTTGCAATGGTGTTTCATTCCCAACTTGTTCTACCAAAGTGATGGAGTGTTGTGTTTGCTACAATAGAGAGTTTGTATGCTTGGAGTGAGTGAAAGTGAGCTTGTGAAGTGATAGAATGAGTGCTTGAAGTTGTGTAGAAGCTAGAATACATGTTGAAGGAATGAATTTGAAGAAGGAATGAAAGAAACGACCATATTCGGGTTGGTCGGCCGAAGGGGGCATTACAACTTGACTCCCAATGAGAAGTGTAACGCCTCTGCAGGTTTAGCCATAGGAATCTGCCAGGGACATAAGCGCGTCGTGCAGACGTCTGCGCACCGCACGGGAATCCCTGACTGAAACGCCTCCACCGACGCTCAAAATAGGCGCCAAGTGGGATGCAAGCAACGGGCTTAAGTGGAATTAAGCCTTCGAACTTGGTTTTCTAAGGTGGATAAAGGAAAAAAGAGGATTGCACATGGGGTGAAAATTTACTCCTATACAGGAACATATGGCTTGAAAGGAATAGACAAATTTTTAAAAAGGAACAAATTTTTGTGGGACAAATCATCCAAAAAATTAAAATTTCCATCTCTAAAACAATAATGTCAAGCCTATATAAGAATGCATCTACTAATAACTGCTTCTCCTCCTAGGATTCTTTTATCCTTAGAAGTTGGTCTCTCCTTAAGATCCCTAGTGTGGGGTCCATAATGAATAAAAATCCTCATGTGGATAGATCTGTTATCAATTGGATACCACCACCCGAGGATTACATTAAACTTAATTTTTGTGGAGCCTCTAGAGGAAATCCTAGAAAATATGGGGCTTCCTTAGTTCTAAGAGATTTTTAAGGTAATTTCATTGGAGCAATTTGCTTAAGTCTTCCAAATGACACTAATAATATTGCAAAACTTAATGCTCTAAGTTTGGGTTTGAAACTTGCAATTTATCTATCTATTTCTCATATTCAGATTGAAGGAGACTCCATGATTACGATGTCTGTAGTTTTGAAGGGTTACTTGGATACTTGGCATCTAAATTATCTTGTTTCTCATATTTTTCATATTTTGAACAAATTTTCTTCTTATGAAGTAATGCATTGCTACAGGGAAGCTAATAAACAAGCAGATTGACTTGCAAATAAAGCCTTTGATCAGAATTTGCATTTAAAAGTTCTTTCATATCAAGAATATTTGAATTTGGTGAATTCATAATGCTAAATACTATTCTATTGACTCCTGGTTGTATGATCATGCCACAGATTTTGTATTTTTATCTTGTTATCGGCCTGAATTAATGATCTTATTTGGTCAGGTATGAATTCAAATCAACTCTTATATGTCTTGATACATTGGTATGTATTTGACATGTTGGTTCAAATTTGATATCGTGACCTGAAGGGCCGCATAGGTGGCAATTCTGGCCTAATCATATTGTTGAGGCCTTAATAGATGTACACTTATCTAAAATGATGTGGCTTCTTTGACTCGCATATGTGGAAATCTTACCTCTGTTAATATGAAATATCTTGCAGGCCCCTCCTTCATACTAATTGCATTTAGGGAATTATTCCCTTTTTCGGTTAGTATGTGGGAGCTTTGGTTGCGATTTTAAATTTCATTATTCTTGGGAATAATGCACAGTACTGGTTATTTTACATTCCCAAGATCAGGAATTTGTGGTTATCGACTCTTTACTTGTCTCCAAATTGGGGAAACATTCCCATTTGTCTGGCGCAAGTATTCCATATATAGCAACACTACTAAATTTGAAACTTGCAAAGATATTTGTTTTGACATTTCATTTAATGATTCACATCTACTGCCATTTTCTTGGTACTTGTGGCTTGTGCGAATGTCTCCCTCACATGTTCTTTTCACATGAAATCTGGGAATAGCTGGGTGTACGTGGGCCACCAACTAATTTTGGGCTCATGCATTTAGCGGATTTGATGATCCTCATATCTTATCATTGATTCAAATTCGCAATATCCTAGTACGGTGAGATCACCAAAGATCAAAGTTGAGACAAACGGCATGGTTATATCATTTTATTTATCGGCATAATGAAGTTGGCATTATTTGTTATTTGTGCACCACCCTTTGGTGCAATAAGATTATAATGGCATTTAATTCCTTGCTTGCACCGTATGACTTCCAACGTGCGATGAAGTTATTAAGAGGTTATCTCTGGTTGTTTGTCTTTGCATCTTTCTTGCTTCTTGCTGAAGACACAATGTAGAATTTTTTCAGAGTGGTGGTTCCACCAATATACCATGAACTACGGGATGCAAGGCCTTTCTGCTCTAAAAAATTGAGTGAAACTTGCATCTTGGAATGCAAGCCAGTGGAGGACGCAATAAGAACGATTTTGGGGAATGACAAGTTAGAATTTCATTCCATGTCTCTCCCGCATGAGGTAGCATCTCGTTTTGTTTCAAATTTAATGGATGTTTTATGGTGCAGTGAGATGGTTAAATTTTTAGCTAGCTCTTACATTTTGCCTCGTGTTTTTCCTCTTTCTTCATTACAAAATGATGTTGAGGATTATGACATTTTAAATGGATCTAACCTTGTGGGAGGTGTTCTTTTCCATCAATTCATCCTTTTTGACCGTTCCATCTCGGCTCTCTTAACTTTGATGGCTCATGGCTTGCTTGATGATTATTCTTATGACTTCATCAAAAATTTACATGGACTCAAACCTAGATTGGGTCACACAATTTCAAATATGCTTCTGGATCTCTTTGATGCAGTGCAATTACTGATTCGACATACTTTGGTGGAACCCCATTCAACACCATATTTTCCTCCACCTATAGATTTCATGGAGTCTTTGGAGGAAAGTGGGATTTATTCATAAAATATTGGTAAAAAAAATTTTGTAGCTCATGGTTCTCAAAGCTTTTTCAATGGAAGACTACTCATTTTGCAAACTCTGCAATGGTTCTCAGTGCTTCAATGGTTTTCTTGATACTCGACTTATGGTGCATCTCCTTCTTCTTCAAGAAAAATTTACATCTCTTCTGCTTCATTTATTATGGAACTACCAGTGAACTATGTATTTTTTTGTATTTCCTATGCTCGGTTTTATTTTGTGGTGCAGGTGAACTTTATGGTGCCCGAGATTTTTCCATTGTTGTAGCTCGAAACTGTAGCTCGATACTCAGTTTGTGGTGCAAGTTCCATTGTTGTAGCTCGATTCTCAATTTTTTCCCATGCTTCTGAAAGAAGTTTCTTCGACTTGGCTTCCGTTTTCTCAAATTGGAGTTTTTTGTTCTCTCATAGAGTCATATTGTTTCAATGCTCCATCCTTGTTTTCTCCAAGGATATAATGTAACTATTGTTAACCCAACAATGGGGTTTAAGGTTTCTTCTCGGTGAACGGGTTCTCTTAATATTATCACCCGTGTTTTTGTATTCTAACATATGTTACTATGGAAATTTTTAGTTCTATCACTGCCATAACTTTTCATATACTCTTTCTCTCTTCAATAAAAGTTTGTGGCTATGCCATTTTTATTTTTTTAAGATGTAAAAAATGATGTTGACAGATTTATTAGAAAATTGTATTTAACATTTTTTTGATTTATTATTATAGATAAAAAAAACTTTGATGTTGCATGTGTGTGTGTAAAGAAAATGTGAAATATTATTGCACAAGTTTATAGTAAGATTTTTTTTAGAGATTATATGTAAATTTTTATTTATTTATTTTGAAAATTTGTTATTGAAAGATTTATGAATAATTTATGCATTTAAAAATAATGATTTGAGATTTGAAAAAAATAATAATAATAAATTTGATATCAATTATTGCAGATGTAATAAATAAAAAGTTGCATATAAAATTTTATTGTTTTTTTTTTAAGATATAAAATTTTATTGTTACTATATGTAGATTTGATATAAAAATTATAATAAAAATTTTGAAATCTATATATTGAAATTGAGAAGAAACTTTTTTTTTAAAATTATTTAAAATCTATCGGCTTCAAAAAACTTAGTTTCTTGCACAAGGATTAGAAACAAAAAAAAAAAAGAATTTTTAAGCTCTAGTTTAGCTCTTCTCTTCTTCTTTCAAGAGTGCCTCCAAGGTGAGTGCTCCAAACAGAAGGCAAACCTTCAACAATATAGCTCAACAAAAGATGAGTAAAACTTGCTTGATACCATGAAAGGAACAATAAATGAAATAAACAAGATAAATGGAAAGTATTAATCCAAGAGCAACTGTTTGAAGTAAAATATTACCATGAAGATGGGAACCATGAGCAAGCACACCAACATCCAAAACAAGACACAAGATTTCTTAAGAGAGAAAAAGCAAAGAAAAAACCCCTTATATTATGAAGATGTCATAAAGCCTAAGAATATTACAAGTAGAGAAATAGAGAGATAGAATGCTTCAAGTGAAGAATGAGAAAAACACCTCAAATAAATAGAGGTGAGAAAAAAGTTGCATAAGTAACTCCCATGTTGACCTTTCATCTTATGTGTGTGTAAGGTGTCAAAATCCTCATAAGGAGGAGGCTACACCTAAGCCTTAATATTCCTCCAAAAAAATAATTATAAAAATGAGTCATTCTCACATGTGTGAGAATACTCAAATAAGACAAAATACTTGTAAGGGTTCCTTTGGATTATTCCTACAAGTATTAAATAATACAATGAATAATCTTCACCTGAGTAAAGATTAATTTTTAACACATCACGTGGAACCTAGTACATCTCCCATACAGACGAAAATACTTGATCTTACAAGACTCAAGCTCCTTCAATTGGCATGTCTTCCCAAACATCCTTAGTCAGTACTAGTACTCAAGGCATGAGAGGGGCATCCATTATCTTGGTTAAATTTAATTACCTTGTTTCATTAATTTCTACTTGATTAAATGACTCCCACCCATGATCAACCTACAAGCCACTTTGGGTTGGGTACACATTGCGAGCCGCTCCCATAACCCTCTCTAGTACTTTATTCCTAGGCTCTTCACACTCACCCCAATGAGTGTGGCATGGAAAACAATGCACAGTTCCAATTTCCAACAAAATTTCACATGTTTCCACAAGATCTATTTCAATATTTTATGAAGTAGACCTTCGTTTAAACATTCCAAAACAACACATTTTACACAAAACTTCCAAATTTTCTCAACTTTTCAATACACTATAAACTAGGAAATTTATTCAAACCCCATTAAAAAAATCAAAAATCAAAAATTTAAGAATACCCTTTGGTGCCAAAAGTGCCCAACACCCATTATAAGCTATAAAATTCACACTTTCATCATTTAATTGGGCATTATAACCCCATTTCAATAAAAAAATCTCCAAAAAAAATCTAAAACTAATAATTTAGCATGAAATTTAATCAAACAAAATGCATTGGGAGGTTTTCACACTCCCCTAATCCTAATCCAACCTTTCAAAATGAAAGAAAATAAGTAAAGGAGAAAAAATTAGCAAACTACCTCAAATTATGACAAAATTTTGGAGAATACATCAAGCACACCCAACAAATGCGCATGATAGCTTCCACACACCCCTTTCAATTTATATTTCGATGAATCTGAGCCCATTGAATTCACCTTCCAATTGCTCTCTCAATCAACAAATCAAAATTTCACAAAAAGAGGGTTTTTCTCCCCTCATAATTTTCATCCAAAAAATTACATAATGAAAAAGAAAACCCCTTTTTCCTATTTACCCCTTTTCCATTTTCAAATAAAAAACAATGTAAATTCATTTTTATTCCTTTAAATCCCATTTCCCTCAGTTTTCAAATAAACATTTAAATCCATTCCTAAACAACATTTATTGTTTGAATTCACGATTTAAATCCATATAATCCTATATTCAATTAAATTATGAAAATCACAATTTAAATAGGATAATTAAATAAAGCATGACTTGCATTTCCGAACCTAAGGAATTACACCAAATAATTAATTATTAATTCTACTTTTTCCCCTTTCTTGAAACACATAAAATATTTCAATAACAAACATAAGAAATCATTTAAATTCCTCATGTTTCATTTATAGAAAACACTGAATTTCTATCATTAATTTAATAAGACATTTATTGGTCATCCATGACATAGAGGGATTCTGGAATAACTCCTAACTTGGATTTGAGTCAATACTGGTCAAATATGACATACCATACTCTTCAAATATGATCATAGAATAGATAGGGGAGCCCAGTGTGACATCTCCAAAATAACCATTGTTCGGGAATAACTCAGCCATGTTAGCCAAGTGGAGAAATAACCTTGTACTTGTAACCACTCAGGGCACATGAAGGGTACCTACTCAATGTATATATAGTCGAAGCACAACATAATCACCCAATGGAGTACAATAACATAAAGCATAAAAGTATGTACATACATTCATTTATATAAATCTTTCATTTTGAACATCAATAATCAGGTCTACATTTAATCACTGCATATATAATGCACACATCACTAAATTGAAGCATAATGATAAACCAAGCATTTAATCATCACATAGGCATGCACACATCTCAAGGAAAACACCACCAAACAAATCACAAGGAAAACGATGATGTTGAAACATCAATCCCACATCAATAAGGTGCAAATGAGAGGGGCACTGCAGGGTGTGGACCCTCTATAGAAATGCAAAGTCACAAGATACATAAGGATCAAGAAAATCCTTGTTTACCTCAAGATTTAGTTGAGCTACCCTCCCTGTTGGGGATAAAGGAGGGGTAGTTGGTTCCTCTTTCCAACATGAATAATTCAAATGATGTGAATCTTTTATCTAAGAATGTGTTCCATCCTATTGAGAGAAGTTTGGACAATATTTTTAGGATAGCCTAAAGGGGCTCATGCCCTTTTCCCTTCTCCTGGATCATAGTGTTCACCCCCTGAAATGTCTTCGAATAAGGAAAATACGAAGAAGGTAAAGGCAAAGAAGTATTCTAGGGACTCCTTTTTCCCTTTGGTATCAAGCTTGCCAATTAAAGATGGAAATTCTACTAGAAAGGAGCTAGATTCATTTGTGGCTAAGGATAAGATTAATAGAAAAATAAAAAGCTCCCTATAGAAAATTTGTTTCAAGAAACCATGAAAGGTTAGATTTATTGGTGTTTCTAGGTTGTTAGCTCCATCTAGTTTTCCTAACCCTTGTAAGTGGGGTGTTGTTGGTCTGATGTCATTTTGTTGCCTTTGTGTTATTTGTTCCTCATGTGATTATATTTCATGGCCTCTATTGTCCTTTTAAGATCTTTATTAAAGAATATGACTCTTTCAAATTCCATATTTCCATTTTATAACTCCAAAAAATAATATTTACCCATAATAAAAAATAAATAAAAATAAACCTTTAATTGCTATACAAATTGCTACTTTCTTAATAACTATTGTAATTGATTGTTTTCTTTGTTTATATCTATAGTTGTGATAGCTTACTACACTTTGAAGCTCTTTAATTTTTTATATTTGAATTGATGATTTTATCAAGCTTATCAACATCCTGATAGTTTTGGGTTTGTTCATTTGAAAAAGTTATGTGGCAACAACAAAGGAAATAGGTGGATTTGTAAGTTAATCGAAATAGATCAAATTAAAGTAAGGAGTTTGAATTGCCATAACATTTTATATGAGTTGAGTTCAACTCCCTCACACTTTGACTTATAAACTAGCTTAGAAATTCAATACTAACAAGAGTCAAAATGCATTCCACATAAGCTCCACTAAAAGATAAAATCAATCAAAATCAATTGCAAGAGTAGTAAAAATCATGATAATGGATACATTTTTTATGAAGTGGATAGAACAAGTGCTAGGTAGTGTCGAGTACCCACCTTCATAATATTGTAATAATACTACTAATATAGATTAGAATAGTTTCTCACAACTTTAGAGACAAATTGACCACACAAACCCTAATAATATATTTTTTGTGTAAATAAAATGCAAGTATAAATTTATGAGTTTAAAATTTAAGATTTAAGAAAACAATGTGGCAGCTCCATAAACGGACCTAAGTATCTATGAACCAAACACAAACTATATTCAAATATATTTTTCCTTTAGAAAATTATAAGCTTAGGGTTATTTTTTATTTGTAGATATTTTTATTTTATTATTTTAATTATTAAAAATAAATATTTTAACAGAACTTTTTAAAATGTAAATAAGAGTTCATCTATTTCATTGTACTCCTTTTAATGTCCTAATTCAATATTCAATAATATTGTAATAATACTACTAATATAGATTATAATAGTAATATTATATTCAATAATATTAGTAATAATACTAATATAGATTAGAACAAATTTTGTTTAAGGAGATACATCCTTGTGCAAAAATGAATGCAATGTACGTCTCAATTGCATAGCAAGAGTTACAAGACATGTTATGCCTAACATTAATCAACCATTTTAAAGCTAAGCAATACACAACTTCTCCCATATATAGACCAACAACTAATAGGTCACACTATCTTATAGCTTTGTAATGGGGAACTAACATGTTGCAAAGGTGAGACAAATTATTAGCATGGAAGAAATGCTACCTTTCATCACTTGATGTGTAAAAATAATAGATGAACCTACAACATAACCAATTTGGAATCAATGAAGATCTAATACAAATTATAGGCTCTAAGAAAAACTTTATATCGACTTATAGATGAGATTTTATCTAAAAAAATAGCTTTATTTAAAATAATATCTCTCACAAGTGATCAATGCTCATAACATCACAATACCAGATACAATTACAACCCTTCATGCCCTCAACCACAATTGTGGGTGTCGTGACTTTGTAAAATTTGAAAACCTTTGTTTTCGAAGTTCAAGGTTGTCCTTATGCCTTTTGTTGCCTCCTTTGTAGTTTTGAAGATCTTTGTAGGCTAAAATCGCAAAAAAATATAAGCTTGTGCTTGGGCACAATCTATTTAAGCCATCACAATGCACCATAAGCATCAATGGTCCATACATCCAAAGCGTATGTGTTTGTCAAACTTGTCAAAAAGTAGGAAAATTGTCAAACGTGTTTGTAGCAACTTTCACCCAAAAAATTGTCTCACATAAAAAAAAACTTTCAAACAATTGAAACATTCCTCGTCTTCTCTGGAAAACAAATTTTAATTTGCATTCATTATCTTCATTTAAAAGACTACAAAAATCTTTCTCAACTCAAGAATTTAGTAGCTCTAAAACTCATATATATATATATATATATATATATGGATGGTCTATCTTCTCATCCCATGTTTGGCAAGTTGTGTATTCGGTGTGAAGTGATAGATGCTCCTCTAAAAACATACTGAGTGTGCTCCGAAATATCGATCTAAAAACATATACAGTTGAATTCAAAAACTTACTCTAATACTTCATGGACTGTGGAAAAATCATACCAACTAGATGCTCCTCTACTTTGAAGAAGTAATGCCCGCGCCTTTTAGATGTCATCATAGATGAAATATTGCAGACCCGACTAAGCTACCGGGTAAAGGACTTAGTGATTGTCGGGGGTTTTGTGATGTTAATTAGAACAGGAACTCTGAAGCCAATGCAAGGTGGGGGAGTCGTTAATCTGTGGTGAAGCCCGACATGCTATCAAGCGAAAGCCTCGACACCTAGTGGGGAACTGAGGATATTAATTCCCTGCTTCGGGGTGATGATTATCATTCCAGGGCCTATATACAAAGGTGCATACTCAACAGGGAATTAGCAATGCAATAAAAGTAAGAAATAGATATCCCCTTCATAGTTTTGGTTTTTTCTTCGTCTCCTTGTCACTACCAGGATTACCAAGATCGTTCAAAAGAAGGCCACTTGAAGGGTTTACACACAGATAGGCCACTTAAATTCGCATGCACAACTCCCATAGTCAAGGGTAAAATTGATTTAATGTAGTACAGACTATATTTGTCAGGCTTTTTATCCATATTAATGATCTTTACCTTTGTAAGCGATCCGATCCTGCAAGCATAATTGGGAAAATAGGGAAGGGAGAGGATGGATTATCTAGCATGTTCTAATAGTTGTTATAGTATTTGATGATTTAATGTTCAATATTTTTAATAATATTAGATCAATAGTTGTGACTTTAAAGTTGTTAGTATTGATGAACATTACTCATGATTGAATGAAATGTATTCCTTAGATCTAAATAGCAACAAATCATGTGATGCCACATCAGCACACCAATAAAACATGATTTAGTGCACAAATATCATTCTCACTTTTTTTTGGGCCTTTTTGGATACCATGACAAAAAGCATGTTGATGTGGCATCATATTTGATGATGTGGTCTTGAAACCTTAGTTATAAGTAGGGGATTTTCCAAGTAAGCTACTATAAAAAAATTGGGAGTGATTTGAAATTTCCACGTAAGATTTTGAGAAGCACAATGTTAGGGTGCTCAACTACCAGATCCTCTCCCCTAGAAAGGAGTATAAAAAACTAGTGAGATTGAAAAAAGAGTACATGTAAAAAAGATAGGAGTTGATTTTTTTGTGGGAAATATAATCTGAAAGGATTTTGGCAATAACTGCAAAATAAAACACAATTAAAGTGAACAATATTACATATTCACAACGACTAGAATATGCAAAAATGTTGTATGAGAGAGTGCAAGATAAAGACAATCCCAATGATCAATTTGATGGATAAACTCTTCTCCACGAAATACATCAAAGAAGGAATTAAAAAGCTTGAAGTGGGTAAAGCTCATGACATATATGGCTTACAAGAAGAATACATAAAATGGGGCATTAAATCGCTCACACCTCACATCAAAAGAATATTCAATGGGATTATTTGGAATGGTTTTTTGACAAATTGGATGACTAGTATCATCATCTCCTTGCTCAAAAGTGGTGATGTCAACAACCCCTCAAACTACCGCACTATAATGATCAACCCTCTCTTCAAAGAACTCTTTGAAAGAATGATAGAGCATCAAATTAGTATTTGGGTAAAAAAGGAAGGAAAGAGGGAAAAAGGGCAAGTGAGCTTTAGCCCAAAACAATCTACCATTGATCATTGCATTACCCTTAGACACTTATTGAGAAAGTTTAGGATAGATAGGGAAGAGAGGTTTTTTGTTACTTCATTAACTACAAGAAAGTGTTTAAAATTGTCCCTAGAAGCAAATTAAGGATTAGAATAGAAGGGTTGGGAATTCTAGAAAAGTATAAGGTTATTTTTAATAGGTTGTATGATCAAGTATGAGCTAAAATAGAACCAAGAAAGGATTATCATAATGTTTCGGGAGTAACTTTGGGGTTAAACAGGGTTGCTTGTTATCTCCTACACTATTTGGGTTCTACATTAACAAATTAGAGGAGTAGATAGACAAGTTTGGTGGTGGGGGTGTTCACTTGATCGACTATATAATAAAGTTGCTTCTATATACAGATGTTCTTATTTTAATGACAAAAACAACACACGATTTTAGGGAACACTTGAAATCTGTAGAATTAGTTTTCCAAGAGGTTGGGATGTAGGTGAACACCAAAAAAACTAAGGTCATGATCTTCACCTTGAAGAGAAACAAGGCTCATATGGAATTTGTCTTCAAAGGAAACCCCTTACAAGTGGTTAACAATTATAAATATATTGACCTTGATTTCCACAATAAGCTCAACTAGGAGACGTGTAGAACAAAAAGGATACATGAAGGATGGAAAGCCTTATACTCATTGCAAAATAAATGTAGAAGGGTTGACCTGTGGGATTAGAAAACTAAGAAAATTGATTAGGTTGTTAGTGGTGTCAATGGTGTTATGTGGGTGTGAAGGTTGGGGTGGCAATATATCAGCAATGAAGTGGACATAGATAGAGAGATTACAAAAGCATCTAATCACAAGTAGCCTCAAAATAAAATTATCAAATCCCTATGAGATTTCCTTAGTTGAAGCTAGTGATTTTCCTAAGGAGACAAAAGTTATGATCCATTCTAGAGCCAACACGCAAATTTTTTTTTTATTTATGTTCAAGAAACCAAAGAAATTTGAGGCAGGAGCATAGGGTCAACTGGTGTCACACTCCAAATAGTAGTAGGTGCAATGGTGGTGATTATAGAAGTAAAAGTTAATTCCATTTTTCTTTAACATGGCATTATCGTCTGGGTGTGTTGTTTTTCCCATGAAGGTAGTGGAAATGTGTTTTAAGAATGTTATATGTGGGTCCAATGAGGGCAGGCTCTACGATAGTGTTTGGTAAAATCAAGGTGAGTCTCCTATTGCTTTTGACAATTCAATGTTTTAAAAAAAAAAATTAATGTGTGGTTGCATCATTTTCATAGGTTACTTTTTATATCTTTTGAAAAGGAAAAGTCTTTTTAAACTCTAGCAACCATAAAATTAGGCTTGAGGTTCTATTTCATATGTAAAAAATAAACTCAACAATGGTTATTATAAAACTAGTCTCAGCTATTATGGTAGATAACCCTACATTACAAGAAGTGGGACCAACAACAAACCATTCAAAACACTGAGAAGATATAGACATCGTTTCATTGGAGGAAGTTGGAGGGAAAAGGGGAGTAGGGAACATGAAAGAAAGTAGAAAGGTACCTACGCAGGCATGTTAGTACCATGTGTTCCATCTTATCCAACAAGGAATCATGTGTTATGTGATGATCTTGTGTTGCTGATTTGTGCCTTATTTCTACTATCTTATGTTGATGTTATTCTTTATTTATTGTTGTTATAAGTTCACATAAGGTAGTGTTTATAAGCATGTTAAGTTGGTTGTTTTTTGGCATCATAAAGAAGATGGATCTAGTTATGGTATTTCCATATTAAGGCAACTTAATTTTCAAATTTGCATATAAGTTTTATATTTTCATGTTGTTGTTGTCCAAGCCTTGTATCTCATCCATTGAAGTCTTTTTTGGATAGAGATTGAATTTCCCAACAATCAGTATCGAACCTGTTTATTTCTCATCATTTGGTATCAGAGTTGAAGGTTAACTAGGTTTCGGGTATTCCTTCTTTTTTGATTTCTTAGCCTAGCAAGCTTGATGGAATTTGTTAGAAGGAATTGGAGGTTGTTGGAAGGATTTTGGGGCAGCAATGAATGTTTTTGAGTTAACTTTGTTTTACATATTTGTGAAAATGGAAACCATGGATATTGTCATTGTGATCTAAGTTGGGCATTGGAAGCTTAGGATTATGGATCTTTATGGAGTTGGCTATGTTTTGGTAACTTGGAGCTCTTATTTGGAAATATTTGTTGATCCTCTTGTTTGGTGGTTGTGTTCCTTTACCTTATGGTCATGTGCAACAAGAAGGTGTTCATGTTGGATGGGTAGTGACATCTTGGTGACAAGGAGAAACACTCTTGATTTGGACTACAAAATGGAGTGCTTATGTTTTCTTCATGGATTTAGTCCTTGGTTACATGAAAGCACTAGAAGATAAGCCACTAACCTCTTCTTGAGTTGTGGAGCTGATATGTTTCAGATGTTGTAAGATCCTTGACAACTTGGTTTTCCTATTTGGGTTGTAGTTTACACTTGTTTTCAATTGTGGGTTTGTGGATTTGTGCTTATTTCATTATTCAAATGATATGTTTGATGTGAATATCTTGATGGTTATATGAATTTCAGATTCACAAAGATGTTTTTTCATGTTTTACATGTTAACTAAAATATATGGTATGTAGATCTGTGATGAGACTGTATTCAGGGTGTTTTGGATGAAGACGGTTATAGGTTTGCATGGTTGCTTGGAGGGTTCTTATTGATCTATGGTTACTCCTATGTGGGTTCATTTAGCAAATCAAATCTAGCATTGATTCTCGTGTTTGAGTCTTGGAAATCCACATTTTATACCTAAATATATTTGTTTAGCATGATACTAATGTTTGGTTGAATCTATTTTTCAGTTATTTGAGATTGAAGCACTGATTATGTATTTCTCTATTGAGATGTTGCATATGTGCAGATCTTGGAAAATTGTTTAATGTGGATTCTATTTGGTAAACCATATTCTTGGTCACCATTATTACATTGGTATGCTTATTACAGTGAGAGATGGTTATTAGGAGTACCTGATATTGTTGTTCATTTGAATCTTTAGTAGTTGTTTATGGTGCATGATAAGCTTTGTTCACTTTTATTAGATTTTTGGCAATGATATTGGTCATGATGCCATAAATAACCCGGTATTACTTTCAGTGGGAGCTTTATGCAGTTACAAAATGTGTTCTATCTTCTTTGTTTCAATATTTTGGTTCTAAGTTGTTGTTGCAATGTGTAGTGAGCCATGGATAATATTTGATTAGAAGATAGATGGTCTTTTGCAATGGTTGTTGGTGTCATAAGGAGCTCTTGGATTCTGCTTTAAAATTGTAGTGAGAGTTATGACATCTTTGGTTCTATTGACAAAGGATGTGTAGCAGTTGTATCTTCTTGGTTTGGAGATTATGGTTGTACTTTACCTTTTGGGAGCTCATGGTGTTGAGTTCTTTGATTGTGTTGGGGCCATGGAGGATCTTCAATTAGGAGATGGTTATCACGATGCCTGAAGAGCTTAGTTACACAGTTCAGTGGGAGCTTTGGTAGTGATGTTGATTCATCATTTTGATGATGGATGGTTATGTGATCTCCTAGGAGGGGATATTAGATCATGATGTCATGATATGTTCTTGATTCTATAGTTGAAATTTTAACAATGGTCTTGTTTAGTTCTCGTTGGTTTTGAGTATTAATCATTTTCTTCGAGCTTCATGATTTTGTAGGGTTGCATTTGAAGTTGATATGGATTGATTGGTGGATGCTCATGAAGACTAGAGAGACATGGGTGAGGCTAAGAGATCTCTTATTTATGGGATCATATGTTGAGATGGTTACTCTTTGATGAGGATTTCAGCAAAAATATCGAGGAGCCTACACCTGGTTATGGATGTGAATCCATTATGGACCTAAAGAGAAGATTGTCATTTTTTGGTGTTTTGTGCACAAGACAATCTTGTATCCCACTCTTGGTCTACTCGACAAGTGAATGATCTGAGAGGTATTGCCCACCTGATTATCATATGAATTCTTTATTTTATATCTTGTCTTCTCATATGAGTTATTCTTGAATATAAGCATTCTGAAGACTTGTTAAGAAGATCTGTGTGCTTAATGATTTTTTCGTTTTTCTCCTTTTTTTTTCTTGAGCTATGGTTCTAGTTCTAAGGACTTATTTGGAGAGGTATAGGAAATGGTTTGTGGCTTTAGGAATATTCCCTTTGTTTTGGGATTGATTGGTTGGTTTGATCTACCTTCTATATGAGAGCTTTACATCTAATGCTGCCATGTTTTCACTTGATTTGAATGTTAGATGTTGGTATCCTTTCGATTTGAGAATGGTGAAGGAGATATTACATTACACAACTTGGTATATGTTAGTGTAGAACAAGGATACGATTTGATTTGCAGGTTCTCTTTGGTCATGGTATTCTTCCAAGATGTTAGGTTTCACATCGTTGAGTGAAGAACTTGGGAGAGTTATGGAGACTATGGTGAGAGAGGTATTGCAACATATTTGTTTGCAGGATTTACATATCATTGTATGTTTCCTTAACACTACGTAATAGAGGAGTTAGCCACGTCCTCTTTGTGAAGTACTATAGATAGACTTCATATACCTTGATCTATTTTCAGATTTTAAATTACTCATGTAGTGGGAGTTTCTGGATGTGTGTCTGGTTATCCTCTATGATATCTAGGTATGTTGGTTACTAATGTGATGATGAGTTTGCATGTTTCATTGGATTGGGATCTACGAGTTATGTAATAGTGTGGGTTGATCACCCATTTGATTATAGTGGGATGACTCTAATGTAGACTATCTATATCCATGAGATTATTTTAGTGTTTATGCAAACTTGTTAGTTGGACTTGTTCGTGGTCATTTATTCATTGGTATGTTGCATTGAGATAGGAGGATGGATATATAGAGACTTGATTGTAGTTTTTTGGTTGGTATGTTGATGGCACGAAGTCTTACCTATGTTTGGTATACCTTGGTTTGAGGTATGGTTATCTTAGATGAGTTGCAATTTATTGTGGTTGCTATTCTAGGTGGTATGAGTAAGGCATCTACTCAGAGCCTTTGTTATCATTTGAATTTGATGCTTGTGTTCATGTAAATATTGGTGTACGTTTTTGTGATAGTTGATATGTTTCACCTTGGCATGTTCCTTTTTTCCACAAATGACATGTTGGAGGATGTGAAGGAGTTTCTTGCTTGATGGTAGGTTATCATGGTTTCTTTTGTAGGTATCTTGTTGGAGCATGCAAGCATGGTAAAGATTTAGATGGTACATGTTTGGCTAAGGGATGCTTTTACCTTGTTTGTGATTCCTAGGGGTGTATTTACAATGTTGATGTCAAGTGGGAGAATGTCAAGATTAGGTGCCATCCACCTTGTAAATCCTATGTCATATATCATGGTCCCAACATCCTTGGAAACTGTCTCTAGGCACTTAGGGTGTATTGGGAAAAAAAATTGTAATATTATTTCTTACCATTGTTTGTAATATACTCATAAGGGGTGATGCGTCTACTATCAGCAGTAAAGGTGGGTTATGGACATAATTATTTAATATTGTGTTCCCCACATGTGGATGCCTAGAATGGGATAATAATATATAAAGGAAATGGTAAATGAGTGACTATTGGGATTCTCCAAGTGGGTGATTGGAAAGAGGCAACATGTGTCACTTGGTTTTCCATCATTTATTGCAATTAATGTAATGTTTATCTTCTCAAGTTTGGGCACCCAAGTTGGAGGGAAATTATTGGAGCAAAAACTGGTGTCCTTTTGTATTCCATGGAGGATTTCCAAAGGTTGGGGATGCTTGGAATGAAGGGTCATCTTTTGGTACCTTGTTTGGTGCATTAGATGCCTTCACACATATATAAAATCAGCCTCTTGGATGTAGAATTTGAGAGGAATAGCTGACTGTAGTGTTACTCTGCAAGAACAAGGACAGGTTGAGGCATAAGGAGGTTGTTCACAGGTGCATAGGTGCTACTGTGTTGGAGGAAAAGAGGAGAGTGGAAGTGGTTGTATTGTAATCTCATTTATTTGATGATAATGCACACTTGGCCTCTCTTCTTGGTAGAGTTTTTTTCCCCACAAGGGTTTCTCTACGTAAATCCTATGTTATGTGATGATCTTGTGTTTCTGATTTATGCCTTATTTATGCTATCTTATGTTGATGTTATTGTTTATTTATTTTCATTATAAGTTCACATAAGGTAGTGTTTATAAGCATGTTAAGTTGGTTGTTTTTTGACATCATAAAGAAGTTGGATCTAGTTATGGCATTTCCATATTAAGACAACTTAATTTTCAGATTTGCATATAGTTTCAGATTTTTCATGTTGTTGTTGTCCAAACCTTGCATCTCATCCATTGAAGTCATTTTTGGATAGAGATTGAATTTCCCAACAATCAGTGTCAAACTTATTTATTTCTCATCTCTAGCATCCCCAAACTTTTCAAGATTCAAATGTGAATATTTCATGTCCCTTGTGTTGGGATATAGTGTTGCACATTATTGCATAAAATGTCATATTATAATGTTGTAATTAAATAATTATTTAGTTATGATGCACATAAGAGGTGTAGTTAATCACACTAGGTAATTATTTGGGAACCACTTTATGTTGTATTTAGTATTGGATTATTCTTTAATGTGTGAGACATGAGATAATAATTTAATATTGAAAAAATATTTGATAAAGTAAAAACTTAGTACCCAATATTAAATGAGGGGTCAATGGTTTTGTATCCACATGGTTTTATCTTATAACTTGGTTGTATTTGTGTGAGCTTGAGTCTATAAAGGCAAGCACATGTTTAGTGGTTAAGGTTGTTTGGGTGAGTGGGTTGCCATTATTGAGTCTTTCTAAGGAGTGCATATGTGAAGCATGGCATGGGATGTGTGAATTCATGCTTGGACACATGGAGATGCATTGGAGAGGCTTGATTCTTCAGAAGTATTCATGGTAACTCTTGTAAGTGCATGTATTTTTTATTTTTTGAATAATAGATGGAGTATAGATGCTTTTGGAGGCTGGGTTTTTTCCCTCTTGAAGGTTTTTCCAGGGTGTACCTTATGTTATCTTGTGGCTTGTCTATTTGATCTATGCATTATGGTTACTAGCATGCATGATTTTCTCTCATGGGGTTATGTAGGAAATAGATTAAGAATGTGGGTATTATGCATTATTTCCTAACAAATGGTATTAAAGCTTTCATGGTTTCGGGATGTGTGAGCTTCCAATTTTTTTGATATAACTCTAGTTTGAGTAGATTTGGTGCAAAGTTGAATCCATGACAATGCAGGTTAGATCTAAGGCATTACATGGTATGGAACACATGTTACATATGTTATTATGCAAATTTGGGCTTTTCAGTTGTCAAGATTTGTTGGGTTTATTGTAGATCTGAGGCATGCAAAATTTGGGTAAAAAGGGTTTCTTGGATTGAGTTTTTATATGAGAATTTTTTAGAGGAGATTTCATGGATGACCTCGTGAGAAAAAACATACCTCACCATTGCATTCAAGATGACCAAGAAACGAAGATTCATATAAAATTTACCCTATTTTGGAAAAGTCAAAAAGAATGCAAAAAAAATTAGCCCCAACCCGACCGTAGGTTCGTCTAGGGCGTTTATAGAAAATATTTAAAAAAAAACCCAACAAATAAAAAGGTTTATTAAAAAATCTTTGAAAAATTAAAAAAATAATAATATGGGGAGCAGGTCCATAGACCTCACCCCATACCCACTGATAGGGGTACCAACCATTATCGATACGAGATTGATAGTGTTAGCCCATCCCTATTGTCGGTAGGTCCATGACGTTAGAGGGGCTTAGCCTCCCGTGGTTGGCCCAGACCTTGCGGCCTTAAAAACTTTTCCGTCAAAAAATTTATACATTTTTAAATGTTTTTAAAATTTTCCAATTTTTTTAAGAATTGAAGCATTTGATCGAACTCTATAAAATTTTCAAATCTGCCAAGGGCACCATAGGTGCATTGCCGGCGCGCCACCACCACTAGTGGCTCCACCCATTGGCCACCCCAGCTCAACCCCTATAGTAGAATTGGGAAACTTTTTTCAAATGGGCATAACTTTCACCCAGGATGTTGAATTTTTGACTTCTTATACTCATTGGAAAGGTGGTTCCAAGAACTAAGTAGTGGTACAGGTTTAGTTCAATGATTTTTCTATTTTGATTAGTTTTTGGAGCCCAAAAGCCAAATGTTCTCTTGTACATGGTTTTGATCATAACTTTTGCATACAGAATCAGATTTTTGATTTCGAATAAGCATTGGAGAGAATGTACAACATACTACATAGTGGATCAGGTAGATTTTCAGTTTATGGTGTAGGATGATCTTTATACTTATTTGATCAAATTTAAGAGTCTGAAATTAGGGGTGTGATTGCATGAGCATTCGAACGAGTCAAGAGGCAAAACCTTGAAAGAATACATGTTTTTATATGATATTTATGATTATACAACTAATTATTAGTTTGGTGGTTCTTGGTACAAGTTTACAAGTGTTTTTAGAGTTGGAATTTGATGGTGAAAAGTACACATGTTTTCTTTGATTTTGAGGACATGGGTTGACACGATTGGAAACTTGGATTCTTGTATGGGTGATGGTTAAGTTCAGGTACAACATGTGCTATGATTATGTTGTCATGGATATGCGGGTACACTTGAGAATTGTCACGACATGATCATGTATGTAGTTGTTTGGTGGTGATATGGTTTCGTGTTATGAGGTTTTTCTTATCTCCTATATGCTTATTTGGTTCCTTGACTATGGTTACTCGTTTGTGGACATGTTTGGTAAATCAGATCTATAGTTGATTTGGTGTTTAAGTCTTGTTGTCTATAGGATTATCTTATTTGATATCTTGATTTGTAGGTTACTAATGCGATGATGAGTTTACATGCTTCATTGTTTGGATCTTTGAGTTATGCAATTGTGTGGGTTGGCCACCCATTCAGTTGCAGTTGGATGACTCAGTTGTAGATTGTCTATATCCACGAGATTGGTTTAGTGTTGGTGCAGACTTTGTTAGTTGACCTTTTTTGTGGTCATTTGTACATTGGTATGTTGTTTTGAGATGAGAGGATAGATGGTTAGAGTACCCAATTAGTTAGTGATTGGGACTTGTAGCATGTGGTTTTATCATGATGTCATGATAGCTTGGTTGCATTTCATTGGTTACAATTTTCAGTGGGAGATTTTGATAGTGATGACTTGGTGGTGTAGAATCGATTCCTAATGTTTTGATGACTGTTGTATCTTCTTGGTTTGGAAATCTTAGTTTCACTTGTTCTCTAGAGTTGTTGGGATTGCAATTGAGTGTGTGTGGAACTGGATGATCTTCATGGAGGAGATGGTTGTCACGATACCATGTGTAGCTCGGTATCATGGTTCAGTGGGATTTGATGGCAGTGGCATGATTCATCATTGGTGATGGTTACCTTCATGCAGTTAGAGATGGTTGATTCATGGTTTAGAGTGTGTTTGGTATTGTGTATTGGATTACTCTAATTACCAGTTTGCGTATTGACATGATACAAGTTCTTTTGAGACTAAGATGTATGCTTTGTTGTATGTGATCTCCTAGGAGGAGATGGTTAGATCATGATGTCATGATAGGTTCTTGATTTTGCAGTTGGAGATTTGACATTGATCTTGTTGGTTCTCTTGGTATTGAGTGCATTGTTCATTTGATTAAGAGCTTCATGATAGTGTGGTGTTGCATTTTGAGTTTAGCATGGATTGATTGTATGGAGGTGTCATGGATACTCAAAGATGTAGGTGAGGTTGGATTTCTCTTATGATTAGATACATTTTCTTGAGATGATTACTCTTTAGAGGTTTCAACAGGAAGACCGAGGACATTTCACCTGGATATGAATGTGAGTTCATGATGGACCGATAGAGGAGGTTGTTCTTGGAGTGATTCATGATGACTTGGTTATCCTGGAGGAGAATTCTCATTCCCCACTCTTCGTCTACTCAATAGGTTAGCATCTAATAGGTATTACCCATCCTATTTTTGTCATGTTTATATTTCATTCTTTGGTTTCTCATGGGAATGACTTGAGTCATGGTGATTGATTTTAGAGACTCATTTGTGAATTGTTTAGCATGAGTTTATGATGCTTTATCTTTCATGGATATGGATCTTGAGCTATGGATAGTTAGTTCTGGAGGATTCATTCTGAGAGATGTTTAGTATGGTTATCTCCTTGTGCATATGACTTTATGTAATCATTCATTATGAGGGTTTAGGAGATGGTTATTGGGTTGATTTCCTAATTTGGGAATGGATACATTGGGTTTGATTTCCTTGTTAGAGAGTCTTACATCTATGTTGGAATTATTACATGATTCATATCTTGTACTTGATCTATGAGATTGAGTGGTTGGGTGTTGTTGAGGCTTTTCATTTGGATTTGTGAGGTGATCATACTTGACACAGCGTTGCACTTTGAGGTGTTGGTAGAAGGACATGTTATGATTTACAAGTTTTCTCTCTTCATTCTATGGTCCCTTCTTGGAGGTTCATGTTCATATGATTTGGGAAGATTGTGGTGACATGTTGTGAGAGAGTATGCAACTGTTGGTGTTGCATGTGTAGATCATTTTGATTGTTCTTGGTACTTCATTGTTGATTAATTATCACGCCTTGATATAGTTTTGATTGGTAGACTTGATATTGTTTGATATTACCCATGTAGTGGGAGTTCCTGGATATGTATGTTCTTCATTGACAGGTTTGATACATGGAGCTTGTGATTGCGGTTTATGGGTTGCATATATTGTTGGCATGAGTTTTGTTGTACCCAAAATAAATTTTTCCTTCAATGAGATATTTTTCTTAAAATGATCTAAATCATGTAAAAATGTTGTCAAAAGTATGTTTTAGGTCAAACCAAACATAGGCTTTTTGTGGGTTTGTATCAAGGAAGATGCTTACAAATTCCTAAAAAAATGAAAATTAGGGTTTCAAACCCCTAAAAATAGGACCTTTCTAGAAATGATTGAAAATGATTTTGATAGGATAAATTCACTTCACAATCACACTGGTCAAGTCAAAATCACCAAAAAAGTTGTTTTACTCTGGTGGGTCTATTTTCAAGGAAGAAAGCTAGGACCTTCATAGTCAGTAATGGTAGCATGACCAGTACCAAGTGGTGAAATCTAAGCCCTGAAAGCTTCAATGAAGAATTCATGGCAAAAATGCTCAAAAAGATGTTATGTGACGGAGGGGATTTTCAAAAGTGAAAAATGCTAAAAATTGACTAAGTCTGGAGAATGCACGCCTTGCTACTAGAAGGAGGCTACACAATCCAATGCCTTAGTCATTTTTCCAACACCTGTACACACAACATGGTGAAGGTGGTTTCTAGGATGCATGTGTCTGCATCTTCAACGACAATGCTCAAATCAATCACGATGCACGACGAATGTGAAGCACGATGGAATGAAGATTTTCAAAGGAAATGATGAAACTACAAGCTAAAAGCTCCCTTGCTAGCCAAGAGCGCCCTTGAATTCAAAAGGTCAAAGACATTCATCAACTTTCACCAAGGCAATCATCTCCTTTGTGTTTTTGTTAGCTTTCCAATGCATCGTCGAGCAAGGCCACCTAATTCATCAATCACTAGTAAATGTAAGCGAAGTCAAGAGATGTTACAAGTAAGTATTATCAAAAATGATAGTCAAACATGGGAAAAAGCGCCCCTACTGACCAGGGGCACCCTTGAATTAGATGATCCAGATGTCACTTTTGAATGAACTTATCTTCAAGTCATACCTCGACATCAGCTCAGCCTTGCAACGAACCTGTTCACCAGCCTGCGAGACACATCAAACAACAACAACTATTGATCGTTAGAGCATGTAGAATGGAGGGAAAATCAATGCACATCAAGGCAAAAGTGCCCCTACTGGCTAGGGGCGCCCTTCATTTTGAGTCACCTGATGAGGTTTTTAGTAATTGCTTTCTTCAAGACATCTACCTAGCATCCTCTCAGCTTCAAGATCAATCTAGTTGCATGTTCATAGGACCTGTCAAGCGTTCATAGAAGAAGATCAAGCAGAAAAAACCAAAGGTGAAGATGATATGAAGAACATGGAGAAATTGAACAAGTGTTAAGGAAACTGCACCTTCCTAGAAATAGGCACCCAACTTTTTGGGCTAGTAGATGCAGTTTGTAAGCTCAATGATCTCTAGGATGACCTCCTCTGTTTTGATCAATCTCAACAATGACACCGTCAGCAAAGAAAATAGAAAAATCAAACATCTGATGAAATAGATCAAACTGGGACCGTTTGTGAAAGTTACAACATGAAAATGACAAGTCAAAAGGTCAAAGGTGCCCCTCCAGACCAAGGGCGCCCATGTTTTTGAAGTACCTAAATCAAATTTCAAGTTTTGTGAAGCCATTCATCCTTTCCAGGACTGAGCTGGTTATCCATCCTATGTTTCAGCAAGATCATCAGACTCATCAGTCATCGGTGATCTCAAATCAAAACACGAAGGGTCAAACTGGAGGAATTGAAGAACACTCAAGAAATTGACTAAGTCTGGTGAAAAATGCACCTTCTTGGGAAAAGGCACCCAACAATCAAAAGCATTAGACTTAGGTTTAGAGCTTTGCGACTCCCAAGAATACTTCATCAGAGTTGTTCCATCTCAGCAGTGGATCTGTCAGCAACACCTCAAGACCAACTAAGCAACCGAAAACGAAGATCGAACAGAGGCATTTCATCATGAAAAAGAGTGAAAATATCTTCAAATCTTCAAAGGGACGCCTAAAGTCAAAGTAAGACTCTATTGACTAAAGTTGTCTATTTAGACAACCTTTTCATGTCTAAAATGTCCCTAAATGGGTGGAAATCAGTGTTGTGAACTCTGGATCAGGCAGAAAGACTCCTCCATCATCAATCACTATATATAAGGCCTAGGCATCATAATTCAACATATTTCTTTGCAGGTTGAATCCAAGAACAACATTTTCTTCTTCAAGACGTCTTTTGAAGATCTAACATAGGGGTTTTCATTGTTCTTCATATTTTTGAAGATCAGTTGCACAGAGGGACAATTTATCAGAGCTTGCATCAAGAGGCATATTTTTTCCAAAAAGACAATTGATAACTTCCAATATTCTTCTTGTCTTTTTCCTCTTTTCTTGTCTTAGATCTTCTTTCATGTCCAAGAAAACAATAGATAGTCACATGTCTAACCAACTGGGTATGATCAACACAACTTTTTCAACAAAACCAACTTGTTGAATTTTTCCAGAAACAGTAACCTTGTTGTCCCTATTTTTAGGGTTTTCCTAAAAAAATCACGATTTTAAAAATCAGACAAACTGGGTTTGTTCAACTTTGAAGTGCCTACAATACCCACGTGTTAGATTTTTTCTAGAAAAATACTTCTCATCAGGTGCTACTTTTAGGAATTTTCAGAAAAGTTACCTGAATAGTATCGTATGCACAGTCAATCTTTAAGTTTTTCAGGATGCAATTCTCCCAAGTCGAAGACAAGACCAAAACAGTATTGGTTCATCACTTCCTAAAAATGATAGACACCAATTTGCATTAGGTACACCCAGAGATCGACTTAGAAATTTTGGAAGGCATAGACCATGCACATTACAGAATATTGAGCAATTTGGATTGCTTGAGGCTACATCAATCCCCATCACAGTACAAAGCATGAAGTTTGTAATAGCTTGCATTAAGCATTACAATCCTACCACACGAGAGATTCGATCAGTGGATGGGTGTGTGATATGTAGCCTTAAGCCTAAGGATGTCGAAAGGTGTTTTGTCATTCCACCGTGTCTGGAAAATGTGGTCATATCTATGAGAGAATGTGAAAAGGAATTCAAATTGTCAAAAGGTAAGTGCCAGAAGAGGATGGTATAAAAATGACAAAAAGTGAAAAAGGCCAACTTTCCCAAGAATGTGGGACGTGGAGAGTTCTGGGATGAGTATGCAACGATGATCACACTAATCAACCGCATCATTGGTCAGGAGGAGGCTAATAAATTTCAGTTATGGATGTACTACATCATCACCAAGATTGTAAGCAACAAAGAGCATTATGATTAGCCCACCCTCATAAGTGATACGCTCCACAAGCAAATGATTACGTTCTTAGAGGTTCACAGGTTTCACATGTGCTCATATCTTGTATACCTAATTTCCTTCCAAGGCCAATTCAGAGCATTAAACATTGTGGGAACATTGGGTGTGCAAAAGGTCCACAAGCATTTCCCACAACTTGAGTTCACTCAAGCAGAAAGACATTTCAAGTGGACAAATGACCTCTTCGTAATGCACATTGTAAGAGACCTTGACCATGAGATAGATACATTACGCATATCATCAATAGCCAAGGAGGCAATGGTGGAATGGGAAGATTGGTTCATCCAGTTCCCCACCTTCACCTACATATGTGTATATAGATACAACAGTCATCCTACTATGTTACCCTGCTATCCTTTAGATAGGGTAGTCTTCATGGAGTTCTTGTGGTAGTTTTTCGAAGTTCATTCTCATCTGCATAACAAACGCAAGATGGTTGTGAACTTTCCTTTCTAGATGGTACTTTATAGGTGTAAGATAGTAGTTGATGCCAAAGCCATGGGCCAGGAGACAATGAGACTTAATCTTAAGTATCTCATTAAGAGAAGATCATATGATCCTTGAGGCCTTTATGCAACACACCTTGAGAAAAACTCTTCACACAAGTCTTCCATGGAGGACTATTGGGTCAACTATGAAGATGAGTTTGACGTATGAAGACACAATTACAACTGGTTTATACTTCCACAAATTGATAACTTCATGTCAGAGGATGTGGAAGGCCTATCTGATGATGATGGGGAAGTTATTCTTCCTTCATTCTTCGTAGATTAGGTGGACTCACAACCACATGGAAAAGTGGATTGGTATGTCAAGGAAAGTACATTTATAGAGGAAAGGACAGGTAGAGTTGTTAGAAACAGACAACTCTACTTGGACAACAAGAAGACAAGGAAGGTAGTAATTCCCCACACAGAGCTGCCACCGGTTCATTCTTGACTACCTTCCACGTCGAGAGCTAAGCCAAGATAGAAGCAATGGAGTAACCCTCCCAAAGGAGCCAGAATGTCAGGGCACACAAGGGGAAGAATACAGATCGCTGACACAAATCAACAAGGGGTACATGTGGAGACAACCACAAACATGACTGAGTCAGTCATGGAAACAACTGAGACAAAACCAGTGATTGAGACAATCACAACTGAGACAGCCTATGATGGAAGCAGTTTCAGTTGATGCAGTACCATAGGTGGAAGCAAAGCCTCCCACTTCGCCACCATCGCAGTAGTCACCAGTCCCCATTGACTTGGATTTTCCACCTCACGACATCACTACACAGTCTCATTTGTTAGGCATTCAAGGGCCTAACATTCCTCCTTCTAGTGAGGCTAGTCAAGATTCATTTTGGCTTGAGGGTCTCCTAGGAAGAAAGAGAGAAAGGCCATCCTACCAGTTAGAATTCACATATTTTGACCATGTCCCTCAAGACATGCTAGTAAAGAAGTTGAAGAAGTGGGTCCATGTATGAAGGAATCCTGACAATGAATTTGGCATAGAGACAGTTGTGCCACCTAAAGACAAGAATGCACATGAGGTGGAGGTTAATGACTTCACCTTGTTGAAGGTCAACCTCGGTAATACCACTCGTCAGGTGGAGGTAGATCTCCTTGAAGTTGTATCAGTGAGCATCAAGGAAAGAATGGATAAGGATGACAAAGAAAAAGCAGCCTTAAAGGCTAAAAATCAGCAGTTGAGATTATACATATCTAGCTTGATGCATAGTACTCCAAACATCTTTGCCTTGCCATGAGAGATGCTAGACCTCCCCGCTGAGAAAAATCATCACCAGCTAATCCTGTATGGAAAACACTTGAGAAGTCAAGTGGGAGAATTTTTCATCAGAGGATGGTGTATACTTACAAAGTTGTACCAGTTGAGGTCCAGAGCTCAGGAAATTCATGCAAAGATTCAACAATCAAAGCAAAAGGCAGCAGAGAAGAGGCCTGGGGATGAGATCACTATCTCAGACTTGCAGTTGGCATATCAATCAGTTACTACAGTGGAGAATGAGCAACATCTTTTCACTTGGAAAGAACAACTTGCATACAAGGTGAAAGCATATGACACCAACTCTGTTACACCCCGATTGTATAGCTACTACTGCATAGGGAAATGCACTGTAATGATTGAATCTTTTAGATGAATAAAACATGTTGTTCTTGTTATCAAATGATTGTCTCATTTTTCTGATACTTCTATTGATGTAATTTTGAATAAATGTTGCATATAAGTTATGGAATAATGTTTATTCTAACTTTTGAGATGTTTTATGTAAACTGCTTTGTTTTGAGCATATGACTTCCGTCGTCGTATCATAATGTGCAGGAAAGAGGATCATTCCTCCAGGTAGAGGAGTGATATCACTCAGGAAGGAGCTTGGTTGGGTAAATAGTAACAGGTACCAATTGAGCATACACACACAATAGACTGAGTAAGCTAAGTCAGTATGTCGAGTTAAGGTAAGTCATTTATAGGCTTGTTTATTGACATTAAGAGTCTGGTTTCACTTCCTTGTTCTTTGTGAGTAATGATTGTCTAATGTCATGCTTTCTATACCGTGACTCCCTGTATTAATGATGCGAAGATATATGTAAAAGGTTACATATACTCATGTATACATCGTGTACCCGTGTCTATAGGTACAGACATATCAATACATGTGTACATTAAGCAAACGGATATGCTCATACACATGTGTCGACATGTATGTATGTATACATACATATATACAAGAGTATATATGGTTATATGCATATAAATACATATATACTCTGCCTTATATCTGTGGTGAAAATAATATTTAATATTATTGCCTAGCAAATTTACATATATATTTATGTATAAATGTATATATTAACGATGTGATTATATTTAAGGATATATACATAAATACATAAATACCTGTGTAAATATATCTATATATTTATATATTTAAAATATATGTATTAATATTAAGGTAATATGTGCATATATATATATGTTTATATATATAAACATATTAACACTTAAATTAAATAAATATATTATAAAATATAAATGTGGGTTATTTTGTGTTAATAGATTGAAAATCGAATAAAGTGGAGAAATTCGTAAAAATTCAAGGGAATAAATATGGAAAAGTAATATAGTTAAAGTATTTGAATCTTGGTAAATCTCAACATGAGGAAGTCCAGCTTTTGTTTAAAATATTAAATCATAGTGAAGTCGAAATGTTGTTGAAAAACATTTGAAAAGAAGAAAATATGTTTTTTTTATGAGTTCATAAATTGCGTGAGAAATCGCGCGCGCATGAAGAAAAACACGTTTGAAGCGCGCAGATGGAGAACTGGTCTTTGAATGGTGCAAATGTTGTTCTTTAGGAAACAAAAATGGTGACGTGGTGTGTTGCAGTCTTGACCTCTCATCTGGAACGAATCTTTCAAATCATTTGCTTCAAAATAACCTAAAAAATCTGTAAACGCCTTGAGTTGTCAACCTAGCAAATTCGCCATGTGAAGTTTGTTGAAGGGATAATGATTAAGTTGAGATTTTCACCACAAATCTCTCAAGAAGTTTTCCAAATTTCAGTGCTGGCAGCTTGGATGCCTTAGGAAGAGGAGTTAGTTGAATTTCTTAACACTATAAAAGGTTGCCTTGCTCATTCTTCAGAACACGAATTTGGAGTTGAGTTTATCATTTGAGAGTGAGTATTATTTTGTTGGGAGTGAGATTTATTCTGCTAAGAGAGTTTCTGTTGTGAGAGCAATTAGCAATTTTGAGAGCAAATTCAGAGTGTTCATCATTTGTAGAGTGAGTTTTTAAATTTGCTAAGAAGTCCTTTGGCTGGAGGCTAAAGGTGTAGAAAATTCTCACCAGAGCAGCACCTGTGGAAAGCTATTATCAAGCATGTTATCTAATTTGTGATTTTTGCTTGAATGATCTTCTCTTTTATTTTTGAGTTTGTTGGTTGCAATTAGCATGTTATAAGCAAATTAATATTGTTTTGATAAGCTTCATAAAGAATAAATGCATAAGGGATTTCATTGTAATCGAAGGATAAATGAATAAGGCATATCAATGCAATTAAGGGTAAAAACTTGGGAAAATCAATATATTTTATTGATAGATTAAAAGAAAGAATTATGGATAAAAGGGTTTTAAGAAGGGAATCAATTGTTTAAAGAGCTTTAGGGTAGTTTAACTTAATATGCATTATGCTATAAAGGGTTTTTATGTGCATTTGCTTGAGTTTCAATTTTGTATGATCTCTGTATATGGAGAATACGTAGGGTAATTAATATCTACTAGGAACGAAATGACGTCAAACCAAGTATAATCCTTAGCTTATGTTAATAGGTTAACTCTGACAAGCTTCACTCCTAGGATAAAGATTTCCGGAATCAGGAGTTAGGATATAAGACGCTTGTTGATTGGCTCATTTCTTAGTAGACTGTTTGAGGTAGGAAGTCTGGGCTAAACTGAACCCATTGAAGGACATAGCCTACGCATAGAGTATGATAGCCCAAAGTCAAATCGGCCCTGAGTAGTGTTTATGATAGATGACCTTCATTCGAAGTATTGAATGAGAATACTTTGGCCAAAGTAGTGAAAGGTATGACATCCACTCAGGTGTGAGATAGTTGAGACTACATTGTCTATTCATTGTGATCCGAGTACTAGTTCGAGATTGTGAAATAGCAAGGTTCTAGTTGTGTAGGACACAACACTATGCTTAGTTGGTAATCGTTAAAGGATACCCTACCAATCTCTTTTTCGAAGGGAGGGCCATCTATCTAACGATAGGTGTGTGGGGGACCGCATTATAAGTTCGTGGTTGGCAGAAAAGCACCTGAGTGATGTTTCTCCTCCGCAACAAGCAGCCGATGTACCAAGATTTGAAAGGACAGACTCCTGGACCTTCTTACTTCTATTTGTGCAAAAGCTTACGAGCTATGTATGTAACTGTATTACTTTTGAACTCTGATTTATATTTGCAATGAAAATGAAATTCATGTGGAAATATATTGTAACTTGTATACATTTATCAATAAAGAAAGGAAAAATTTTATTGTATTGTCTTTGTTACTTGTTACCTTTACATGTTTAAAGTGAGAATTGGAAAATTTTAATTTACGCAAGGAATAGGTCGTTACAAACTCTGTAGAATTGATTGAATATCGATAGGTCGTAGCAGGTGTTATCAAGTTCCTTTACTAGCATGAAGGAGGTGCATACATCGAGCTAGCCGAAGTGCAAGCACAGTTCCAAAATCTCATCCATGATAGTTTTTGTAGTGATCCTGCTTGTTGCAAGTTGAGTAAGATTGCAGCCATGTCAACCAAGCTAGATGACGTAGCTGCAAAGTGTATTGAGTATCAACAACAGATTGCGAGTGGTGAGGAGATGCTTAGATGACATGTCATCATCCTATGAAGCATCAATTGTCCAGAGGAAAAAGAATTCAACGACTGGATAGAGGAGTTGTTGACTAGAGGTGAAAAAGTGTAAAACACCTAGTTGGGACGTACTACCCTCCAAAATAGCATTTATGGCAACATGAGTTAACTTGATGCCCCTTTCCAAGTTAACTCATTGTCCCATTGATCGTGCATGTCAGATCCCACTAATTATGGATGTCTATTCTAGATCTCCACTAATTGTGGATCTCTATTTTGGAGGCACTTTTGTAATTTGAAGTTCACTTTTTAGTTTCAGTTAACTAAAGTAGATTTTCTAGTTAACTGCTTGATCACCTACTTTTAGACATAGGAATAAATCTTGTAGATTGGCAAGAACTAGTTGTTAACTCAAGGAGATTTTAGGGTTTCCTACTCCTTTGAGTTTCTATAAATAAGAGCTTTTTCTCATTATTTTGTAGCTTTATTTACTACACAAAATTGTTGCACCATTGTGCCAACAAGCTTGCAAGTCTATATTTGTTCACTCTTGGATGAGAGTTGTTTGGTTTGATAAGCAATTGTGTATGATTTTGTACCTTTGTTATCCCAAATCTTTGTAATTCGTTGAGAAATTTTTGAAGAAATAAATCAAAAGGCACATGCAATTTGATCCAAAGTTTCAAGTCCTATCAACGTCTTGTTCTTATAATTTATTGTTTAAATCTACCCCTTGGATAGGTGTCTTCACCTCCTTGGGAATTTTGATGTCAGTAGTTATCGTTTGATGTTGTGTAATGATCTGTATTTCAGCCTACACTTTGGACAGGTGTCGTCACCTCCTCGGGAATCCTAATATTCAGTTCATCATCCTTTGTTGTTTCTAGTGAGTTGCATCCTAGCCTACACCTCAAACAAAGGTTCCTCCTCCTTGGAAATCCTGATATTCAACTTACCGTAAAGAGTGTTTGCTTGCATAAGATCTTATTCCAGCGTAGATTTGAGATTTCAGAGCCTTGGACACTTTCTGAGGGACGGTCGACCCAAATAATCCAACCATCCCATTCTCACTCCTATATTCTCTTGCTCTGTTTATCTAGAGGAGATAGGATAGATTAAAAGTTAGCCTAGTTGTAGTTAAGATCTGCATAAACCAGAGAAAACCTTAGCTGCAACACATTGTGTTTATGCACCCTTGTGTCCTACCCGCTGAGTAAAAAAGATAGGAACATTTAGTCTGTTTTACTTTTACACAAACATTAGCAAACAAGAGGGAGCTTCCCCTCCATAATTTGAAGAGCAGTCATCACACACTATGCATAGTTGTTCATTTCCAATAAGCACTTCATAGGTGCTAATTGAAACACCAACAAGTTTATTGATGTTATTAATACCTAGTAGGTATGGAGGGTTGGATGCATTAGCATGTGTTATGGATGTTATTTCCGATCATGTGGGTTTTTACCTTTGACAACAACTTGTTTGGAGCCTTTGTTATCACTTGGATTTGATGCTTTTGTTCTTGGATTGGTGCATCTTCACCTTGGCATGTTCATTTTCTTCCATAGGTGGCATGTTGGAGGATGGAAGAAGCTCTTGCTTGAGATGGTGGTCACTTTGGTTTTATTGCAAGTATCTTGATGGAGCACGAGTGCATGTTGGAGGTTCATGTGGTTACATGTATGGCTATGATGATGTATTTCGTTGATTGATCCCTTATGTAATGTATACAACAAGTGGGAGAATGTTGGGATATGGTGTTGTACACCATTACATAAAATGTTATATTATAATGTTGTAATTAAATAACTATTTAGTTTTGATGCATCTAGGAGGTGTGGTTAATCACACTAGGTAATTATTTGGGGGCTACTTTATATTGTATTGTAACATTGTATTATTATTCAATGTGTGAGAGACATAAGTTACAATTTAATATTGAGAAAATATTTAATAAATTGAAAACTTAGTACCCAATATTAAATGAGGGGTCAGTAGTTTTGTATTCACATGGATTTATCTTACCATTTGGTTGTATTTTTATGAGCTTGAGTCTATAAAAGCAAGCACATGTTTAGTGGTTAAGGTTGGCTGGGTAAGTGGGTTGTCATTATTGAGTCTTTTTGGGGAGTGCATATGTGAAGCATGGCATGGGATGTGTGGACTCATGCTTGGACGCATGGAGATGCATTGGAGAGGCTTGATGCTTTAGAAGTATTCACGGTAACTCTTGTGAGTGCATGTATTTTTTAATTGTTCAATAATAGATGGAGTATGGATGCTTTTGGAGATTGGGTTTTTCCCTCTTGAGGGTTTTTCTACGATATATCTTATGTTATCTTGTGGCTTGTCTATTTGATCTATGCATTATGGTTACTTGCATTCATGATTTTCTCTCATGGGATTATGTAGAAAATGGATTAAGAATGTGAGTATTATGCATTATTTACTAAAACCTTGCCTATGACACATGTCATAATAGTAATGATGTGTGTGTAACATCTCTCGCCCATGCAACCTCATGAAACTCTATTTTCACTCTCATTTTTACATCTTCTATCTATCTTTCTCTTCTTGCTCTCTCACTCTCATGGTGAAGCTTTGTTGAATTTCTATCTCAAGAAACAATCAAGGTTTCTCTTGCACATGAGCACATCATGTTTATCGATCCAAAATAGAAGCCATGGGTTGTTGGTAATACTCTCTCGTTATCTTATCTTGTCTATTTGATCTCGTTTATCATATTCGTGATAGGGGTTCTCCTTGCAAGGTTTATTTCTATCACATCTTTTATATTCATGATAGAGGTCCTCCTCCTTTGTGGGGTTTGTTTCTATATGTCTTTTACTTTATGCATTTTATCTATCTTGATCCTATATGGTTGTCTATGGAGGTGAAAACACCAAACAAGGGTTTGATTGAGGCAAGCCCCAAAATAGTCCCCAACATTTTTCTCATTCAATTTATGTGCAAATGTACAAGTTTGGCAAGCTAAATTTTTTCAAATTTTGGGCTCTTACTTTATGTTTCATCAGAGACGACAACGCGAGGCATAGACCTCCCTGCAGTACGTTGTTGTCTGTGTCCAAGAGCTAATCCTCTTGGGGGTAAAATATGTAGTTTCTGTACTTTCCATTTCTATAGACCATAGATTCTCATTCATTCATTCATTCCTATATTTAAGTAATTTTTGTATTCTTCTCATTAGTAGTTTAGTGTTTATTCGATTAAATTGTACAAACATTCTTTACTCTTTATTTTGTCACCTAAACTTTGATCCCTGAGGTAATTGAGGTCTATTTGCTCCTTAAGACCCCGTCATCTTCAGGGTAGCGAATCCCCTCTACATTTTTGGTGAACCTAATGTGAATGAAATCATGTCAGATATTTTCCTTCCAAATTTTAATCCTTTTGATAATGCCTTTTTCTAAATGGAATTTTGATATGTTGGATGATTCCCTAGATGATTTCGTAAAGGTATCTCGTTGAACTCAAAAATATGATAAGAAAACTTCTTTATCAAAATCTTCTTCATTGCAAGTTGAAGAGTTCGTAAATGTAGTCATAGTCTCTGCTGCCCCTCAAAGGCCTAAGAGACTGGTCATTTATGTGACTCTAACTATCCCATATCCTAAAATAATTCATTTTATTTGTGGGGTTCCTGTTGAAAGTGACACGCCAAACCTTTACACGAGATTCATACAATCTAAGGCCCCCTCTTATAGAGCAGTAGCCCATACCTATAACATTAGAAGGAATCAACAAAATATTAATCAACCTACATCTTTACCACCTTCTCAACCAAATCTTCCTCAAGCACCTAGACATGAAGCTAAGCCACTAAGTGAGTATGATCTTGTTGAGAAACTTCGTATTACTCCAGTCAAGATCTCACTTTGGGAGTTGCTTCAAAATACTTGAGTTTACCAAGGTATGCTTCAGGAATCCCTATAGAAGATCCTCTTGCCTTCTTCTACTAGGTCGACGAATGTAAATGCATTGATAGATCATATTTGTGCATATTTTTTGAATATTACGTTCCATCCACATCAGCTCTCACCTCCAAAAGTACAAAATAAAGAGGATCCCTTAATGATAATAGTTTACATTAACAACATTAGCATTAGATGTGCTCTAGTTGATACCAATTTGACACTCAACATATGTAGCCTTGACTTGCTACCCAAAATTAAAGTTGATTCAACTCCCCTTGCTGCTTCTTCTTTGTATATTCGTTGATTCAATAATGTCAGTCGACAAGCCTTAGGCACAATAATCTTTCCTTTAAGGTTGGGATCCATTACCATACCCACCTTGGTATATGTTATGCTAGGACCATTACCATATAATATTATCTCGGTAATACCATGGATTCATGCTTTGGGGACAGTTACTTCTACCTTGCATCATTTTGTAAAGTTTGTTGCTAATAATGAGGTGATCACAATCAAGGTTGACCCTGATGCTATACACTTATGAGAAATGGAAGTTGTTGGTTAAACTTCAGTTGCACCTACTCTCAAAAAATTTATCCCTTCATTATATTCTAATGTGTTGTCATCTACTCCAGTAGTACTCATCACAAAGGATACACTTGAGATAGATATCCTTAAGGAAGATCCTCTCGAAGCAGAGAGTCCTAAGCCTACTCCTACTCCTAAATAGAATTCATGTCTTTGATTAGGGATCCTTGAACTTTACCGAATCCTATGTTAGGGAGTACAAAGTAGATACTTTCCACTTAGACATTAAAAATTTCATTTTCTTTCATTAAGAAGGATGATTATGTGTTTGTAAAGAGAGGTGATACTTATAGCATGGAGTATGCTCTTTACACTAATCCTCCTCAATAATTGTAATCATGTTACAAAACAGGATTCAAAATATTTTCTAAATTTGGTTATGAAGGTAAAGGTTGTGGGTGTAATGAATAAGGTATTAAAGTCCCCTTAGAGGCTGACCCACATGACTTTAAGATTGGACTTGGATACAGCCACCTGAAGGCTAAGATAAAACCATGGTTGAATGTCAACATGGTTTACATTGAATCTCATCCTCTTAAACTAGTTCATCCTGAATATATTGAAAGCTAGACTCTAAAGAAGCCCCTTTAGATGTTTTCATTTCGGACGAAGCGCTAGAAGACTTTTTATGTGTCTATTCTAACTTTCCTTCATATCACCATAAACAACGATTCCCATATTGCTTGAATAGACAAACATATTTTGGAGAGTATGTTATGAGTTCTGATGAGAAGGCTTCTCTATCTAATGTGGATGATAGTGTTTCTATACCTCATTCTAAAGACCATAGTACCCTCCTCAAAGGGGATACTTTTGATGTTATCATGGATCCTAAATCTTTTAAGAAATTGATTAAGATTGGAAAGTGCCTCTCTTCAAAAAAATTTAAACAACATGCTGACTTATTACATTTTCATCATGATATATTCGCTTGTTCATATGAGGACATGCCTGATATTTATGAGTTTATGCTAGTTCATAATATCATTTATGTCTCGATGCAAAGCCTATTAAACAAAAGATCTGCAAAATGAATCTCAAGGTCACTCTATTAGTCAAGACAGATAGAAAATATTTTAAAAGCTGGTTTTATCCGTCCTATTGACTACTCACCTTAGATATCGAATATCGTCATCGTTAGTAAACCCGATGGTCGTATTCGTATTTGTATTGACTTTTGTGATCTTAATAAGACCTCTCTTAAGGATTTTTTATTGTTACCCAGTATCGATATGATTGTGGACTTAACTACATGCCATGTCGTGTTATCCTTCATGGACAACTTCTTGGGCTACAATCAAATTTGTATTAACTCGAAATATCAATATAAGACAACCTTCACTAATCCTTGGGGTACCTTTTGTTATTTAGTCATACCATTTGGATTAAAGAATGTTGAAGCAACTTACCAACGGGAAATGACTTGTATTTCATAATTTTTTTCATAAGATCCTAGAAGATTATGTTGATGAAATCTTGGCTAAGTCTACAACTCGCCCAGATCACATTGAGAATCTTCACCTTATCTTTGAAAGGCTTTAACTCTATAATATGAAACTAAATCCTCTTAAGTACATCTTGGCAGGGATGTCGGCAAGATTTTAGGATTTATTGTCTCCCATTGTGGAATCAAAGTCGATATGAATAAGATTGATGCATTTGTTAACATGCCTCCACCTAAGAACATCTCTCAACTACATAGTTTACAAGTAAAGATTCAGGAAATTCGTAGATTTGTATCTCAATTGGATGATCGTACGCTTCCATCTACATGTTTATTGAAGAAAGATGTCCATTTTTGGTGAGATGATGAATGCCACAAGGATTTTGAATCAATCAAAAGATTTTTGGCTAATCCTCCCATCTTGATACCGACTATACAAGATAGACCCTTTTTTCTTTATATTTCCACATCACCTCATGATTTAGCAACTTTGTTGTCTCAACATGAAAATGATGGTAAAGAATGAGTGGTCTACTGCATTAGTTGTATGGGTGATCCCACAATAATGGTTTACAATTTTTGGCCAAACTGGACACTGAAATTATTATTTTTTAACTAAATCTTCACATTCAGGCACCTATAGTAGCTAAACCGTGAGGAATTTGAAGATGATGCAAACTAGAGTCTCATCACATTTTGTCTGTAGATTCTAAAAATATTTTTTTCAAAATTTTTGGAATTAGATTGCACTTCTTTTTCCATTTCCCACGAAAACTGGTTTTTTTTAGAAAACAACATTTTTAAAAACTGACGCACATCGTATAATGCATAACTTTTTTTCTATGAAGAATAAAATTCTAATTCTTTCGAATTTAGATTTGTAACTCTAATATCTAGTGCTTCCACTTGGTTAGATAGTTTTATTAAATATTTTTCTTTAATCAAGTTTCAAGTCAAACCAATTACAATTCGATATAGTGCCACCGTATAATGTGTAACCCTTTTGTATATATCGAAATTCAATTTTTTGTTGGATCAAGGACTTCAATATCTGGTGCACTCATATTTTTCAATTTTTTTTTTTGATAATCTTCTATTTTTCCACATGTGCAAAACAAAGACCTTCATTTTCGATGAAAAACCTACATTTAATAAAACTAAAAAAATAAATACATAATAAAACCAAAACATATGAAAATTATATTCGTTGGATAGCTCGTTTCGAGGACTACCTAATTCTAGTTGGGTTTGTGAAGAATCCTCCATTTTCATCCTTAACCCAAGCTTCAAAGCGTAAAATTTTAGGTTTTTTTTGTGTTTTAGGGGGAGAATGAGGAATAAGGGGGGTTCGTACGAACTCTGGTTCGACCAAACCACCCTTTAATGTGCATTTCCTTTTGTTTTTTTGGGTGGGAAATGTGGGACCAGTAATTAATGGGTTCAGTCAAACTTGTAGGTTCATTCGAACCCCTAAAACCATTTTTTTTCCATGGGGTCATTTTTTCTCAATTTTCCTTTCTCCATCAAATTGTAAACCACTATTGTGGCTTCACCCATATTCTAGTTGATTATGAAGCTCGATACTCTACTATAGAAAAACAATGTCTCGATCACTCTCATTTTTGTAACACAAAAGTTATGACATTATCTTCTCCATGCATAAACTCATGTGATCATAAAGTGTGATCTTAAAAATTTATTCACTGGGGAAAATCTTTCTGGAAGCTTAGCGAAATGGGTGAAGTTTCTCTCTGAGTTTGATATCAAGTTCATGACTCAAAAGGTGATTAAAGGATAAGTTGTTGTTGATCAATTGGCGGAAGCTCCTTCATTTGATTCCTTTCCTAACTTGGATTTATTGTTGAATGAAAATATGTTTTCATTGGATCATAAAATTAACTTAAGTGGGAAATGTATTTTGATGGATCGAGATGTCAAACTAGCTCTAAGGTAGGTGTAATTCTAATCTCACCCAAAGGGAAGCCAGTTCCTCTATCTTTTCGATTAGAATTTTATTGTACTAACAATATTTCCAAGTATGAAGCCCTTATTGCTAGCTTATGTGTCGTGATAACATTGAATATTAAACCTATATGCATTCATGGTGATTATGAGCTTATCGTAAATCAAATCATAGGAGTGTATCAAGCTAAGCAGCGGAAGCTATTTCAGTATCAGGATTTGGGTTTATCCTCACACAGATGCAATGGCAAGCATAGCTTCCTTGTAGCCTTAGACAATGGTATAGATGAGTACCCCTTTGTGTTTTAGATTATTTTCTCTCTTGCTATCTTGGATCAACCAAAACCTGACAATCTCATGTGTGCCCACATAGACTCAAGTGAATGATATTCTCATATCTATAATTATCTGAAGACTGGAAACTTCCCTAATGGTGCGACTAAGAATACTCACATTCGAATATGAAAGCTTTCAGCTTGATACATTATTTTTTCTAATGTTCTTTATCGGAAATCTTACAACGGTCTTCTTCTTCAATGTCTCACTAAGGTTTAAATACTCCTTTCCCTTCAAGAATCTCATTTGAGCTATGAGGGTCGGAATTTATGTAGAAAATCCTTAGTGTGTAAACTGATTCATATGGGATATTGGAAAACAATGGAGCAAGACTCCTTTTCCTTTGTCAAGAGATGTCCTTAATGCCAACACAGTAATCTTATCCAAGCTCCCACGCAAGAGCTTCATAATCAGACATCTCCTTAGCAATTTACAAAATAGGGGTTGGATATTATCAAGAAAATATTACCTCCTTCTAAGGGACATACTTTCATCATCACAACTACTGATTACTTTAAAAAATGGGTTGAAGTTATTTCAATTCAATCCACTAACGCTAAAGCAATTTGTAGCTTTCTTCTAAACAATATTATTGCTCGCTTCGGATTGCCTTCTACCCTTGTTTTTGAAAATAGTACTTCATTTAAGAACAAAGAGATAAAGAAATTCTTAGAAAAAATTCACATTCAACATCAGTTTTCTACACCTTACTATCCACAATCTAATAGCCAAGCAAAAACGTCTAATAAAACTCTTGAGCTAATTTTTCAAAAAATGGTGAATAAACATGGTAAATACTAGCATACTCAATTGACTTACACCTTATGGGCCTATCACACAAGTGTATGTACGGCTACTAGTACAACCCTGTACAATCTTATGTATGGTGTTGATGCTATTATGCCTTTAGAGTTGGAAATTCCATCTTTGTGAGTTTGCCTTAAAGGGTTAATTGATGATGACACTTATCGTGCCGAGCGTCTAAATCAACTTGAGTTACTTGATGAGCACCGACTACAAGTCCTCGATCATCTTCAAGCGTACCAGAAATCTATCTCTAAACATTATAATCAAGGTGTTCTTTCTCATACCTTTAAGGTGGGTGATCTCATTCTCTATGAGAATCATATAAATGTAAATGTGCCACCTAATCAAAAGGGGAAGTTCAACCCTAATTGGTTAGGTCCTTACATAATCACCTTCGTGTATGGTTCGAGTGCATATAGATTATCATCTATGGATAGTACACCTCTAAAAGAACCGATCAATACAATGCATCTCTATCAATACTGTTGAAAAATGAGGTGTTTTCTTAGCTTAATACTCTGTAAAACTTTAATATTGCTGATCTAAGTAAGTCTTTTCTTTGTTACATATATTCTTTGTGGGTGATTATCTTGATTAATCCATTTTACTGTTGTAGAATGAAGAGAGAAGTTGATAGAAGAACTAGACATGATATTAGAAAGATTACACAAGATGTGCAGTGGAGAAACCCTTTCGAAAAAACTCCACCAAGAATTATTCTATTATTCAATCTCTGAATTACAATAGCTCCAATTCTTGCTTGAGAATGCTTCTTCTCTTTACCAATCTTCTTCACACCTGCAATAAAAACTCTCACAACTCTATTCAACTTGCTTGAGATATATAGGCTTTAATCAACTTTGTAAACTCAACATGAGTTACAATTACAATGCACAAGCCCTATCCCTAAAAGGTATGCCATATCTCATGCAAATAGAGTTATCTTGTGAATAACAATGCTAAAACATGTGCTTCATCCATTTGGGCATCCCAAACTGAAGCTACAACTCATCCTTCACTTGGTGATAATTCCAAAGCTCTTCCTCAAAGTTGGCACCCTTAAGTAATCCTACTTGAGCCTTCAGAAATATCTTATCATGCATGAGAGGTAAATACAATAAAGCATCTTGGGTGCCCAAGTTGGCTCCAAGTGATTTATAGTTAACTGAAACATTTACTCAACACCATTCATGCAAGAATGGTCATCCCTGTTAACTGGAGGTAGTCCCTATTTGTCATACAACTCAAGTTATTAGCCATGCATTCCAAGTTAAGCTAAGCTAACTACATGCAACTCAAAATAACCAACATGCATGCAACATGCACTTGCATGCAAGATAAGCGAACCATAACTTAACTTAATTGAATTTTGAACTGAACTAAACTAAACTAAACTGATTTTGAACGAACTAAACTGAATGAACTGATCGAACTAAACTAAACTAAACTAAACTTCAAACATGCAAACATCAAATCCTAACTCCTAGGATCTTTACATGCATTGAAGTGTTGCTTGTTAGTCGTATAGTTTCGAACACAAGGTGAGTGTCACCTTACCATGTGTGCACCCACATGCTCCTATTATTTAGGAATAACTACAAATGTCAATTTCATGATTTATTTCATCCAAATAATTAATCTCATCCTAATCTTAGTGTTGTTGAACACATTCCAAGAATCTAGGAGATACATGAAATAATTAATGTTTAGGATTTGTAATTAAATGGCATCCTATTTCCAACAAATACTATGCATAATGTCTATGTAGCATGGGTATGATGCTCGTCCCTCTTCAAGGATCGTAGTACGTTATATTATGACATGTTTTCATCAACACATTATCTTTTTAATTTATGTTATGATGTAAATATGTGTATGCAGTTAATTCTTTTAATTAGAAATTATATATACATGTGTTTTATTTTATGCTATGTATTAGTGCATTGTGTTTGATACTTCTTTCTATCCATACATTCTTCATCATACATTTTATTTATATCATTAAACATCAATTAGATCATCATTGTATTTAATTAAGCATGCATCCAATGTGTGTTTAATTAGATCATGATAACATCTAATCTAAGCATACACCCATAGCATAATCATACATGAAAAGGAAACATACACATAAGAACACATGATCTCAATCCAAAATCTCATATATATATCAAACCAATGTCATGTACATGTATCACACACTATGACAAAATGTGGTGTTTGTATATCTCTATATGAATATATACATCCAAAAATGTTATACAATGATAATATAATAGAACAACAAAAATATCTCTAGCCACCAGGGGTGTGACGCCCAGAGCCCTCTAGTGCTGGCGGCGGTGGAGGTAGTTGTTGGATAGAGGCATGTGAATGTGATCTATGTGATCGGGACACGAACATTCTACATGACCAAAGTCCTCATAGCTCCTCGCACAACTTTCCCACCTACTCTCTGAGGGGCGTGACATGCTCTATGAGTGTGTCCTCTTGTTGATGTCAGCTCATCTCTCATTTGTTGTACCTGAGGATGTTGTATATCAATGGGTGTTGTCCTTGCAGCCTCCAACTACCTATTAAGGTCATTAACCTGGTTCTATAGAGCGTCACGTGTTTCCTCATCACTCTCAACTCACATCATGACCTAATATTTCTTAGTGAGTGTAGAGAGGAGCTCCACACCCATCTGATCCTATTGTCTGATCATAGCTGACAGCTTCGTAGTGCACTGGACCACCTCCACCTCAGTCTCCTCATAGGTTGTCCTTAGTTGCACTATAGGCTCAAATAGTTGTATGTGACGTCCTGCTATGGGAGGCATGTGGGCATCAAGGACCTACCCCCAGATCTAGATGACTAGGACCACCTTTGAGATGTACCGACCAAAGAAGTCAAGCCACTCCTATGCGAACACTACAACCACAAAGATAAAGGACAATATCAATACCACATCATTAAAGCATATATATATGAGAGCATGTAATAGAAAAATAAAATAACGTATATGAAATCCAAATCTGTATCGGGCTCCCTAGCCTGCTAGTGTAGATTCGAGGGTGGAGCACCATTGTTGGAAGTGATGCTTAGCTTTTTAGTAGTCATTGAAGGTGGAACAATCGGTAGGATGTTCGGTAGTGCAACCGAGACTATAGGAGCACGCATTGGTGATGCTACGTGTTGTCACCACCTAGATCTCTCCTTTTCTCTACCCGCCATTGCCTCATCCTCTCCGCCTCTCCTGGTCTCCTATCCCTTAGACCCTTGAGCCCCAGCATAGTCCATGAGGCCATCTACTAAGAAAATCAAGTTAGGACCTATTGTTAGCCACTAGTTTGCAAATCCAACTGACATGTTGACATCATTAGTCGTTAGGGCCTTTGGAAGGTCCTTGTCCTCACCATCATTGCCATAGAGTGCAACGTCAAAAATGGTGGGACGGGGATGGTCCCCTACTCTAGCTGCACTGTGATGTGACTGTGCATACATAGGTGCAACTAGTGGTATGGCCTGCACCTAGCCAAACTATCGTGTGACCCAGTGCCAATAGTATGGTACAATAATATGGTTTGACCATTCGGCCAAGAGTCAATCACACTATATCCTCTACAATTTCCTTATGTCTGATAGCCAGACCCTCATCTACTTATACGGTCACCAGCGAACATCGTCGCTCCTCAAACTATCAAAATTATGTCACCAAAAAAGTAAATCTTCGAGTCACCAATCATGCAACAATGGGTATATGTGTGCTTGAGGGTCACCCTATGCTAAGCCCCAAGAATACCTGATCGACCATGTGCATGTGATATGCTTGAATTCCCACACCTGTAGGAGTGTGCAGGCGATGATGCTATGCTACTCATAAAGTACATACCACCTGAGGTTGTGGTACAAGTGAGCAAGCATGATCTGACGCTAGGCGGAGACTGTCCTCCTCTCCTCCATCGCACAAATATAATGGACGATGCCCTTGTGGAGGTGACAACCTCGCCTATCAATGGTGACTTGTAGTATCACTGTCATGATCATCACACGACGTAGTAGCAAGACTACCACGCGACCCTACTCCAACCACTTCATAAAAATGTGGTCGATGGTGTCCTTAGGAATAACACAACTGATACAATACTATTGCACGACTTACATGTTCTAAGTCGAGCACCCCTCATATGCCATCCACTCTCCTCTGATGGGAAGTTAAAGGATGCAATAGGCATCCTCGAGTGTGACGGTCATCTCCACTATCACGAGATGAAACAACTAGGTGTCTACATCCCACCTCTCCATCAACGCCATCAACATCAATGCATGGAAGCAGATCTTGATCATAGTGTACAACCACCATAACCCAACCCCCATTGTAGCAAAGTGTGATCGTTGGATGCGGTCTAGTTGTTGTGACTTAGCAACACCGATAGCATAACACCTTTTCCATACTCGAGGATCTCGAGAATCTCCTACAAAACCATTAAAAAATACTATGTCAAGGAAAATCCATCTCTACTCGGAATCATCTACAATTTTCTTTCCATGTCTTTGAGACAACAACGGACTGCAAAAACGTCTACGCGCCATCGGTCAATGATAGAGTGTAGGTGAGATGCCAACACAAATGTTGGACCTGGACGTGTTGATTGCACACTTGTGCTGCTCATTATTTTTCTAATGCTAAAAAGCACACAAAAATGAAAGGCTAAGGGGAAAATTTTCTCATATACCGTCTAGTGGCTCACCCCTCTCCATGTTGGTCTATAGCTACTTGATCATGGGTAGCCTGAACTCTCATTTGCGAGGCATTTTTCTAAAAATACTCTAAAAAATTCAACAAAATACTCACAATGAATAGTGAAAATAGCCTTCCATGGGCCCACAACGAGCATATATAGGCCATTTTTTGTTTGTTTCCATGACAAAATTTCCCTTTCTCACCTTCTTGTTTTCACCCACCTAGCCGGGGGCAAAGATAGGAGGGGGCATATACTCACTTCATCAAATTTTTCTTTCGATTCACCAAAAATTTCCTTAAGCATTCTTCTTGCCATGGTAGTTTTTTTTTTTAGACTAACCCATTTTTTAGTTTTGCATAACCGAATTTCATGTCAGATATTGTAGTTTCTCACCAAGTTTGATCATTGGAGGCATCATCAATATCCATCTATTCGACCTTTCTGACCCCTACACTATCCTTTTATGCATAATTTTCTTAATTTTAAAATTAGTATTTATGTCTTCTTAGCTACTTTAATCTAGCTGATTTTTTCCAAAAATCAGCTCACTAATGTGGGGGTAAAATGTAGTGTTGTGAAATTGCACCCTGTGGCAATCTCACACTTATGCATTTAGGCTCACCACATTAATGACAAAAACCTATAAGTTGGAATTTCATGATTTTGACTTCATAGGCAACAACGATGAAGCACTAGCAGCCTAAATGCCTTGTGCAAAGTTTTGAGTAGGACACTTGCATGACACAAATGTCTCCACAATGCGCTAGCATCCCCAAACTTTTGAAGATTCAAATGTGAATATTTTGTGTCCCTTGTCTATGACATGCACCATAATGGTAAGGATTTGTGTGTAACAGCTCCTCCCACCCATGCATCCTCACAAACTCCATTTTGACTCTCATTTTAATATCTTCTATCTTGATCTTCTTTCTCTCTCACTCTCACGGAAAAGCTTTGTGAATTTCTCTCTCAAGCAACAATCAAGGCTTCTCTTGTATGTAAGCACATCATGTCTATCAATTCAAGGGGGAGCCACAGACTATTGGTAACGTTCTCTTGTTATCTTATCTCATTTATTTGATCTTTTTTATTTGATCTCGTCTATCATATTTGTGATAAGGGTTCCCCTCCTTGCGGGGTTTGTTCCTATCACATGTCTTTTACATTTGTGATAGGGGTTCTCCTCCTTTCCAGGGTTTTTTTCTATCACACATATTTTAATTTATGCATTTTATCTATCTTGATCCTATTTGGCTATCCATGGATATGGAAACACCAAAACAGGGGTTTGACTCTAGCAAGCCACGAAACAACCCCCAACGTTTTTCTTGTTTTGTTTATGTGCAAATTGTTGGAGACTTGAGTTGTTAAGGGAGATTGTTGGCAACATGAGCATGATGATGTATGGATGGAGATTGATAAGCATGATAGTGTATGATGTTGTCATTGATGGTAACCCATGGTAGAAATGCAAAAGTATTGGTCTCATGAAGACCAAGTGTTTTGGAGATTTTGCCTAAGTCCTAGTGTACAATTTAGTGTTACAGTGAACCAGTTTTGTGGTCCGCTTTGCTTCACTCTGTAGAATCTTATCAAGTGGTTTTTAGGTAATATTGGTGTGTTGGAGGTGTCTAAATCCAAAGAAGTAAGGTTGTATGTCTTCCACAATTGAAGATAATGTTGAGGGTGATCCCACAATAGTGGTTTACAATTTTTGGCCAAACTAGACACTGAAATAATTTTTTTAACTAAATCTTCACTTTCGGGCACCTATAGTGGCTAAACCGTGAGGAATTTGAAGATGATGCAAACTAGAGTTTCGTGACATTTTGCCTATAGATTCTAAATATATTTTTTTCAAAAAATTTGGAATCATATTGCACTTTTCTTTCCATCTCCCTTGAAAACTAGTTTTTTTTTCAGAAAACAACATTTTTAAAAAGTGACACTCACCGTATAACGCATAACTTTTTTTCCATGAAGGATAAAATTCTAATTCTTTCAAACTTAGATTTGTAACTCTAATATCTAGTGCTTCCACTTGCTTAGATAGTTTTTTATTAAATATTTTTTCTTTAATCAAGTTTCGAAGTAAAACCAATTACAATTTAGACATAGCGCGACCATATAACGTGTAACTTTTTTTGTATGTATCAAAATTCTTTTTTTTTTGTTGGATCAAGGACTTCAATATCTAGTGCACTCATATTTTTCAAAAAAAAAATTGATAATCTGCTATTTTTCCACATGTGCAGAACAAAGAGCTTGATTTTCGGTGAAAAACCTATATTCACAAGAAATAAAAAATAAATATAATAATTAAATTAAATTTATTTAAAATTATACTTTTTGGGAAGCTTATAATAAGGACTACATATTTACAAAAGATAAATTTTAAATGAATTCATTTGATCCCCAAAAGGTAAATCAAAAGTGGGTTTTTATCAGCATTTTGATAGGTGTAAAGGAGACTCTGTTATAGGTATGGTTTAAAACTAGCAGGGTTCTATCCAAGGGGGTTTTATCTAAGGTAGTTTGATCAAACCCTCTTAAATTGGAATGCTTTAACTAAAAATTTTTAAGGCTTAAATTATTATATTTTCTAAAAATATGTGATATCAACAAAAATTAGAATCTCCCAGAAATTGTAAACCAGCTTTGTGGGATCACCCTTGACAGAGTATCGGCTTTGTAATGGCAGTATTATTGGTACAAAGTGCATATTGGAATGCTCTGCATTCCATCGTGAATGAATAATATGTTATGCGGATTTGAGGAAGTGTTTATAGATGTCGAAAGTATGTGTGATCCAAGTGGCAAATGTTTTTGTGTTCCACGTGTTGAGTTGTGAATTAATAGTTGGTTCATTCAATTAATGCTTCACTAGTTTTGTTCTATGGTGTCGAACTAAAGGTTTTGGGGTTGTGTGGAGTTGAAGTATGTAAGGAGTGGATTTATGGGAGTGATTATAGGTCATGCCAACCTATTTTGGAGGTGTACACATTTTTGTTTTTTTTGCAAGGTTTTTTGTTAAATTTTTAGGCCGACAGGTTATGTGGTACACAGTTCATGCAATTAGGCTGAGCTAATTGATGTTTTGGTTAGTTGCGGTATATATGCAAGGTTAATTCATTATGTGAAGAATGAGATGAGATAAGGTGAGATGTGTGTGTGAGTGCAAAGTGTGTTTGAAATTTGATGTGGTGTGAAGTGCAAAAGGTGTAGTGGTAAATTATGAAGTATGTTAAGTCAGTATTTAGAGCATAATTGGAACTGTATCTTCGACATGTTGTAGATGCATTATTAGCAGTTCATTTTGGAAATGAGCCACCCTTTCTTCTATTTTTTTCTATTCTGGGCAGTGAACCCTTGGCAGTGAGCCATTCTTTCTTTCTAGATAGTGAGTCCACCCTTTTGTATCAACATTGTACCAATTATAATATAAATTTTGAGCTAATCCTCATTGTAGTTTTTACCTTTCTAGGGTTTTGAATGTAAATCTGGTATTCTTGTGTTCCTTGATGTGATGCATGCTTTATATGTTCCTTTCATTTACTGCAAGTTCAATATGACGCTTTGAATGAATGCTTAAGTTAATAAAATGAATGAATTTCAGTGAATACTAATTCACCCCCCTCTCAATATTCTGAGTGTTTAACAATTGGTATCAGAGCTTGGTTCCTTCAATTGGCTTGATAGTTGAGGTAGATCTTGGAGGTTGAACACATGGCTACAAGGAAGTATCCTATCCTTCCAGAAGAGATTATCCCTTAAGGGTTTACTAAAGAAGATTATGAGGTTGATATGGAAGGAGAACTCAAATCAACTCTTGATGATCTAGATAAAGCAGAATCTGAGAATGGATATCTAAAAGAGAATCTTAAGGATGCATATGAGTGTATCAAGATGTTGAGAGAGAAAATCAAGAAATCTACAAAAATATTCAAGGAACAAATGAGCAGCTCAAGCAATCAAATGAAACAATCACTAATATGAAAGTGCAAGTTGAAGAAGGAAAAAGAGTTGAAGACTACCTGAATGCCAAATTGAAAGATAAATCTGCAGAATGTTCAAAGCTTAAACAAGAGATTCTAACTTTGAGATCAGATCTGGAGAAAGCAAGATTCAAGAAGAGTTCCACCTTTCTTGATGAAATGATTGAAAATCAAAAGGATTCTAAGGAAAAAGAAGGATTAAGGTTTGAAAACGGAGAAATTTCAAAGGAGAATCGAACTTTAAAAAATGCTAGAAAGAAGAATGATAAGAAGAATAATGTGAGACAGGTTTGAAACCAGAAGAAAGATTTCAAATACCTCTTATCAAACAACCTACTGCATAAAGGTATTCATCCTTGAATGGTTATTGTTATTCTTGCAATTAGTTCAGACATAGAGCTATAGAATGTAAAAGCATAATGAATCAAAATGTTCAATCATTTCCCAGTCAGTGTTATACATGCAATAGATTTGGTCATAAATCTAGTGAATACAAAAGTCAAATGATGAATGACTACAATAGTGGTATGATGTTTCAGTCTTTCAATAGTTACTGCTATGCATGCAATGAATTTGGGCATAAGGCTTTTAAATGCAGATCTAAAATGGCAAGAAGTAAGTTTGTTCAACAAAAAGGTGTCACATGTCATAGATGCAAAAAACCATGACGCATAGCTAAGTTTTGCATATCTAAGAATGTGAAACCCTTTATTTCACAAAAGAAGAGTTATCTGGTAAAGAAGATTGATCTAGTTGAAATGAAGAAGGAAATGAACATGATCTAGAAGAAGAAAGAAGAGAGAAGTGAAAAGTGAGTTTGTGTTAGCCCCTGATGCAAATGTTTCCTCTAGAAACTAGATGAAGAGCTTTGGCTTGGGGGGAGTTTTAACAGAAAACATTTAATGTCCCCTCCAAAGATGTGGTGTTGATATCCTCAACACACTGGTAAATGTGTAGATTGACATGGTTGATCTATTGAAGTAATCTTTGGTATGAAATATTTTGTTGCAGAGATTTGTGGAATGATTGAAGGGGTCTGTGATAAAACAAAAAAGGTTTTCCAGCCTTTTTGACCTAACTCTATCAACTGCAATCAATGCATTTTTAGGTCATCAGAAAAGTCTTATATGTGATTTTGCATAAGATTAAGTCATTTGTGAACGAGCAATCAAAGTGAAGTGCAGAGCAAAGAAAAATTGAAGTGATCCTGAAGTGTTGTGCGAAACCCTACCAGTGAAGAGTTATAAGGCATTTATCAGTCTCTTGCTAAAACATAGTTTCAGAGGAGGCTCAAAATGTTTACTCCACAAGTTATTGATGTTTTGGAGCGACCAAGACCCAAATTTAAGAAGCATATGTATATATCCATGGAGATGGACCCTGAAGGTGATTTTTTAGGGTTCCTTAAGTTGTGATGCACACAGAGGATGTGTGGATCTATATCCACACAAAAAATGGAAGAATATGATCATAGAAAGATAGCGGAATATTGGGTGAATGAGTTGACTAGAGATGATTTTGAACTAAATCCCAAACTTGAGAGTTTGATAGAGAAGAAGCTGGATGTATGGAACAAATTTCCAAATTTCTACTATGAGGATGAGTGGGTCAAATTTGTACTCAGTAGAATTCATGATAAATTCATGTGGTTGGACATGTCACACATGATAAACAAGGAAGCTATTAGGGTTATTGTAGGGTTATGCTCAAATGGACCAGTTACAACAATGAAGGCCATGAAAAATGATGTGGTAATGAAGCTCACTAGAGTGAAATTTGACAAATGTGCCCTAACAGTGAAGGATATTGATGATCCGAAAATGAAGTATGCATCGGTGATGAGTGGGTATAAGATATTTTATACAAACAGGGAGAACTTTGTGTCAGCTACCGCTATTCACACAACTTACCAAATGGTGAAGGAAGGTCTGGACATAGATTTGTGTGAACTCCTAAGACAACAGTTGATGGAGAACCTGAAGAAGACCAAGGAATCAAGGTACCCCTTCTGGTATGGTACCCTAGTTATCTATTTGCTATTTTACTTTCTTAGAGAAGTGCCCGATACAAAGAACATTGTGTGGTTGGACAATATTCCAGTTGCTATTTAGATTAGAGATCACTTGAGAAGGTTAGGGAACCTAGAAACCCAAAATTCTATGTTGTGGGGTTTCTTCAACACTTTTCAGGGAAAATGCAAGAAAGAGAAAGGATATCGGAAAAAATTGTTGAGAAGTATAAGAATGATATAACCTTCATGGTTAGCAGAGATCACTACATTATGGAAGCAGTTGAACCTAGAACAGTTTGGGTTCCAAAGGTTGGATATGAAGAACTAAAGTAGAGCTTACCAGTTTTGCTAAAGTTGTGTTGAGCAAGCCAAGAGATCCATATGTGGCCAAATTTGGCACACATGAAGAGAAAACTAGTCAGGTGAATTTGGAAAAGAACAGGAAATATATTGAGAAGAATGTTGAGAAGATGAAAACTCAGTTGGAGATAGTGAACACTCCTAAGGGTTCTACGGAGAAATCAAAATCTACTACTATTGCTCCGTAGGGTACTCCAAGTACAAGGTTAGTTAGAACCTTTCCCCCCTCTCCCACCATTCCTAAATCCTTTAGAACAAAGCCTATGGGAAGCTCAAAGAAGAAAGAAAAATTTGGCCCATCTATGCAACAAATGTCTCCTAAGAGGAGAAGAAAAGAGAAGGCCACCAAAGAGAGGTACACTAGTTGTGAGGATGAGGAAGATGTAGAAGAAGGACCACAGTTGACCCAAAAGAAGAAGTATCAATCCACTGTGGAAGAGACAAGTGCAAAGATAAAAAAAATGTTGATATTGTTGACATTGAAAGAGAAGAAGTAGAGAAAGAAAAGAATAGTTTTATTTTTCAGAGAAGAGAAAAGAGTTCAGCAGAAGAAGAAAAATCTCCTAAAGGTAAGGGGAAGAAGAAAGAAAAGACCCCTCCGACAAGGGAACATAGTCACTTGAAATTTGAAGCACTGTTTAATAGCATTTCAGAATTTGGTCTCTTGCAAGAGATAACTAAAATGTATCTGGAGTCTAATGATGAAGACAAGGCAACAATTGAAGAAGCTATTGTCAAGTATATGGTAACATTTGACACTGGCTTAGATAAAATTGAGGATCAATTGCTTGATGACTTGAAAAATGTTTTAACTACAAGAAGGAAAGAGGCTATTGAAGAATATGTGAAGATAAAGGAATTTTCCTTGGAGAAGATTGGTTCTTCTCTAACACATGAGGATAGACGCAAATTATCTAAATTGTATAGCAAGAAATTCAAAACAAAACAAAGAGTTAACACTCGTATGAGTAGAGACAAAGAAGACATTGAAAGACTAAAGAATGAGACTCTACGGAAGGTTGAAGAACTTGCTAAAGGGTTGGGAGTCCCTCCAGATAGTGAAAATCAAATGCAACATAATACATCTATTCTAAAAAGCAATGAGCCTAATAATGCACAACATGAGCATGTGCCCGAAGATGAGAATGTATAGGAAGACATGGTTACAGATAATACCCCTCCAATTGTGGAGAATGTTGTTGAAGAAGAGAAGAAAGATGATGTGCAAGATGCCTCAAAGAAAGAGGTAGCTCAAAATGATTAGAATTTGTCTCCTCCAGATATGAAGAAAGATAATGAGCAGAAAGAAGAAGACAAACAAAAAAAATCGAAGAAGATAGAGGCACAAAAAGATGAAAACTTGCCTCCTCTGGATGGTGAGAAGCCTATAGAAGAAGAAAAGAATATTGAAAAATGTTCTGCTAGTGGAGATAAAGAGAAGAGTGAGAAGAAGGAAGGAGAAAATGCTAAAACTATTGGTGAATCCTTCGAAACCTTTGGAGACTCATTGAAGGATCTACTAGATATGCAATTGCAATTTTGAACTGATGATATTTGCACAACTCCTGTAGATTCCAATGCAACAAGGTCAAGTAGATATGAGCAAGATTTCTCTCGTGCACAAGTTACAACTTGGTGATAATTTTCATGCCTCCACAAGGAAGGAAATATTGCAAACACACCAAAAGAGTGCAAAGTTGATTGAGGAAGCAGTTAAGGTATTGCAAGAAGGTATTCCCGATGCAACTATAGATAATCCCTTCTCTGGTGTACAGAATTTGAAGTTGTTGGATTCCTTTAAGGAATATTCTACTAGTTTGGAAGAGAAATTGGAAAAGGAAATAGAAAAGGTCAATGATAAGAGATTGACTGATATTTCTAATAAATGTATTGCACACGACAAGTTTCAAGGCAACTTAAAAGATGTACAGAAATGCTTGGAAGAAGCAAAAGTTTTGTTTTAGTTTTGCTTGAAATGGTCTAATTCCACAAGGAGCATAAAAGATCAAATGTACTCAATTGAGTCACAAATAGTTGAGGCCTCTGATGCTTGTGATCCGGCTAATGATGCAGATGGTGCAACAAGGGCAACAATTGAGAATTTACACGGTCAGTTCTTCCTATTGCAAGAACAAAAAGAAAATATCATAATGCAGTACAACCAGCTCAAAGATTTGTTAAGTCCAAGACATAAAACCTTAACTGGAGTTTTGGAAAATGCAGAGAAGGTGACACAAAAGAATCTAGTGCCCACTTCCCTAGATGAAGGAGAATACCTCCATACTCAATTTGAGAGTCAATGTGGTATGCTTGCGTTCGCTAAGAAGGATTGGGAGAGAAGAAAGAAGAATTGGGAGGCACACCTTGCCAAACTGAAGGTGTCTTACAAGGGTGTTTTACCCTCTGATAGTTGAAGGTGTACATTTCTATTTTGTGTATGCAACTTTATGATTTCAATGTATATATGTGGAAGTAGTTGATGATGTTGCAGTACAATTTTGGTCATTTTTGATGGATAATACTGTAAGGGGGAGCCACTTTGATGTAAATATCTCCTAAGGGAAAGATTGTTAGAGAAGCTTGTTGTGTATGGGAGAAAGCAGTAAGGAGGAGTTACTCTCATGTATGTATATATATGTCAAGGGGAGTATGTATGTATGTATGTATGTATGTATGTATGTATAGTGAGACCTTTTCCCTTGATGTCAAAGGAGGAGAGTAGTTTTGGATTAGTTTGAGAAGTTTTGGAGAATGAGAGTGTGTTGCCATCAATGACAAAGGGGGAGATTGTTGGAGACTTGACTTGTTAAGGGAGATTGTTGGCAACACGAGCATGATGACGTATGGATGGAGATTGATGAGCATGACAGTGTATGGTTTTTCATTGATGGCAAACCATAGTAGAAATGCAAAAGTATTGGTTTGGTGAAGACCAAGTGTTTTGGAGATTTTTCCTAAGTCTTGGTGTACAGTTTAGTGTTACAGTGAACCAGTTTTGTGGTCCGCATTGCTCCACTGTGTAGAATCTTGTCAAGTGATTTTGAGGTAATATTGGTGCGTGTTGGAGGTGTCTAAATCCAAAGATGCAAGGTTGTATGTCTTCCGCAGTTGAAGATAATGTTGACAGAGTATCGACTCTATAATGACAGTGTTACTAGTACATAGTGCATTGGAATGCTATGCATTTCACCGCAGATGAATAATATGTTATGAGGCTTTGAGGAGGTGTTTATAGATGTTAGAAGTATGTGTGATCCAAGTGGCAAGTTTTTAGCATTCCACGTGTTGAGTTGTGAATGAACAGTTGGTTCATTTGGTTATTGCTTCACTAGTTTTATTCTATGGTGTCGACCTAAAGGTTTTGAGGTTGTGCGGAGTTGTAGTATGTAAGGAGTGATTTATGGGAGTGATTATAGGTCATGCCAACCTATTTTAGAGGTGTACACATTTTTGTTTATCCTACAAGGCATGTGTGTTAAAGTTTTAAGCCAACATGTTAAGTGGTACATGATTCGTGCAATTAGGCCAACCTAATTGATGTTTTGATTGGTTGCGGCATATATGCAAGGTTAATTCTTGTGCAAAAAATGAGATAAAATGAGATGTATGTGTGAGTGCAGAGTGTGTGTGTGAAATCTGATGTGGTGTGAAGTGCAAAAGGTGTAGTGGTGAAGTATGAAGTGTGTTAAGTCAATATTTAGAGCTTAATTGGAATTGCATCTTCGACATGTTGCAGATGAATTATTAGCAGTTTATTTTGGCAGTGAGCCACCCTTTCTTCTATCTTTTTCTAATCTGGGTAGTGAGCCCTTGGCAGTGAGCCATCAACAGTGAGCCATTCTTTCTTTCTAGATAGTGGGTCCACCTTTCTGTATGAACATTGTAATCGGTTATAATATATTGTGAGCTAATCCTCACCGTGGTTTTTCCCTTTCTAGGATTTTCCACGTAAATCCGGTGTTCTTGTGTTCCTTGATGTGATGCATGTTTTATATGTTCCTTTCATTTACTACAAGTTCAATATGATGCTTTAAATGAATGCTTAAGTTGATAAAGTAAATGAATTTCAATGAATACTAATTCACCCCCCCTCTTAGTATTTCGGGTGTTCAACACAGATGTACAGGTTTGACAAACTAGATTTTTCAAATTTTGGGCTCTTACTTTTTGTTTCATCAGAGACGACAACATGGGGCGCAAACGTCCTCATGGCATGTTGTCATCCATGGCTAAGAGCTAATCCTCTTGGGGGTAAAATATGTAGTTTCTATACTTTCCATTTCTATACACTAGAGATTTTAATTCATTCATACATTCCTATAATTAAGTAATTTCGTTATTCTTCTCATTAGTAGTTTAGTGTTTATTCAATTAAATTGTACAAACGTTCTTTACTCTTTATCCTATCACCTGAGCTTTGATCCTTGAGGTAATTGAGAACTATTTGCTCCTTAAGACCCTGTCATCCCTCCTTTACAATTAAATTTCATATTTTTTAAGTTGCGTTGGCCAAAATCTTATTTTTAATATTTTAAACCAAAGTTTGAAAAAAAAAATTGTTCATAATAGGTTGGCCAAAACAACACATGTATTTTTTTCTTTTAAAAGCAATTAGTTAAAATGATCAATTTTCACCAAATTAATTTGAAATTAAACGATACATAATTGGTGATAAACTAAATTCAATTTCTTACGACTTTAACTACAATTTTTAAAAAAATAATTGTAGATAATGTATTAAAAAATTCATGTGAAGTTACTTAAATCTATTTTAGCATTTTAATTGTCACTAATAAGTATTGTTTGGTCCATCATAATCTCACTCACCCAAAATTGATATTTAAAAACTATAAATTAAGAGGAAATGAAGTACTAATCTAATTCCAATTTTCTTGATATAGTTGTCTACTATTTTGATCATAAGCTTTGGAATTATTACTTTGTAATACTTAAATCTTGAATGCATTGGAAGAACATAGAAAATCAAATTGAGTCATTATTGGAATTTCTATGAAATTAATATTAAAATTTCTATTAAGTTAATTTTGTATCATGGATTTGACCTTTTATTTGTAAAAATGACTTGCACACTTCTAGTTGCCTAGAATTTGCTTGTCTCTAGTGTCTAAACATGTGTTTGAAAAACTAGTTGCATTGATTACACTGTTGGGAGCTTGTTATGTTGTTATGCAAGGATTTTCTCTCAATCGAGCCCTTGGAGGTGAATTAATAGTTTTGACAAATTCAAAGACATGACGAGATTATTCCTTGTTGTTCCTTGACCTAAAACCTAGATTCTCAAGATTATTGTCTTTTTAAACAACCTAGCATGCAAGTTTAACAATCTCAAGTCAACAAATAATAGCTAGTTGGAAGGAGGTTGACTAGGGCCTAGGATTAAATTTAACTTTGAAACTAAGGGGTCACTTATGCACAACAACTTTGACGGAGGGTCAACTTTGTGCCATGAATCTGACCTAGGTAAAGAAATAGATAATCTACAAATGAGGACTGATCCTTGAAGATGTGTGAAGATATGATTGGTTTATGTTTAAATTAATTTTCAAATCTTATGAAAAAAAAAGCCACATGTACAATAGTCATTGTATTAAGACAAACCTAATCAAAGTGAATCCAAACCTAGGGCAAAAAGTGTAAACCATGCACTTTTCACGGTTGTAATGAAAAAATTTAATGACATCTATAAGACTAGACAATCTATGAGACTCGAGATTGGAAACAACAAAATAACTCCCAGGAAACCCAACCAACAAACCCCAACCCATATTTTTGATCACAAACCACTGCACTTCATCGAAGGACTATTGCAATGAAGGTGTTGATAACAGATGACGAGAATGACCAAAGAAAATTCAATCATGCGCTCTTTTTTAAAGCCATCAACAAAAAATATAGGATTGCAATTGAGAATGAATGCGTCTACGAATATAGACAAGGGAGGAAGAAAGGCTATGTCAAGGTTTATTCCATTGGTATTGATATAGGAGCTCAAGCCTTCTATTCGATTTGATTTAAATCAGCTCCAAGCTACAAAGTGTAACCCCCTTCACATCATCCCTGAAGTCTTGGGTCATCAAACCACTGTGCAAGCTCATTCCCTACTGCAGCACCACAATCCAATCCAATGTCCCTCATGACCAATAGAATGTCTTCACCGTGCCTCAATTTACTAGAAGCGCCCTTCCTATTCACACCCCTCAGTAGTAGGTGTGTTTGGACAACCATTATGTTACTCAGTTTATTCGACTTCCTCTTAGGGTTTGGCTCACTATTGAAAACATGCAAGGGTAAAGAGATTTCAATAGAATAATAGCTATGGTTAAAACCTTGAAAGCAATTGACGGTAGCTTCAAAACAAGATTTAGAGCCCTCTATTTGATCGGATTATTGCTAACATGGGCAAGTTCATTGCGTATCTTGGCAATCTTTTCCAACGAAAACATAAGAGAAATGAGATTAGAGAATATTTGACGTTTGGAGATCTGCACCTCAGAAAATAGAGATCCCAGAGAGAACTCTACCATCCACTTCTCACATGCCAGGTAGTACATTCTGATGGAAGTGGAACTGATGGAAACTAATCTGCTGATTAGGCTGCTCCAAATCATTATCCTTAGGCAAGGCCGCCTCCACCCAACAGTACACATTCAAATGTGTTGAATGAAACTGGCATGTACGTAAGTAGTGCATCCATCTGGCTAATCATTTCAACATGGATTGAGGGATGACTGCAACATTTCAAGCTTATCTGTTGTCTGCATGAACTTTTATTAGCTGTCTTAAGTTTCTTCTCTTCTTTGACAACATTTTGTAAAAGGTGGTCTTTTGCTTTGTGCTTTGCATTTGTAGATGTACTTCTAGTGGAATTAAAAATTTATGTCTAGGAGTATTTTTCAAAACTCTTTCAATATTTGGGTAGCAATTATAGTTAGTGTTACTTCTAGTTAGCTTTAGTCTTAGCTTTTCCATTTCTAGTTTGGAACTATTCACTTCCTTTGTGCTTTTCTATGACTGGTTTTGATGTTGTAATTAAGCTCAAAATTGTGGCTTTTTATTCTTAAGTTACAAAAATTGGAGCTTTTAATAGCCTCCTCCCAATAGTTCGCATTATCATATTTTAGACAATATAAAGAGGAAAATATTAATATAACATTCTTCTGATTTACGTTTTATATAAGCCATTTTTTTACGATATTAAATAGACATAGCAAGGTTTTAAACATCCATTCTCAATGAGACGCCTTCATGTGGGAAATGGCCATTGTAGGTTGCCAAAGGCATGACCCTTCCCAAGAGACATTAACACTTTCCAATTGGAGCGAACAGGCTTCCAGCCTGAACAGTGTCCACCATCCTACCAATTATGATGATGATGATGATGATGATTGTTGTTATTATTAAGAACTACTACCACCACCATTACCATTAGAGCTATTACCAGATATGCAATTGCCACCATTTTATGGAACTTGGACCATAAATATGTCTGAGAACATGTGAGAGAAAGCTTAGACAAATGAAATTGAGATTACGTACTGTGTTATTAAGGAGAAATATCAGAAAATATCCAGTAATACCTGCAAATACTAGTGTCTTGTCAATCACCCACTATAGGATTTATGAATGCCCCAACAATTTCCATGTCTGAGAAGGTGCAAAACAAATATCAAGAACATATACCAGCATAGTTCTCATCAAGACCATGGAAATATTTAGATCCCTTAGAACAGTTCTTTCCTATAATTCAGACCTCTTTCCGAAGTATAGTAGGCCCCTGAGTTTTATGATTTTAAATTTATCAGAGTTCTTGAGTCTCTTAACAGAAAGTGCCTTCTGCTAGTTTCGTTCCTGGACAAAAGTTCTAATCTGTTTCTTGACATGAATGCTTAGAAGGCATATAATACATAAACCATAAGTTTTCCTTGCTTCCTTTGGAACTACATGGTAATTACAATATCCTTGAAAATTCCTCATTAGGATACCTAACATTTCAATCACAAAGAAATGCTTCTCTATAAATACAATCATGAATCTGTATATGGATTTTGGTGGTATTAAGACAAAGCTGCTCCAACTCTTTCATTCTGTCCAGCACGAGCTACAAGCGAGTCATAATCCTGTCCATTTTTCAATCAAGCTGCAATAAGTTAATTTCATAGTTCACACACACGATCAACAAAGCTAGAATAACTATAACCATCTTCATGATAGAGAAAGCATTAGATATAACATTAGTGACTATGATTCTAATAATCAGGTTGAGGAAAATCAGGGTAGTTTTGGAATTTAGCAACTGCCCTCAATGAAATTTCAAATCATCAGGCGAATAGCATGAGAAACCTTATCTAAGTGTTTTAACCTCTAGAAACACACCTTATTCATATTTCTAGGGTGTACCACAGATAACACAGAAAATGTAAAGTTGATCTATGGCTTCCATTACAAATGCATACCCATCTTTGAATGGAAATCACAAGACTTGGAATAAGCCTGGTTGGCAAAGTTTGAGAGAGCACCATAACAGAAGAATGAGCTCGTTTAAGAATAAGAATGTTCTTACATTCACATATAAAATCTTTTTAACATATTGATATAGAATATTCCCATGGGCAAACAGTGGAGCAGAAAATGTGGAAGTAGATAGCAAAGGGCAATTCAACTCTGTAACAAAAGACTGATACAGCTTATTTTTTCAAAGCAAAATCAGCAAAGAATTATATTATCAAACACAAAGACATTTATATGATGTATTAGTTTCAAGCTACGTTACATAGAGGGACATGTTCCCCCTTATCTCTCACCTCCCACCCAAAAAATAACCCCTATGAGCTGATCCCCTAAAGCATTTCTGATACACAGACAACAAGTTTTGTCTCTTGGCCATTCCCTATCCCCAAGAATTTTAAAGACACATTCCTGAAACACTTATTTTGGAGACCTTATGTCCCAGGGAAATTTCAAATATGAGACATCCCTCAACTGTCTCAAGGATATCTAGATGTCCACAAACTTTTTTGGGTGAAATAATAGTGAAAATTAAAATTTGAAATGAGGGGTTGGGGGAGCAGGGGAGGGAGCAAGGGAATGGGGAGCCCACATCCCTTATCAAGCCCTAAACTCTCCCTAGGACTAACTTACGTACTCCCTTGCTACTCACAATTACTGCAATTAATATACATTTTGCACTTTCAGCTGTGAAGAGGGAAGGAAAGAATGGACCTTTGTCATAATGAAAACAATAATTTTTATTTTTTCATTTGCTACTTCAATCAATTCATGTTGAACATTGAATCTTGAGTCTGATGTATTATGTTAATGCCTAAACTTGAATCTTGAAGTCATGTACAGCTAAACTTGTAAAAAATTGGATTTCCACACACACACACACATATATTTCCCCAAAAAATGGCCTCTTGTATTGTCATCCCCAAGACACGTCCCACCATCCCTTGCAGTCCCCATTCCATAAATGCCATGGAACACAGGTTTCAAGTCTTCAGGTATCATCCCTATAGTAGTCTAATACAAAAATATAACTACGTGGCTCAAGACAAAGACCCATCATCACCTAGATTTAGGATGCTTAGACCACCAATTGTTATCAATATCTAACTAATACTACTGAATTTTAGAAAATAATATGATGATCAAGTTCCCAAATAAAAATCCAAAATAAACACTTAAGTTACTTCAGGTCTACAAATAAAAAATAAGCCTTTAAGCTAAATAACTCCAACCACCAATCAATCATCAAGAGAACCAAAAATCAGAATGAGTGGGCACCTGCCAATTCTTAAAACTACACTGCAAACCTGTAAAAGATATATCATTAAAGGATTTTTCCATCAACATTCTGATTTTTTGAGAAAGCTGAATTCCGTAATCACATTAAGGTTGACATGCTAAAATCACCAACTAGAGCTATTTTGGGCCCGTTCTCATCCAAGTGTGGCTGCATGACTCAGTTTTTGGCCAATCTAGCATTAAAATTATCTCTCATCTGAAGCCTTTCCCAGTCAAATAGTATGATGGATACAATGGAACAAATAGGGGATAACAAGAAGCACATTCTCCATTAGAATCTCCAGGTCTGCTCTGTTGATGGCTTATTCATAGCTTTCACCTGTGATTGAAAGCATTCATTAAGCATTCAGCATTCTTAAATTCCTTCTCTATGATACATGCTAAACATCAATCTTGGCTTCACGACACATCTCAAAAAAACATTTATACATGGAATCGATTTTGTCTTCTAGAAGTCAGTAGTGAAAATCTACACAAGTGGGAAGTTTTGTCAAATATGTTGACTGGGTTCATTTGGAATACTTTTTAATTGACAAATAGACCTCACTTCTTTAGCAAGTCTTCTTAATAATCTTCCACTTCTTTAAGGAAGCAAAGTTATTTCCAAAGCATATTTCGCTCCTCTTTCAGCCTCAACTTGATGAAATTTACTCTTTTTAACTTACAAAACATAGGAGTCCCATAATAGGGGTTCCTTACGCCAACTAGTATTTAGAATCTTGAGAGATTCTTCCTGAAGCAACATTGATCAAAGTGCTACAAAGAATTTCGTGGTTCACTAAGGAGAAGAACTTTGAGGATTACAAGCCTCCTGTCCGACCCAAGCCCTTTAGAATGGAGGAGTTAAATTAAAGAAAACACACACATGCTTATACTGAGGGGGGGTGAATCAATATAAGACCAACTATTTCAATTTATAACTTTGGCAATCATAAAGCAATAATCAAAGTATCCACACAAACAAGATCTAACAATAGAGAACAAAAGATAAACACACAATTTTACGTGGAAATCCTTGAAGGAAAAAAACCATGGCAAAACATTGCTTTTATAGAAAACTTCTTACAACTTCGCAGGCACCAACCCACAGGAGACACCAATCCCCTCCATTGGGCACCAACTCAGCAAACGACACTGATCTCTTTGAGTGAGAGTCTCCAACCTCCTGATCTTGCAAAGTAGAAGGCACCAACTTTCAAAATACAAAGTGATTATAATGTTGTTGGATCTGCCCTAGATCCCTTCAAGGACTTCAACAAAAACCTGCCTCAAACTCTTCTCTTAAATCTGCAAAATGCTCCCACTCAGATCTGCAAAATGGATCTTCAATAAATACTCCCAAATCTGAAACAAAATCTGCACTAGGTCTGCTCCAAATATGTCTGATTTCTGCTCTTAAAAAGTCTGATCCTGCTCATAAATCTGCTCCTTTTTCTTCTCATGTATTTGCCATAATCTTTCTTTTATTTCTTCTTTTTCTCCTCACCAAATCGCTGCTATAAATCTGCTAACATATGTCTGATAAAATCTGCTATAATGTCTTCACAAAATCTGCAATGATCTTCCTTTTATTTCCCCTCTTCTCACAAAATTTATGCTAAAGATTTCTCATAAATCTGCTCATATATCTTTCATAAATCTGCTCAAATATCTTTTTATTTTTTCTCTTCATGAGAATAATATTTCTTGTTCATTCATTTTGCTTCACCTTCAAGCTTGTATTTATACTTGCCCAATGCAACTCTTCACCCAAGGGGTATGGCACTCCAAGAGGGGTCGGCCCATAATTTTTATTTATTTTATTTTATTTTTGTTTTCATTGCCCAAGGTGGGTGCACCTATCTATGAGGTCATCCCACTTTGGGAGGCCCCACGAAAATATAAAAAATAATTTTATTTGCAATTTTAAACACTCACAAGTGGGGTGACGTTGTCCCTATTAGTGTTTTATAGCTGCGGGAGGTATTTCCCTAAGCAAAATTAATCATAGGCATGTTGGCCTATTATTTGTTAAACAAAATATTATATTGCTAGGTTGGCTCTAGAAGAGAGGTCACCTAGCTTGCTATATAAAGGAGAAGGTGTCTCCACATTAAGCATAAAATCACTCCATTTCTATTTCGAATTTCTTCAGCAGCATGTTCGCCTTCTAGAGCAGCAGATTCGCTTCAAGGAAAAGTGTCATTATTTTGTGTATTCAAGGAAATCGCACTATCTTCAAGTGCAGATTCATTGTATGAGATTGGGCCTTTCTAGGGCCTGATTTTGAGTGCTATTTCTGCACTTATTTTTCTGATTTATAAGAGAAAATCTTGCTGGGTTTTTCTCCCTCAAGTAGGAGGGTTTTCCCAGGGTAAAATACTATGTTCATTGTTCTATGTGTTGTATTTTTCTGCTTATTTGCATTTCTGATCTGAAAACTAACATGGTATCAGAGCGGGTTTAGGAAAGATCTGATTAGATTTGGCTAAGCAGCATAAGTCAACTCATTATTTAGGACATTCAATTCAATTTGGTGATTGCATTCGACCCTGAAATTGAAGGATTTTGGCACTTTGAGTATACAACTGATCATTTTTTAAAATAATCGTGATTCTTCAGGAGTTTGGGCGCATGAGTCATTGTGGCATCCAAACTCTGGCGCAGCATTTAAGATTGTATTGATTTGTTCTTTGTTAAAGAAAGAATCGCTTGGGAGTCTGCAGATAGGACAAGTCGACTTAGCATAAAGACAAAATTGACATTGTATTGGAGATTGCCACTAGCAGACAAGACAATTAGGACAAAGGCATCAACAGAAGAAAGAAGTTGTTCACAGAGAATGAATACAGAGAATGATTCCTTGAGGAATACAGAGAATGAAGTTGTCGGGTCTCTTCTGGTAGCGCCAGGCAAAGGGAATCAAGCCAGAATATTTAATATCAGGGAGAAATCATAGTTTGCAAAACTAAAAATAAAATTATCGACTCAGCTTGCTTTCACCACTACAAGGATTGCATATCATGTGAGAGGAGTCGGATCACTTCTAGTTGTTCGATAATGAATGAAAGTCCCGTTAGATATTTCTTGCCTATGATTAATCATTGCCGCGAATGATAAAAGTGTCGATAGCAGCTGTGTGATTATCCGGGGGGGCTTGGTCTAGAATTCCCATGGCTCTAAATTCAGTCGAGGGTCTCTGGAAGGATATCGTGTCCACTAAGGTGATCATATCGTGGAAACTTACACAGGGTGGGCACACTTATAAGAGGCATGAAAATTTAAGTATTTGCAAGTTTTAGGATTGCCATCATCGTCGCCATTGCAAATCGGTCATGAGAATCATGATAGGATCACAGATGGATTTGGCACCTTAGGGCAGACTGAGAGCACGCTGGATTTGTGGATTCCAGGCCCAAGGAGGAGGACACAGTGGCTATATTGTATACCCCTGTTGTGGGCTCCACTCCCGCATCATGGCCTTTTGCGGAGAGAGATGCAAAGAGGGCTAGGAAAAAGTATGATTTGGAAGATCTCAGAAAAACACCATCTCAATTGCTTTTGGACGAAAAAGAAAAAATAATGCAAAGAAGGGAATGAGAGGTTTTAGTTTTGTAAGAATTCCTTCACCAGCTCCAAGGGTGGATGAATCACCTTTCGTGTCATGGGGAGAAATTGAAGGGACGCCATTGAGGTTGGAGACAGAGGATACGCCTGCTGGTATTGGTGGCAGTAGTGATGGGCCTCATTTCAAGATTCCAATCCTCTGTCTAGAGATGTCAGGGCTTACAGTCTTTCAAGGGATGCAGCTAGAAATCTTAGGGAGAAGTCTAGGCTTTACCAAAAGCCACTTCACGTACCAACTCCAACAAGAAGGGGTTCTGAGAGCCCCAGCTTCAGTGCACTTTCTCCTACTGCACAGACGTTTGTGAGGAATGCTATGGAAAAATCTTCGAACACTGTAGAAGCAACATTAAGAGCAAGCTACCAGGCAAGCACAACTCCAAGTACTCCAAAAATGGCCAAGAATGCTATAAGATTTGAAAAAAGAGGGGAGCTTTCCTTTTAGACTGTCGCCGCTTCAGGAAGGCAGTGTTTCTGCAAGATCACCCTCTCCAGACGCTTGATGTTGAAATTTACAACAGAGATGCGACTTTCTGATGGTTCAATATCTTTGTGGAGAGTGCAATTTGAACTGGAGAACATTCGTGGCATCATTCGTTGCCTTGTTGATGTCAAATATAATCCAGTTAAATGGAGTGCAATTTAATCTTCTGTTGGTTCTGGTTCATGAATACGTCTTTCTTAGCTTGGTTCCTTTACTTGAGGCTATCGTCTGAGAAGAGAGGGGGTCGAGGGAAATAAAGAAGCTTTGCAAATAAAGATCTAAAGTGAATGTTTGAGCAAATTGAAGGAGAATTAATGCTACATATGAGCAGATCTAAAGGAAAGATAAGAGCAAAACTGAAGAGGATTTAAGTACAGCATTTAAGGAGATTCTGATTCCACAAAGATAAGTTCTATTATGTATCATTCCTTTAATTTTTCTATCTAATGATATTTGCTAGATGACTACATGCTTCATTTGTATCGGGGTAGTTTGATTTTATGAACTATTATTAATTTCTTTAAAATGCAGGATGGATCAAGGAGCAAATGGATATGGATTCATCCCTCGATTACAAACCTGCCATTCAGAGGGAGTTAAATTCTGAGAATTCAAGGTACGAGTTGAGATCATGTCCAGGAAGAGGATTAAGGTTCTAAGATCAGTCAATGGAGGGGAGTTCACTTCCAGAGGTTTTTTTGCAATCTCTGTATTGAGGCAGGGATCAAGAGGGAGTTTTGTGTTAAACAAAATGGAGTCCTATGTCTCGAGGAACTAGAGTGACTCACTGAGAAGAAGTGAAGGTGTCAGCTAAGTCTTTGGAAGGCTCTTCAGCTGCAGAGAACGGAATTGCACAAGGAAAACATTGCAGGCAATCTTGGACGAGGAGGTCAGGAGGTTGACGCAGGTACTTGGAGCTTCAGAGGGAGTCACAACATCATTAAGATTTGTTGTAATGTATATTTCTCTGAGACGGAGAAATATGAGGTGAAAGCCCTTGTAGTATATATTTCTCTGAGACTGAGAAATATGAGGTGAAAGCCCTTGTACAAGATCACATCTCTGAGACTGAGTTGTGCTTTCCACAATTGGGTGTAGCCATTGTGGACGTCATGTTGAGAGACTCCATGACGAGGATATTTGAGAATACCTCCCTAGCTAAGAGGGAGTGTTAGTGTTTTATAGCTGTGGGAGGTATTTCCCTAAGCAAAATTAATCATAGGCAGGTCGGCCTATTATTTGTTAAACAAAATATTACATTGCTAGGTCGGCTCTAGAAGAGAGGTCACCTAGCTTGCTATATAAAGGAGAAGGTGTCTCCACATTAAGCATAAAATCATTCCATTCCTGTTTTGAATTTCTTCAGCAGCAGGTTCACCTTCTAGAGCAGCAGATTCGCTTCAAGGAGAAGTGTCATTATTTTGTGTATTCAAGGAAATCGCACTATCTTCAAGTGCAGATTCATTGTATGAGATTCGGCCTTTCTAGGGCCTGATTTTGAGTGCTATTTCTGCACTTATTTTTCTGATTTATAAGAGAATATCTTGCTGGGTTTTTCTCCCTCAGGTGGGAGGGTTTTCCCAGCATAAAATACTGTGTTCATTGTTCTATGTGTTGTATTTTTCTGCTTATTTGCATTTCTGATATGAAATCTAACAGTCCCAATTTTTCTAATTTTATTTTGCATTTTTAAACTCCTCCAAAGGGGCTAGACATGGGTCAGACCATGTAGAAAATAAACCAGCATTTTTCCAATTAATTATCTCCTCCTTGCTCACGATATCTTGATAATGGTGCCATAAATTTGACACAAGACTTGCACAATAATTTAACCATCTCCTAATTTTAGGCCTTGTCCTTTGACATCAATGACAACATCTATTTCCTATATTCCCTTTGACATCAATTACAATATTTCCAACATAAATAAGTCTTCCTTGAAAAAACCAATCATCATGGACACCCCCATAGCCTTTTTGCAATAAAAGAAGCCCGTATATGCATATTATTCTGGGGTTGAAGCAATTCTGATTCTATGAATTGCTCTCCTATCTATTTCAATTTTTCCTGGTCAATTTCTGCCCCACTGTAGGTTGATAATCTGATTCTATTTTATCAACTTGAATTCATTTTACTCCTAGCATTTATTGTTGTTTGCCCCTTTTGGACTGTACTTTTGTTTCTATAAACTAGTATCCTTCATGTGCATATTTAGGAGAGCAATTAGCGTGAAGATAAAAAGAAGGATTATCTTGGTTCTTACAAAAGTTGAATATCAATCATGGAAGCTAAGAGGAGTGAAAATACACTTATCTAGAGAGGCCATAGGAGATAAATTGTGTGAGGAAATATAAAATTGATACAAAATAGAAGTGACAATGCCTTGAGAAAAGGGAGGAGCCAAATTTTGTGATGCTTTCGACAAACTATTATCCAAAAAGGTCTTCCCACTATAAGAAATTTCCTAGTTGGCTGTAATTTTTCCTTTGGTTCTTCTCCAACTCCCTGATGCTCCACTTGGATACTGGCTGTGATTTTTCCTTTGGTTCTTCTCCAACTCCCTGATGCTCCACTTGGATACAATTTTCTAGAATTCCATTAAGAATCTCAAAGCATTTCCCCTCTCTAGTTGGCATTTTACCACCATGACCTCTTCTTCCTCATCCACCATCACCATATCCATGATGGCATCCTCTATCTAGTATGCATCCATCCACTTTGGCCTAGGGTTGATTAGAAGTTCACTTAACTCAGTTTGCTTTGTTCTTAAGTGTTACCGAAACTAGAGGGTTTTCTTCTCACTCCTTCAAGAGGCAATCTCGAGCCAGATGCTTACAAAAATGACTACCTTGTCTTTTGAAAGGACATTTCAAGGGCCCAATCCCAAAAGACCTCCAATTGGATTTCAATTGATTCAAGCAATAAATTATGTAGATCAATTTCAATACATATACAAGTGTAGGCTATTAGTTTTTTGTTTGGTAGTTCCAACTTCCAACCTCTCCCAAACAAGTTCCAAACAAGACACCTATATATTGCAAAATATCCTCCCCAAATTTCATGGGAAGCCTATAGAACAAATCCAAATAGGTAATTGGGAGTGGAACATTTCCATTCAATCGATTCATAAATGCCCTGATTTCATAAATAACTTGACTTTGGTTGTAGACATAAGGTCCTCCACTAAAGGCATTTTCCCTATCAACATTTCTTGGAAAATTGGGTATGAAATGACCATATGATGAAAGCAAAATCACTAAATCTCGTAGTAGTTTCCATGTGAGCCTCATCCACTCTTCTTCAAAAATCATCCAAATAGGTAATTGGGAGTGGAAATTTTCCATTGGAACGAATCATAAGCGCTTTCATATATAACCTGACTTTGGTTGTAGACATAAGGGCCTCCAACTAAGGCCTTTGCCCCATCAACATTTCTTGGAAAATTGGGTATGAAATGACCATATGATGAAAGCATAATCACTAAATCCCCATCCAGTCTTCTCTAAAAATCATGGGTTGCATGTACCTGTTGGAATGTTGTCATTGATGTCAAAGGGAAATTAATGTCATGATGATTTACTCTATTAATCATTTATCATGATCATTTCAGTTTGGTTTGATGATCCAATTCAGCAGCACTAAAACCCTATCATCTACACCAAGCATTGTAATTCATGATCAACACGCAAGGATGGCTAAGTATCTTATATACAGACTTTAGTCTCGTACTCATGTTATTATGATTGGAGCAACTAACCAACCAATAAATATTATCTAGCACTTAGAAGATTTGGAAGGTTTGATTTAGAATATTTGAAAGGATTGCTAAGGATTGCTTAAAAGGAATATTCATTATGCTTTATTATGATTCAAATATTTTTTGGTCGACTAAGAAATATAGTGTGAACCTTGTTAGCTGGCCGACCCATGATATTGAGGCAGAAGTTAATTATGGCTGACTCATCACTATATTATTGCCCAAGTTAAGTTACCTATGCATATATTAGAAAGCAGCGATGATATTTAAAGATAGAGCAATGAGTATCATTTATATTACAAAGTAGAGATTAATATGATTTCCAAGACAAACGATTATATTTGTGAATAAAAACAGTGATTGTTTTATGAAAGAGCAGCAATTAATTCCAATGGTCAGCGATTAAAGTTTTTAAAAGGTTGAGTTTAATTTATTAAGGTAGCAATTACCAAGGGGAAGCGATTGGGTTTAATTACAAAGGCAGCAGATTTGTTAACTAAAAGACACATTCATTCAAATAGTTATCTCCTTTCTAAGAGACACATCTCTCCATAGAGACATGGGGATATAAAATGAAATGATAAATGTGAAGAGTAGAAAACAATTTTCAATGAATATTATGAGAATAAGAGTAGATTGAAAAGAAAGTAATAGCAATTACCAAGGGGCAGCGATTGGGTTTAATTACAAAGGCAGAAGATTTGTTAACTAAAAGACACATTCATTCAAATAGTTATCTCCTTTCTAAGAGACATCTCTCCATAGAGACATGGGGATATAAAATGAAATGATAAATGTGAAGAGTAGAAAACAATTTTCAATGAATATTATGAGAATAAGAGTAGATTGAAAAGAAAGTAAAGGGCAGAAATATGAAGTGTAACTCAGATTTATTTTGAGTGTATATGCAGCCCATGTATGAAGGGTAAATACAAATATATATATATATATAATGAATATATGTGAAGAGTGAGCAGATTGTAAAATGAATTTGAGCAGATGGTAATGCAGAAAATTATGTGAGAATAATGCCATGATCAGTTGTGTGAAAGAAATTGATACATGATAGTGATCAGAATTGGGAAGGAAGGCTGATATTTGAGTGTGGATCAAATTTGTGAAAAGAAAGAATACATGATTTGGATCAGATTTGTGGAAGGAGAGAGTACACGATTTAAATCGGATTTGAAATTGGATCAGATTTATAAGGGAAGGAAGTTTCGATGAGATTTGTGGGGGTTGGAACCTCCAATATGTTGGAGCCTATCAAATAGAGGTTGAAGCCTCTAGCTGGGTTGAAGCTCAGTTTGTGAGTGGGTTGAAGCCTCCAATAGGTTGGAGCCTATCAAATAGAGGTTGGAGCCTCTTGATGGGTTGGAGTTCAGTTTATGTGGGGGTTGGAGCCTCCCATAGGCTGGTGTTCACTAATTGTATGTGAAGTAGGTTGGAGCCTACAAGAAAGAGAAGAAGATCAATTATATATAAGCAATATTTTGCCATGGTTTTCTCCCACAAGGGTTTCCACATAAAATCATGTGTTGTCTTTGTGTTCTTAATTGCTAGATCTTACTTGAATGTTCTTATTGTGATTGGTTAAGTTTTGAAAAGTAAAAGATTGTTAGATACTGATTCACCCCACCCGCCGCCCTCTCAATATCACCGTGTACTCATCAGTACCACCATAAAATTGCAGATTAAAGCATTATTTCTTAACTACACAATTCTTCTACAACACACAGGATTTACTACTAAACATGACTTGATCATGCTACAATGTAAATGCCAATTCTGCTTTTGAGGAGCATCCATTTTTCTCATTCTTTTGAAGTGTCATCTTCCTATGTAAGCAAATAAAAAATTTGGGACAAAGCATTTCTTTGGGGTCTTGAGCCCACATCATTTGTTTTAAGGAAAGTTGTGGTAGACCCTCTTGGTCTACCATGTCTAAACCAATATATTACTCCAAATGCTTTTAAAACACATAAGTAATCAAGCTCCTTCCCACTCCAGTCCTTTACCATAATATATCCTATGATCCTCCAAATTTAGGAACATGTTGTTTTGTGCTGTACCCATACAAAAAAATTCATAACTTCACTTTTCAAGCTTACTCCTTGTCATTTCTTCAAGTTATGAGCAATGTTTCAAACCTTGTCATGGTCGCCCATGTTGTTTTTCTTGTCCCTCATCCATCTCTTTGCAGAGCACATGCAGTGAGCCAAATATTTAAGTTTGAATGATGAATAAGTAGCAAAAATTCGCCAACGCATAAAACTTCATGTCCCCCAATTAAGGGTGTGCACCCTATTGAAGGAACAATATAAAGTATGCAAAGTAAAGTTTGACAGATAATGGCATGCACCATATAGTAGGTATACAAATTTCCGAAGGTAAAAGTCTACAATGGTATTCATTGGTGCATGCTCATGGGAAGAGTAGCAAGTTTCTTGAAAGGGTTTAAAATTTAAATGTCAACCAATTAACAAGCGTGTGCTCCAAATAAAGAAAACAGATTTTAAATTTTCAAAAAACATGTAAGGCAGACAAAGGCATGTGCCCTTCTGTAGAGTGACATTGTTGCAAAAACAAAAAATTGCAATTGATATGTGTCATATGGTAAGTGAACAAGTTTACTTCAAGTTAAAATTTACAGGTGTATTGAACAGCACACACCACACCATAGCATAGAGGAACACTGTCTTATCAAATGTTTGTATAGACCATCATGCACCTTTGCATGAGGCCAACAAGGAATGGTTAAAGATCAAAAGACCACCTACTATAACACGTGCCATACTCAGGAAAAGCATACTTTTGAAATGAAGAGGACAGATCATCTACTATCAGGCATGACTTATAAAAGAAACTCGAGTTTTGATAAAAAATCAAAGGATATAAACAGAGGCATTGTAATTAGGCAATCCAAGGAATAGCAGGGACTTGCAATAGCTTGTGATTGTTCATAAATAACTCTCCATTGTCCATTCTTTCTTAATATTGTTTTCTTCCAAAGTTGGGCAGGATGTCTGATTTCAGCTGAGTGGTGTTTAATTGACAGCAGCAGTTTCAGCTCAGAGATTTCATCATTTTCCAGCAGTCTCCATCAATCTACAGCAGTAATTTTCTTTCGAAGGCATCTGATTCTGCAAGGTCTTCATACTTAGCAAGGATTTCACCCCCAAAAACTCAGATTTATTCATGCAGAACCTAGGGTTTTTGTGATTCATTTTTAGTCTTCATCTTCATCAAACACTTAATTATTCTACCATTTCAAATTGCCTGAAATTCAGTCATCATTTCAGCAGGGTTTGTGAATGGATAGCAACAGTGTAACAGCAATCAAATTTGCCTTCCAAGAGGTATTTTTCCTTGTTTTTATGACTGATTTTCGAGGTTCTGATAGCTGTTCATCATCATATCAGTTTTACAAGAGCAGTGTGAAAGTTTTGTTCAACAATTTCATTCATCAAAACACAAAACAGCAGCTAAACATCAAACTCCAGATTTGCAAAATGCAATATTATTTCCAACCAATGGAGATTTCATCAATTTTGGTCAATGAGTTCCCTCAAATCAGAAAAACTGGCTTGTGCCATGTGAATGTAGAGGAATTGAAATTGGACATGAAAATTAGAAATAGGCGCAAAATGGCAATTAGGCTATGGGATAGCGGTCTTATCGAAGTGGGTTCTTTCCTGGTTTCCATCCAAAGTCAGTATTTTATTCTTGCATGTATCAAACACTATGATCCAAAAAGTGAGATTAGATGGGTAAGTGGTCAAGTTCCTTGCAAACTTGATCAAGAGGTGTTAGAGACTCATTTCACTTTGCTTCTCTATGAGGAAACGAAGTCATTATTGAAGAGTGTGAATATGTGTGGAATAGTAGTTTACTTGAGTGGTAAAAACATATTGGCAAAAATGGCCCAAGGAAAAGAAATCATGAGTGCCCAAGATATTGAACAGAGGTGAATCTCAAGATGAACCTTTTATCATAATCAACTTGCTCAATCAAGTTACAAGACAAGATGACAAGAGAACTTTTAGGCCTGGGATGATTTACCTTATGAGCATCATATGCGAGGGAGACGTCTATTTTGATTGATCTATTGTGCTTAGTGAGTGTATACACGAGTAGTTGTCAAAATTTGAGCAAACTCGTGAGTTCTGTATGACTTCCTATATGGTTTATCCTATGCTCCACTGGGACGCGTCCCCTGCCTTTTTGGGCTCATACCCGTACCGAGGATGAAACGGGGACGCGGGGACGGCTAGGAAATGTCCCCTAGCCGTCCCATTTTTCACATAAAGTTTCTGAAACTTCCGAGGGACGTTTTTTGCAGATTTAGGGGACTTAGGGAACAGCTAACAGTACCCGATACAGCTAGGACGTTCCCTAACCGTCTCAGGGACTGCTAGTCGTCCCCTATGGCCCAACAACATCTTACTTTATTATTTTTGTAAAAAAACACATTTTTAAATTTAAAAAAAGGGGATGGATGGGCCCACAAGAATCTCCCACCCCTTTAAACAAAACCCAAACCTACTTGACTTATCAAAACAACTAAAAGAAAAAAACATTCTCATTTTGACCCAAAAGTACCCCTTACCGAAAACTCGTCTCGCCGTACTCGGCACTCCCCGTCCCCGAAACCCCGTGGAGCATAGGGTTTATCTCATGGCGAAAAGGGGAAAATTTTCAAGATTAAACACAACCTATGCTCCACGGGGTTTTGGGGACGGGGAGTGTCGGGTACCAGGATGAGTTTTCGGTATAGGGGTACTTTTGGGTCATTTTTTAGGGGACGGCAGGGGACCGCTGATAAAAAAATAGGGAAATTTTTAAAAATATAGAGAAATTTCAAATGTTCATAGCATAACATTGATAAAGCATTCATTCTAGACATTGTATAAGCTTAATACATATCATTAGACTTGAATTGAGATTTCACATGAGAATCGACAAACAAATTAACAAAATTCATATGCTTTTCAAATTCATAAGTTGTTGGCCCTGCTACACTCCCACTGCCTGAAGAACCCCCAATGGCTGCCATACTTCTATGAGTTCTACTTCTATGTCTACTTCTTTTATGCATTTGAACCTCAACCTCCTCACTATCATTACTAGTAATCTCACTACTGCTCATGATTTTTTTTGGTTAAGAATTGAAAAGAGAGCTGCAAGTTCAAATAAAGGAAAAAATAAACTCACAATGCCCTTCCTACGTGATAAAAAAAGTTGAAAAAAAGCTGAAAAAATGGAAAACAAATTGAAAAATCAAAAAACAAATGTAAAATGAAGAACTTACCTCTAATGAAGTAGATTTGATGCCCTAGTCTCCACTGTTGTTCTCTCCTCCTTCACTTGATGCTCTTCACCTCAAGTTTGCAAATGTCAAAATGAGATTTTTTTTTTCTTTTAGTTGTTTTGATAAGTCAAGTAGGTTTGGGTTTTGTTTAAAGGGGTGGGGGATTCTTGTGGGCCCATCCATCCCCTTTTTTTTAATTTAAAAATGTGTTTTTTTACAAAAAAAATAAAGTAAGATGTTGTTGGGCCATAGGGGACGGCTAGTAGTCCCCGGGATGGTTAGGGAACGTCCTGGCCATACCGGGTATTGCTAGCTGTCCCCTAAGTCCCCTAAATCTGCAAAAAACGTCCCCTGGAAGTTCCGGAAACTTTATGTGAAAAAAGGGACGGCTAGGGGACGTTTCTTGGCCGTCCCCGTTTCGTCCCCCGTACGGGTACGAGCCAAAAAGGCAAGGGACGCATCCCCGTGGAGCATAGAACACAGCTAGACCTTGCTAGATTGCATCGCATCTTTGGGCACTTGCCATAATCAAAGAATGTTGAATCTTTGAAACATTACAGGAGAGTGAATGATGGCATCTTCATGCACTCTGTGAGAAAGATGGGTGAACAGATGTATGTGTGCATTTCAAAGCATGCCAACACAATGATTTTGGATCAGGCTTATTGGTATATTGAGTTTCCAACTTTCACTTACATTAGGGCATTCGTCTTTTTTCCTCATCCATATATGCTGCCAAGGTATCCGGGTGATGAGGTCATCATGATGGAGTAGCTAAGGCAAATTTCAAAGGTTCATTTTTTTTAAGAGGGCAACATAAGTTGGGGGTTGGTTTTCCAAGTGAACTAACATATTAAGTGTAAGAACACCCTCATCTCCAAAGTCATAAATAGAGAGATGTCTAGATTCAACTTCCTTTCTATGATAATGCGTATATGATTTGAAGGGTTTCATGATTGACAGATTGGGAGGAAAATATAGCCATCTACCAAAAGTTGAAGACCATTTAGCTAGTTGTGCCTATGAATTTGAAGTCAAAAGAAGAGAGTATAGTCGGATGACTATTAGACAATTTGTTGATCTAACTTAAAAGGATGTGCCTAAAGACCTTTGAGATGATTGGGAATAGGGAATATACTTCAAATCAAGAAAGGGCCAAGCAGCCTCTACCTTCTATGTATTAGGAAAATAGGGAATATACTTCAAATCAAGAAAGGGCCAAGGTCATCCAAAGCTGGAGTAGATTTTTCTTACAATAGAAAATGGCTAGAAAGGCTTCATTGGTAACAAAAGCTAAGAAACAGATTCTAGAGCTGCCTCAAGTAAATGTGTCTTCTCCTTCGTTTTTTTCAAGAGCCATAACAGGTATCATGATTGCAAAAGGTAAAGGCAACAAAGAAGAGAGGAAAGGAAAGGGTAAAGAAAAGGTAACAAACAACACAAATCCAGCCCCAAAAGTTAGCAAAGTGAGATGAGTTGCTAAGAAGAGTGTTGGTATTCTTCCTATTATTCAACAAAGTCATGAACCATAGATTATGTCATCCTTTTGTTTCCTTCTCCTGCTTCTCCTAGGTCTCATTCCCCATCACCTATTAGACCATGTTCTACTAACAAACTTACATATGTTGTCTTAACATCTATTCAACAAGAATCTCATATTCCTCCTCCCATTCTATCTCCACATTCCCAAATTCCACCATCTCTCGTTCATATCATTCCTTCTAAACTACCCTCTATCATTGAAATCCCTTCTCCTCAACATCCATTCAACATAAATTTCATATCCCTCCTCCTATTCCATCTCCACCACATTCCTTAATTCCACCATCTCATGTTCATACTATTCTTTCTCCCAAACTACCCCCTATCAATGAAATCCCTTCTCCCTTTAGAATTTCTCCAAGAATACAAGAAAAAGGAAACAAGGCTCTAGAGTGGTTGAAATTCATTGTTAACAAAAAAAAAAAATCACCTTATCAAATCAATTTTGCTACACTCTCTTCCATCATTTCAAATTCAAACCCAAAGAAGCCCAAGAGACAATCTAGGGTGAAGAAGACTATAGATGGTCATTTGGTTATAGAGATTGCTATTCCTCTATAGGAGAAAACTACATAGGATATTGAGCCATCAACTTTCAACTAGCTAAGACCAATTTGGGGTTTGTACCAAAGTTACAAGACTCACCAAGACTCGCCTAGACTCGGCAAGTCTCGAGGCGAGCCACCTTGACGAATCTAGCGAGTACTCGGCAGTTATAGAGATTGTTATTCCTCTATAGGAGAAAACTACATAGGATATTGAGCCAACAAACTTTCAACTAGCTAAGACTAATTTGGGGGTTCATACTAGAGTTACAAAACTCACCAAGACTCGCCTAGACTCAGCAAGTATCAAGGCGAGCCACCTCGGCCAGTCTGGGAGACTCGAAAGCCGAGTACTCGCCAAACTCGTCAAGTCTAGGCAAGTCCAGACCTGAAGACTCAATAGTGGCGTTGTCAATTAAAAAGCCAAAAAAAACACAAATAAAGCAATTCACTTAACTTTTATGTTTTATATTTGTGTCCTACACCCTAAAAACCACTTCATTTCATTTTCAAGCCAAAAATGAAGGAAAAAAGAGTTTAGATACAAAATTGGATTACATTGAAGGGAACCAGCAAGGAGATTGAGAAAAAATTGGGGGTTGAATCACATTTGGGAAAGTTTGTAGCTAATTTTGGTGCATCTAGAGGAGTCTACAAAGGATTGGAAAGAACTCACCATTGATTTCAAGCAAGACTTAAGAGGTAAGTTTGTATTTTGAAGTTTTTTTCATTTTTTTACCCAAAATTTTATTTCTCTCCTACATTTTGTTTTAGTGGACCAAAGAACAAACCCTATGTGTTTAATTTTTTTGTTGAAAAAACCCTAGGTGTTTTTGTAAAAAAAAAGGTGTTATAATTGCAAACCCTATATTTTTTTATATGAGTTTAATTATAAACCATAAATATTATTTTTTTCTATTTATATGTTATTGCACCATTCTTTAGATTTATAAATTGTCTTTATCACAATGTCTCGAACTCCAATTAGAAGGGACCCTTGTTGGAAACATGTCATTGTTACCCCTAGGCAAAAGAAAGGAGAGGTAACTTGTTTTCATTGCAAAAGAACTATGCTTGGGGGAGGCATAAACAAATTAAAATGTCATCTTGCACATATACCAGGCTGAGATGCTAATACATGCCCAAAAGTGTTTGCTGAGGTTATGCGTGAAGTGCAAGTTCAATTAGAAACCTTTGAGCAAAAAAAGAACAAATAAAAATACGAGAGGAGATGGCAGCGATTGGTGGAACTGGAGACTCTTCTTCCATTCCTCCATTTCCTCTATCTTCGGGTGTTGGTAGTGGTAGTGCTAGTGCTAGTGGCAATGGCAGTGTTAGCATCGGGCCCAAAGTTCGTGCGTCTAGTTTGGATTCATATATTTTTCCACGCACTACTTCAAGTTCTCAACCGTCACTTGAGAGTGTTAGTGTTTGTAGCTTAGGGAGATATTTTCTCCTAAGTAAAAATTAAGATAATTAATCTCCAAGGCAGATCGGCCTTGTGTCACAAATTATATTTTATATTTTCTCTAGAGGCCGACCTAGAGAAGAGGTCGCCCCAATTTGTATATATATAAGGTGAAGATCATTCATTTGATCATCAATTCACTCTCTCTTCAATTCATATTTCTATAGAGCAAAAGTTCACCCTTCAGCAGCAGATCGGATTTCAAGAAGAAATATATTCATTTGTGTCTGTGCATCAAGGAGAGATGCTACTATTTATTGTATGAGATTCGGCCCTATATGAGGCCTGAGTTGTAAGCAGATTTCTGCTCTTATTCATCTGATATATATATAAGAGAGATCATTTTTTGTTGGGTTTTTCTCCCTCGAGTAGGAGGGTTTTCCCAGGGTATCTTGTTGTGTTCATTGTCTTATGTGTTGAGTTTTCTGCTTATTGCATTTCTGATCTAAACACTAACATGGTATCAGAGCCAGGTTTAAGCAAAGATCCGATCAGATTTAAGCAGTCAAGACAACTCTTTATCCTGGGCAGTCTATCATGAAGGACCTTGGTGAATTCAAGAAAAATCGACTTTGATAAGAAGACATTGAGAAATTATCATGGGAGTCATTGGAGAAATCGATCTGTGGAGAAATATTTTAGTTTGAGAAGCATATCGAATTTCTTCTTGGGTGGCAATTTTGCTGGTAGAAGTTTGTGGTTTTCCTTGGCATCATAGACGCGACTTGTTGTGCACACATTACAGCTATCTTGGAGGGCAATTTCATTTATGTTTGAGGGCGATTTTATCTTGCATAGGCGCAGCTTCAATTACTGTGAATTTTGGAAGGCATTTTTATGATCATTCTTGTTGGTCAAGACGGCTTCACCCACGCGTCATTCTAGTCATATTATTTACATCAGAAAACTGAATGGAAGTTGAACCATTATTTGTGGGAATAAAACTAAAAGTCATCGCAGTTTTTTGAGAGGAAGCCTAAATTAGTCTCTTAATTGTATTATGGTGAATAGAAGGGATAAGAGATAGTCGACACAATCTCTACCATTAATGCTGGATATCTAATTCTAGGCTGCCGCACCAATAAGGTCAGAGTCGTGCCATCTGTGGAGTGGATAAAAGTCACCTGTACAACAGTGAAGAACAAATCTGGGCTTTGCAGTCAAGGTGGTGAAGATGAAACACCTCTACAGGTTTCTCTCAATGGTATTCTTGCGTTCTCAGTCGTGTGTGATGTGGACGCATTTCTTTGTCTGTTCACATTCTCTCAGGTTGTGTTGATGTCGATATCTGAAGTCACCATTCTTGGCTCGAGCTGCACTTTTGATATGAATTTAATTTCTGACGGCTACAGGAAAGACCAAGTCGTGGGTCTCTTTGAGCAAGCACAGATCAACAAGGTTGCAGGAAAACTATATTATATGCTGTCCCGGGTGGCATATTATATGATGATGTTGTTGTGGGTACATAACTGCTCTAAAGGGATAAAAAGTCGCCTTATGATAGCCAGTCACATTCACTTATGCTGAAGTCATTTTAAGGTGATAAAGTATTGTCCAATTGCATATCCTGGCAGCGGGAACTCACGGGATGCATCAAGGGGCAAATGGAGGCCGAGGCTATTGAGTTTTGTTTCTACAGCGGATGAAGATGAAGTGAAAAGAGCATCACAATAAAGAGATAAGTATTTTATGTTTGTACCTTTGAATAATGTAGTTAATTCATACACTAACATTGAGAATAGTGAATCATGTATGCTTCTAGCATTGGTCTGGATATTTCTCTTTGGGGTAGTTTGATTCTATGAACTATTAGTAATCTCCCTAAAATGCTTCCAAGACGGATCGAGGAGCAAAAGGATGATGAGAGACTGCATAAGGAATTCAAGGGAGGAAGAGCTTGAGGCATCCTGTGAGGAAGTCACGCAGGCTGAAAAAATGAACTAACATGATATCAATGGAGTCACAGCTTGCTGCCATGGGACTGAATTGGTGGCACATAACTTCATTGGAGACATCTCTCGAAGAGGAAGAACCTATACAGATTGCGATCAGTTTCTTTGAAGAGGAGGAAATAACATTCATAGGGAATCTGACAAACTAACAGAGGCAACCTTGGACAAAGAGGTCAGGAGGTTGATGCAAGTACTTCGAGCTTTAGAGGGAGTCACATCATCATGAAGATTTGTGTAGTGTATATTTCTTTGAGACGGAGAAATATGAGGTGAAAGCCCTTGTAGTGTATATTTCTCTGAGACAGAGAAATATGAGGTGAAAGCCCTTGTAGTGTATATTTCTTTGAGACGGAGAAATATGAGGTGAAAGCCCTTGTAGTGTATATTTCTCTGAGGCGGATAAATATGAGGTGCGAGCCCTTGTTCATCTTTGAGACTGAGATGAGACGTCATGTTGAGAGACTCCATGACGACATCACGTTGAGAGACTCTGTGATGGACCCTTGTACTTGTGTTTCTTTCCACATATAGGAGTAGCCATGGTGGACGTCATGTTGAGAGACTCCATGACGACATCACGTTGAGAGACTGTGTGATGGACACTTGTACATGTGTTTCTTTCCACACATGGGAGTAGCCATGGTGGATGTCATATTGAGAGACTCCATGATGACATCACATTGAGAGACTCTGTGATGAACTCCTTTCCACAAATGGGTGCAGCCATTATGGGCATCATGTTGAGAGACTCCATGACGAGGATATCTCGAAAATACCTCCCTAGCTAAGAGGGAGTGTTAGTGTTTGTAGCTTAGGGAGATATTTTCTCCTAAGTAAAAATTAAGATAATTAATCTCCAAAGCAGGTCGGACTTGTGTCACAAATTATATTTTATATTTTCTCTATAGGACGACCTAGAGAAGAGGTTATGATGAACCCAACTGGCTCTAACCAAACCCCTGTAGTATTTATTAAATCTTCTGGTGTTTTTTTAGTTTTTTAAAGAAAGTTTGTAGACAGAAGAGAAGGGGTGCATCATATAAAAGCTCATAAAAATGCAATACAGTAATATTTTGAGCAATAGATGTAATAGATGTTATTTTGCAGTACATACAATGGGATTGCAAATGAATTACATACCCGAAATGCTCCAGAATAATTAAATAAAGAAGTATCTCAGCTTGCCAGCCGGAATTGATGAAAACTGACAAATATGCACGCCTAGGCTCCAGATCTGACTTCTCCCACTCCGAAACAGGATACAAACCCTTGAGAAAGGTAGACGCCAAGAATGGAACACAAACCAAAGCCAAAAGAAAGGCGTTTTAGCAAGTTACTTCACACGCCTCCTTTAAATGGCACATTTCCCAATGTAAATAGTACGGCCCAAGTAAGATGCTGAAGAGCCAAAGCTGGAAGCTGTAGAATTGCTGAAGAGGGCGCCTCAGGTGTAGAACCCCTCTTACTTATTGCAAACTGGTAAAACTCAACAATAAATTCTGATAAATCTCAATAGAACTTCTGAATGAAGCCCTCACAGATGCACTAATTCGACTGGTCTCTCACAGTCTCAAAAATGCTCAACACTGAAGAGATCTCGTTCTCCAATGGAAGATTTGCTCAAACCCTGATCACAGAGAAAAGCATAGAAGAAAACCAAAGGCAAAGTCGAAATAATCAAGAATTGAGTTTCTCATTGCCAAAATGCCTTATATCTTAAAAGGCACGACTTTCAAGAAAGTGACGCCACTTGCAATCATTTAAATATTTTAAATCATATTTAAATCACTTTTCAATAGTTTCAAGTTAAATACTTGGGCACCCACTTCTATGCATAAGTGATTTAATTTTAAATCACTTTTTATGAAATATTTAAGTGATATAATATGTATAAAGTCAATTTGACTTTATAATAAAGCATTAAGTTAAATAATTAACTCAAATCACTTAAAAATCCATAACTCTCTCAAAACTCCATATATTCCTGTGCCGTCAGAAGCTGTCAACCCCTGAACTGCCAAGGCCTATTGTGAGCCAATCTCTGAGCTCTAAAAATGAGAACGACAAAACTCCTCCAGAAAATACCACTGACCCTCTAACCACTCCAGTTAGCCCACAAGGGCCTCCAAGAAATAGGCTAACACACTGTTCCTAAGAACTGACTAGAGCGGGGACATCACAGAGGTTGCCCCAATTTGTATATATACAAGGTGAAGATCATTCATTTGATCATCAATTCACTCTCTCTTCAATTCACATTTCTACAGAGCAGAAGTTCGCCCTTCAGCAGCAGATCGGATTTCAAGAAGAAATATATTCATTTGTGTCTTTGCATCAAGGAGAGATGCTACTATTTATTGTATGAGATTCGGTCCTATATGAGGCCTGAGTTGTAAGAAGATTTTTGCTCTTATTCATCTGATATATATATAAGAGAGATCATTTTTTGTTGGGTTTTTCTCCCTCGAGTAGGAGGGTTTTCCCAGGGTATCTTGTTGTGTTCATTGTCTTATGTGTTGAGTTTTCTGCTTATTGCATTTCTGATCTAAACACTACCAGAGAGCAAGGGTTGGAACAAAGATAAACATAATGCAACTAAAATTTCCATCGAAGACTTTTGGTTCTATTGTGACATTCCATTCCACGCAACTAGGTAAATTCTTTTTTTGTTTTGAAATATACAGCTTGATTCTTTGTAGCTTAAATTTTTATATTTAGAGATATCAAATTCAAATTTAAACTCTCCATTTTACAATACTTATTTTATTTAATTTATTTGTGTTAGGTCTCCTTATTAACAAAACATGGTTGATGCCATTATTGTTTGTGGCGAGGTTCAAGGCCCTTAATGATGAGGAGATAAGGGGCCCCATTTTGTCACAAAAGGTGGTTGATGTGAAAACCACAATAGAGGAGCAGCAACAGATATGGAAGAAGGGTTGCACTATCATGACCGATGGTTGGACGAATAGAAGAAATAGAACATTGCTCAATTTTCTTGTTTCTTCCTCAGGTGATTCTACTTCCTGAAATGCATTTATTTAGTTATTAAGATTTTTAAATTATGCTTTATTGAATCATTGATTTTGTTTCTTTCTCAAGTGGCATAGTGTTCATCAAATCTATTGATGCATCAAAGAACACCAAAAATGTTGAAATCCTTTGTGAAGCTTTGGAGGGAGTCTTGGCTGAGGTGGGTGAGGAGAATGTGGTGCAAGTAGTTACGGATAATGCAACAAATTATGTTGTTGCAGGTAGACTACTGATGGATAGACACCCATCATTATTTTGGACTCCGTGTGCTACTCATTGCCTCAACCTCATATTGGAGGGTCTTGGCAAGATTGCATGGACCAAAGCATGTGTGGAGATAGCAAAACATATTTGTAAATTCAAATACAATCATACATGAGTCCTCAACCTAATGAGGCAATTCACAGGGCAGAAGGAGTTACCTCGTCTTGGAATAGCCTGGTTTACAACCAATTTCATCATATTACAATCCTTGTTGTAATCAAAGGGAGCTTTGAGGCGCATGTTAATTAGTGAGGTGTGGACTTCCTCATCATATCCTAAGACCAATACAAGGGAAGATGTGGCAAATTGGATATTTGATGAGCAAGGATTTCGAGTACCAACTGTGGAGATCGTACAAGCAAATGTAATTCTACATTACCTCTTTATTCCTATTTTTATTTTATTTTCCTTTTTTTGTTGACACTTACTTATACTAATGTTTCACAATGATTGCAGTTTACAAAGCCTTAGTGGTTCTCCTACAAGTTGTTGATGGGGAGAATCCCAAAGTGGGCTACATATATGAGGGCATGGATAGGGCCAAGTAGGCCATTAGATCCATTTATGGGGGAGTTGACAATAAGTATCACCCCATTTGGAAAATCATTGATAGACAATGGCACCTCCAGATTCACTAGCCCCTACACGTAGTTGCATATTTCCTCAATTAGGCATTCCAATTCCCCCTAATTTCAAAGCAGATGAGGAGGTTCTAAGTAGGCTCTACACAGCCATAGAGCAAATGATGCTTGATTTTGCTGTTAGGGCACAAAGAGTCACCGAGATTGAGATTTTTGGACTTGCACAAGGAGATCTCCTTGCACGAGATATATGCAAGGCAACTCGGTTGACATTGCAGCCAGGAAAATTTATTAAGGGCATAATTTAAGTTTAAAAATCAAAACATTGCCTTTTTTATATTATTATTAAATATTGAAACTTAAAGTTGGCCAATGAGATTGTTTTTTTTCTTTTTCTCATCTCAGATGCATGGTGGGAAAGATTTGGTGCTAATGTACCAAATCTTCAAAGGATTGCAGTTCGAGTATTGAGCCAACCATGCAATGCTTCAGGTTGTGAGCGCAATTGGAGTGTGATCGAGCACATACATTCCAAGAAACACAATATATTGTCAGCATAGAGGTTGAATAATCTAGTTTATGTTCATTACAACCTTTTCCTTCGCCATAGATAGATTTTGGGCACTGAATTATCACCCATCACACTAGAGGAGGTTGATCCACAATTAGATTGGATCACTAAGGCTAAGGATCCTATCTTTAGTGATGAGGACCTTGATTGTGTTGACCAGGTGGATGGAGAGGAAAAGGTAGAAGCCATTGCAGAGGAGGATAGAGCACGAGCAGAAACCTTGGATGTTGGTGTGGGTTTCACTGAGACACAGACAAAGATCATGGTTGCATCATCATCTAGGGCCTATCTTAGACACCCAATGGTGCAGGCTCCTCTAAGCCATAGACTTCTAGCTTTTGTTTTGATATTTGTTTGGAACTTTTGACGCCATGGATTTCATATTCCATGAGTATTGTATACATTTGATGATATTTATATATCTAATTGTGTTATTTCTTTCAAGCAAAATTTGCATTTTTTCATGCCCCCAAAATTTGAAATGCAAATAAATTAATAAATAAATGACAATATAAATATCAAGGATATAAAAATAAATTTTAACAATTTAATATTATTATAATATTATAATATTATAATATAAAATGTACATATAAAACTAATATAAAAATAAATATGTTAAAATAAGAAAATCCACAATATATTAATATATACATAAATAACTTGTATATATTAAAAAGAAAACACAATTATGAAAAAAATAAAAAATAGTAAATGGTCAGCGATGGATGATAAGCATTGATCATAATAAGACAGCAAACAAAAGCAGTGATTTTATTTTAGAAGAAAGGTAGCGATCATGAATGCAAGGCTGCAATTAAAGGGATATGCAGCGCTTAATGTAAGGACACCATTAATAAATAAAAGAAGAGCTTAGATTAGTCAAGGCAGCGGTGAAGTTACAAAGGGGCATGCCTCTTCAAGAGGTTATCTCCCTTCTAAGAGTTGTGTCATTTCATAGGGATACATAAGGAAAGTCGGATCATTTGCAAAAGGGTTGGAACAGAAAAAGAGAAGAAAATCTGGAATATACTTCTGAATATAGCAACAGATATAATCAGCAGATTGTGAAGGAAACGGGAATATTTTATGAGTATAAGGAAGGAGAGAAATAAGAAGAGGAAAGCACTGATATATACAGCGAATAAGGATAGAAATAGGAGTATTTTCTGAGTGCAGCAGCAGGTACATTAATATGATATCTTAGATCTGGAGGAGGAAATATGTGGGAAGAAAGATTTGGCTCAAAAAGAGATAAGGGAAGATAAATGATAAATCAATAAGGGAAGTAAGTTGAATATATATATATATATATATATATATATATATATATATATACGATTAAGCAATAATAATGCTTACAGCAATTGTCGAGCCTTATTAGTAATTATGGTACTTTAATATGAATGATAGATTCTTATCTGCTTGATCTACACTAACGATATACTCTGAATGTTAAGAACAGATCATCGATTAAGGAGAATAAACATATAGACTAGGAGACATAGGAGAATCTGTCCAGTTCATCACCACAGATTGTTATTATCAGATATATCCTATATTCAGGTGTATTTTCTGCAAATCATTGCTTACATATGTATGCATATTGCCTGTATGATAATAAGAATATTTAATGAATGATTCTTGTGATAGAATATATGATGTGCTTGATTGTCTGAAACCCATCTTGTAGGATGGGCCTTGAGTGGAGTGGTAGATAAGGTAAGGACACTTACGCAGAGAGCTGACAGAGCCCACTTACGACCCTCACCCAATTCCACAAGATGGCAAGTGTCTTCAGGGAGTTGAGGCATTGATAGGGAAAGCAGGTACAAGTCGTCAAGGGGGAGGGCTGTGTATACACCCTCTTAGGCTTGGTATATGGCCTCGGGCGGACCCATCATGTCCCTTCTCCCAAAATTCTAATATGTTTGCATTGTTGATAATCTATTAATGTGATGTAATTGTCTAGCTTTCATAAGTATATATGTATATATTTGCATATCTTGTTCATATGGTGTTTGCAGGATTCAAACTCAAGATTGCATTATTAAAGAGATATTTTAATTGGTAAGACAAATCCTAACCCTAGTTGTTGCAATTTGTGTTCAATAGGCAAATTCTAGGGAAAATCAGGATAGGAGACATTACACATTTATACTTATGTGATCGATGTATACTTATGTATGTGATCCAAGTAGCTTCTATTTGATGAGGTTATTGTGTCTTTAAGGTTTATTTATTAAAGGGTGCATTAAACAAGTTTTAAATCCTTAAAAATCTCTGAAATTCTTGGGTTTTTCAATTTGTCGAGTTTGCACCGAGTCTAGACGTCAAGTCTAAGTCCAAGTCAAAAATCAGCTTGTCAAGTCCGAGGTGAATCCAAATCTTGTAACAGTAGTTCATACACACCATAGTGAATTTAATATGATGGAGGTAGTCATTGAGAATATCAAGGAAATAGTCCTCAACAATGGAAGAAATAAGGCATCCTTGAAGGCTGAAATCAAACTCCTCCAAGGGTTCATTGCTCGCCTCTTGCAACCTATTCCTAACCCTATATTTTTTTTTCCTCAAATTCTAGAGTCTACTAATAAGCAAAGGCAATTAGATTAGCTAGTTGCACATGGGAAAAACACTAAGCAATGGATTGATAAAATATATCAACTAAGTACTAGGGTGTTGGGAAAGTTATATGCTTTGATAGCCAAGGTAAAATAGATAAAATATGAGATTTTAGTAATGGAAAAAGGTATGGCTAATAAACTTCCAATTTATGAATAAATTGCAAAAAAGCTTCAACCTACCACACCCTAAGATTAACCAAGCTGCAAGAAAAATAGGTTTTTACATGGAAAGGGCAATACAAAATTTTGATGAGGATGCTTGATGAGGTTGATTCTACTTGATATAAACAAAAAATTGAATGAAGAAGACGAATTTGTTTCATGTTTCATGACTGCTATCCCTTGTAAGTGGAATGGCAATTGACCTAGATGAGGTATAGGGTGAGTTTCAATGATTAGTGACAGATGAATTTGAGAAGGCAACAACAACACATATGAGTTGGCTAAAATTGTTGCACGTGTTTTGAAAGCTGAGGAAAATTTGACAAAATTAAAGGCATCAATATTAGATGTTGCATAAGGGCTACAAAAGCAACTTATGTAGATGGATTCAATGATAATGCTTGATGAATCCAAGTTGATAAGTTTCTTCAAAGCATACAAGGTGTTGCTTCTAGACCAAGACCATCAGGTGGAACTGTTTGGGTATCTCATTTTAGCTGTCACTAGTTTTTGGACAAATGTGCTTTTTGAGGTTTCTCCTATTCTTGGAGTCCTATTTTTATCAGTGCTCCCCAAGGATGCATCCCCTACCTTGGTACCCCCATCCCCGTACCGGAAACATTTCGGCGACTCGAAGATGCCTTGGAAACGTACCCCTCCCGTTCCTGATCAATGCAAAAAAAGGGGGACGCCCCCAAAACACCCCAAAAAAGGCAGAGGATGGCTACTGTCCCAGGGACAGCCAGCCACCCCCTATGGCCTAGCAACACTTAAATTTATATTTTTGTAAAAAACACATTTTTAGATAACAAAAAAAGGGATGGACGGGCCCACAAGGACCCCCCACCCCTTTAAACAAAACCTAAACCTATTTCACTTATCAAAACAATCAAAAAGAAAAAAAACACTCTCATTTTGACATTTGTAAACTTGAGGTGAAGAGCAGCACATGAAAGAGGAGAGAACAATAGTTGAAAGAGGAGACTAGGGCATCAAATCTACTCCTTTAGAGGTAAGCTCTTCATTTTACATTTGTTTTTTCAATTTGTTTTCCATTTTTTCAAGTTTTTTTCAATTTTTTTACCACATAGGAAGGGCAATGTGAATTTATTTTTTCTTTTATTTGAACTTGCAGCTCTCTTTCAATTCTTAACCAAAAAAAATCATGAGCAGCAGTGAGAGTACTAGTAATGATAGTGAGAAGGTTGAGGTTCAAATGCATAAAAGAAGTAGACCTAGAAGTAGAACTAATAGAAGTATGGCAGCCACTCGGGGTTCTTTAGGGAGTGGGAGTGTAGTAGGGCCAACAACTTCAAACCACTTTGGGTTGCACTGAAAGATGCAAATTTAAACACTAAATTCTTGGAGACTAAAATTAATGTCAAACAAATAAAGCTTTTTTACAAGCATGATTCTTTGGAAGGAAATCCAGACATCCAGAAAGTATATCAGAATATAAGCTTTATAGATGAACTATTGAGGTAAAATGCTTAAATGCACCAAACAACTGTACAGACATTGTTGGCATCTTTATCTATAACACTTTGTTTTTGGAAGAAGCTTGGTTGTTTCTATCAGCAATCTCTTCCACAAGATGCTTGAATGTTGGTACAGAAGCCTTTCATAGATAAGATTGATAAAGGAAAAAATAACTTGATGATGCCCACCATGAGTTACCTCACTATAAGGTTTCTCCACTCCATTATATTGTTGAACTCAACAAACACTGCTAAAGCCAACATGCTCTGCCCGATACATTTCAGTAGGGAGTCCATGTAACAGAAAAATCTCACCAATGAAGATTAATCTACTGAATCTCAACTGGTTATACAATTGTTTCAGGCTGGTATTCTATTGACACATGACAGGATATACATTGGCTCCACTAAAAAGCTTATTACCCACCAAGGTCGGCCTGTAAGAGGCTGTGAATTGTGGTATGCTTAAAAGTTATTTTAACCCACCAGATTTCTAAGTTATCTTAGGATTGGCTTAATCTTTTAAAATCTTATAAAGGTACATAGATGTCCCAATTTCCCAAATTTTCTGAAATGCACCCTTTTAATGTTGTTACCCAAGAATCGATACAAGTTTTACGCTAAAGTGGCATTCCCCTATGATGGGATTTGGTTCCAGATTAATACTCTCATGTTGTAATAAAATAAAAGAAAGCCTATCTCAACATAATTATAGTTTCCAATATGCTATAAAAACAGGTATAATTTTGAAAAAGGCTGTAATGGCTGATATGGCTTAACTGTAATAGCTGATACTGTAAACCATATCATCCACCATTACACATATTGCAGAGACAGGAATACCCACCATAGTAACTACAATTTTCTTGTAAGCCTTGGGAGAACACCTCCCTTTGAAATCATCCAACTTGGAAGTTGAATTTGTATAAAAATCTAGAAGGCTTTCTTCCAAGTTCCAATTTTTTAAGTGAATTAAATTTGAGCCATTGCTCTCCAACCGATTGATGGACACAAACAGAATTTTAGGTTGGCGAGGATAAATTTGAGCTTCAAGTGGTGCCCAAATAGAATACATGGACAGAGATGTCCGTGGTAGAATTCTCATAAAGGAAAACTGAAATAGTGGGAAACATGTATTACTCCATTTAGAGAAATAGATTGCTATTATCCTGTTGGCATTATGAGTCTCTAATTTTAATTTCAATACCTTCCCCTCAACATTAAAGAATTTGTGTTGATGTCATAGTGAAATGTTTCATCAATTGGAAAAGTGTTATAAAATAAGCAGAAAAGAAGTCTGCTGCTAATAAGAAGTGACTAAAAACACTAATTCAACATGCAATTCCAAACTAAGATGTGCCAAACAAGATCCAACACATTCTAATCCATATGAAGATTCTTAAACAAGATCTTATAGAAACTTTTAAGGAATCAACATGTAATTCCTAGTGATAATTAACAATAGCAGAAAATAGCAAAAATAGTGAGGTACCTCCAAAATAGCTTGTGCACAAAGCTTCCCTGATAGCACAGCACCCTCCATGGATGCCAAATACTTTTGTTTGGTGTAATCACCAGCCAAATAAAATCCTTTTATGGGTGACCTCTGTAAAGGACGACAAGGCTCACAATTGGGTATTGTCTTGTAAACAGACCTGGAGAGGCATATGCAAGTTCAAATTAGGATTAAGGAAAAGGAATGACACAGAAAATTCTTCGTATAAACAAATTAGATGTAAGCAGTTTCAAACTTGCTAACAATAAAAGAAAAACACTGATTAATATTTTTCTTCAAGATTCTGACTTCACCGGCAATAGGAAAATCCTTATAAACTGGCTCCCAAACAAAAGTATTCTAGTATTCATGCAAAATTTGAAGAAGAATTTGTTTGATAAAAGTTTCAAGCAAGGAGAAGATATATTTCATGGGAAGTTAGAGCAAATTGTTTGGAATATTCATGAGATCCCAATCTCTCATACTCCTAATTTTATACAAGTGTCTTGAAATATATGTGCGACTGAGAAGTTTTACTTGCAATGTACTTGATGCATTCTCTACAGCTTAATTAAGTTTCTACTTAAAAAAACAATATTTAAATTTTAAACCATGCACTCCAAAAGAATTTTAGTAATCTCACTCAGGCCATACTACCTGGGTGTATTTTACACATGGTTATAGACCACAACAGCAGCATGAGTTGAGTAGAGAAGAATAGCTTTATGGTGCTCTAATGCACCAAACACAAAGGAAAAGAACGAAATAAAATAAAGGACAAACACTTACCGCGGGGTTTTAACAACATGATACTTCAAAACCTTTGCTTTACTTCCATCTATTGCAATTTCATCAGGAAACAGTCTTGAAAGTTCCTTAAGAGTAGCCTCAAGGATGTCAGTGTCACTGCGAGCAATCCATTCTTCTGCAGGTGCAAATACAAGCTCTAGCATTGATCGATTTGGATCATAGTACTCCTACAAGACAGAACAAAAAATTGTCATGAATAAAAATGAGGACTACAAAAACCGAATACAAGATCTCACAAGCAGGATTCATGAGAGAGATTCCATGTCACAATTTAATTCTCCATCTTCCCTCGAAACTTTTTTACTACAATCCTAGAAATAAAACAGTCCATTTCATTTTCGAGAACATGACTGATGACACAATCCCACAGCTGAAGGGCCACACAACGCACAGTAAATGTAAGGGAAAGAGCTAGAAAGGCAATACAGGATGCTGCCATGATAACAAATTGTAGCAGAACTCAAGAAACCAAAACTTTAGAACTTGAATTTACCCGACCATTTCAGAATTTTTTTAAATGATTTAAGGAAGGCTCACAAAGCCACCCATGCGATCAAACAATTGGATTGTCATGTCAGTAGTTATTGGCAGCATTACCATTATTGTGCTCTTGATGGGTGATGTAAGAACAGGGAGTCTGATAGCTCAAATCCATTTACAAATTAATTGTGGTATTGAATAAATGTTTAATTATAGTAAAAGCCTCCAAGCATGATAAAAAAAACTTAGGCATGTTGTAAGAACTCTTCTTCCCCCGAATTCTGAGACTTGTCTTTGTTTTGGATGTTTGTAATTTTTTTGTGTTTTTATAAGGTTTTTCTGCTTTTTTTGAATTTTTTGATAATAAAGAAAATAATGCCAAACATAGAAGAAATGCACAAACTGAAATTAAACTACTGCAGCAATTGATAGAGACTATTTTTATTTATTAAATCAAATCTCCAATTACATTCACATACCCGAAACCAGAGAGTAATAGTTGCTGTTTGTACTTTGCAGCCAAAAAGCACCATACAAAGAATTTCGATTCTCCCAAGTGATGTAATCTTTTCCTCCAAACTTGATGCGGCTGACTTCTATAAGGCTCCGCGCCCCCTCTGGAATTTATTTGGATTTTTCTGAAGCCTCCTTCACCAAAATCACCCCTCTTAAAGGAGCCGCCTCCTTGCTGTACTAATGGCTGTCAAGACCAGGCCGTACCATCTTGAAATTTGTGCCAGCAATCATCAATAATCAGCTTCTCATCTGTTCAATTTGTCACCAAAACTCTTCGATTTAGCTCTAAAACCCTTGACATTTACTTTGATTTTTGCACAAATAGAACCTCTGAATGAAGTTCTCCTGAATGCCAAATTCAATGGATATTTCACCACCTCAAATGGCTGCAACACTGAAGAATGTATCGTTCTCCAATGGCTCGTGGAATGAAACCCTTGGCTCCCTTCTCACAATAATTTTCATCAACTCAAAAATACTCCAGAAATGAATGGCTCAATTCACAAGGCTGAAATATATATAGCTCCCAAGAGAAATCGATTTCCTCAAAAAGCACATTTTAAAACAATATTAAATATTATAATATTGAACGTAGGAAATATTTTAATATTTCCTTGAAGTTGGCGCCCTCCATTAATTAAATACATGGCCCCCTTTTTATGATGAACAGACCCTCAAGTTATAAAGTTCAGTTATAACTTTATAATATCACGTTTTAATAATTAATTATCATTTGAGCCATTTAAACTTAAATAACTCCTTCAAAACTCATCATTTCACCATGCCATCTGAAACTGGAGGTAACCCTGTGAATCCCAATATAAGCAAGTGCCTTACTAAAAATAGTAAGGGTCCCTCTCAACCATCCTCAGACTTACTATAAATAGTAAGTATAGCAAATAGAGCCCTGTGAACATCAAGCGAAAGCCAAGACTGGAAACCTCTTAACTCTGGAGAAGATACAAGCCTCAAAAGACCCTCTATCCATACTTATTAGCCTACGAGGGTCAGAATGATAGGCTAATCACACTGTCGACTGATGTCTAACTTGGAGGGGACATTACAGTCCGCCCTCCCCGGAATTGCTTGTCCCCAAGCAATCTCAACTCCGGGTGCTACAAGATCTCCTCACCCTCCCAGGTGGCATCCTCTACCGGAAAATCCTTCCATTTGATTAAGTATTCCCTGATGATCCGTCTCTGCAACTGTCTCTCTCTGAAATCCAGGATAGCCTCAGGTACTAGAATCAGTTTTCCCTCATCATCCAAGGGTGGCAACAATGCAGATGGAATCACATGATGTCCCAATGCCTTTTTGAGGCATGATACATGGAAAACATTGTGTACCCTGCTATCTACCGGTAGGTCAAGCTCATATGCTACCTCACCAACTCGCCTGATAATCCGAAATGGCCCATAGTAGCATGGTTTAAGTTTTTCGGCACCACTCTTCCTGAGGGTGGACTGGCGATAAGGCTGCAACATCAAATACACCATGTCTCCAACCTCAAACGATCTCTCAGTTCTCCTCTGATCTGCATATTGTTTTTGTTGATTTTGTGCCCTAGCAATATTTTCCTTGAGAGCCCTCATAATGTCCTGGCTCTCCTGCAACAAATCACCAGCACTAGGCACTCTACTGTCACTCAGCAGTAGATCAAGGAAACTAGGAGCCTCGTATCCATATAACGCCAAGAAAGGTGTCATCTATATTGACATGTGGTAAGTGGAGTTATAACAATACTCACAAAGGTGAATCCACTTTACCCAAGCCTTTTGCTACCCAGCTATGTAATTCCTGAGGTAACCCTCCACCCATTTATTAACTATCTCTGTCTGACCGTCGATCTACGGGTGGTAGCTGGTACTCGGAGTGAGCTCGGTCCCACAAAGTCTGAATATCTCCTGCCAAAAGTGACTCAAGAACCGACTGTCCTTGTTGCTAACTATGCTCTGAGGTAAACCATGTAGCCTGAATACCTCTCGGAAAAACAACTCTGCCACCTGTGTAGCCGTGTATGTAGCTGTAATCGGAAAGAAATGGGCATATTTTGTTAACCGATCTACAACCACATATATACAATCTCTCCCTTGGGCTTTAGGCAAGCCCGTAATGAAGTCCATGGACAGGCATTCCCACTTCCTATCAGGAATCGAAAGTGGTTGTAGTAAGCCTGTCGGGTAGGTGTGCTCCTGTTTGTTCTGCTGACAAACGAGACACTCTCTAACATACTAAAGAACATTTGCCTTAAGACCCTTCCACGTAAACCTCTCTCTGATCTGCCTATAAGTCTTGAAGTACCCAAGGTGTCCTGCAGTGGGCACATCATGGAAAGTCCGCAGTATAATGCTCTTCATCTCCGACCCTGGAGTCAAATAGATCCTGCTCTTGTAAATGATGAGCTCATTTACAACTGTATATTTGTTGTCCTGAACTGACCCCTCAATGATCCCAGATGCCCATTTGTCCTTGGCATACTCTGCCACTATCACATGCCTCCAGTCCTCTGAAATCTGAATCATAGAGTTCAAGTGTGGTCGGCGAGATAGAGCGTCAACGACAACATTCTGGTTACCTTTGAAATATGTGATATCAAAGTCATATGATTGCAATTTACTAACCCATTTTTGTTGGCGGTCATTAAGGTCTCACTACCCCAAGAAATGTCTCAAACTATTATAATTAGTTTTTATACAAAATTTGCTACCAATGAGATATTGCCTGAATTTGGCCAATGCGTGCATAATGGCCAACATCTCCTTATCATAAATACTATAGCTCCTCTCTGGTTCTCTGAGCTTCCTGCTCTCAAATGCAATCGGGTGCTTATCCTGCATAAGCACAGCACCAATCCCCCCTCCAAAAGCGTCACACTGAAGCTCAAACGGCTTCATGAAGTCAGGAAAAGCAAGGACAAGACATGTAGTCATAATCTGTTTGAACCTCATAAAACACTCATATGCCTCAGGGGTCTAGATAAATGCACCTTTCTTCATCAAATCAGTGAGTGGCACTGCATGACGTGAGTATCCGCTGACAAATCGGCGGTAGAAACCACACAAACCCAAGAATCTGCGTAACTGTGATGTCCCCTTCCTAGTCAGCCAGCTGGATTTGAGGTTAGCCTATCATTCTGATCCTCGTAGGCTGACAGATATGTGTAGAGGATCAATTGAGGCAGTTACCCGGTGTTCAGGAGCGTCATTCTTTCAGTTGATTCAGGTTGGGCCTTCGCAGGACCTTTCAGAGGGGTTTTTCAGTTACTTACTATTTATAGTAAGTCAGGCAGGTGGAAGCTGCTATTTTGGGCAGGGCACCTGGTTTAGCTGGTTAGCTCGGAGTCGACCCAGTTTGTCAGTTGGATGAACAGATGGAGAATAATGGAGTATTTAATGATTATTAAATAAGTTGATATTTTGACTTTATATTATAAAGTCACTTTATTAATTTATTTAAATATTAATATTTAATGGCTTATTATAAAGTATTTTTAATACTTTATAATAAAGAGGGATATTTATTATAATGAATAATTATTTATTCATTAAGAGGACGCCATTTATTTATTGTTTTCTCCTAAGTCAATAAAGGCGAATTTAATCATTATTTAAATGATTATTAAAAAGGATGCTTGGGTCGAATTTCTTAAGAGGGGTATATATACACTGCCAAGACAAATCGAACTCTTATGTTATGATTATTCAATTTGTCTTATTTTCTCTCTGAGTATTGGGGTTTGCGAAACTAGGGTTTCGACAGACATTCGATTTCGAAGAAAGTTACCTCTTCGAGATCTGACATACTGAGGCTGTGAAATACCAGCTAAAGATTGTCCATCAGCGTGGCTTTATCCAGAAGTCATACAGAGCATCACAGTGAAGTTTCTCATTCAGTATTGGTTCTATTATTCATCAGGAAGAATAGCCTTTTTTAGAGTTTCAGTGTTTTGGCTTTTGGCATTTATTTCTTGGGCCGTACCATTTATTGCTGCTGCTGGCTGGGGCCGTACTTTGTACCAGCAAGGCCGTAGTTTTCCTTCACAGAGAAATACGCCTTCTTCCTCAGCTTCTATCATTTGGATCCTGTGCGCCTAGGATTATTGGAGCTTCATCATTGATTTTTCAGAGCCTGAAGATTGTTCTTCTTACTCAGCCATACATTTTCATCTATCTTCTAGTGGCTGCAAGTAATCAGGTTCTTTTGAATAAAAAAGTAATTTTCTCTTCATATGTTCGATTTTATACATTGTATGTGCTCTGGAAAATCTATAAACATGTGCACCTTCATCTTCTGAGCAATTTTGATGCCTATTTATTGTCTGTTTATTTATTATGAATTTTTAAGGAATTTTAGAGCAAAATCGCAGTTTTCTTGTTTATTGCAAAAATTATCAAAAACGCAAAACAAACAAAAATCAGCATTTCCAGTTAAGGGTTTGGGCTGAGAGACACCCGGTCTCTTACAGTAACTGAGTGAGATTCTTTGGAGTAGGCCAATCAATGATAGCACAGATCTTATCAGGATCCATCCGCACACCCTCTGCACTAATGATGTGGCCTAAATATAACAGTTCTGTCATGCCAAGCTCGCACTTTGACTCTTTTGCATACAGAGACTCCCTATCCAAAATTCCCAACACTGTATCTAGATGAGCAAGATGCTCTTCCCATGTTCTACTATACACCAAAATGTCATCAAAGAAAACTAGTACAAACTTCCTCAACTGTGGCTGGAAGATTTTGTTCATGGTGGCCTGAAACGTTGTTGGCGCATTAGTTAGCCCAAATGGCATAACCACAAACTCGAAGTGTCTGCAGTGGCACCAAAACGTTGTCTTCTCTATATCCTGCTCTCTAACCCAAATCTGATGATAGTTGGACCTCAAATCAATCTTTGAGAAATGACAGGCACCATGAAGCTCATCGATCAACTCATCAATCCGTGGAATAGGGTACCGGTTTTTTATGGTCCTCTTATTTAGCATCCTGTAGTCAATGCACGTGCGTAGGGTGCCATCTTTTTCTTAACCAAGACCACTAATGAGGCAAATGGTGATTTGCTTGGTCTAATATGACCCATTGCGAGCAGCTCCTTAATAGTTTTCTCTATCTCATATTTTAATCGTTTTCGGTGCCTGTAGGGGGTGATCATCACGGGTTTAGCACCCTCCTCCAGCTCTATGATGTGCTCAATACCCCTGTCGGGTGGTCTACCTGGGGAAATATCACTGAAAACCTTCCCATGTTTGATTTTCAACTCCTATATATCCGGATGATATTATGATTTTTGTTGCCCCGCCTGCAATGGCATCAACACACACTCAACTGCTCACTCAACCATATTATGTCGCATGAGTCTCTCCATCCACCTAAGTGATATCATCCTGAAACTGCCATCTCTGATGGCCTTCAACACATGAGTTTTCCCATCTATCTCAAAACTCATTTCCATTTCACGAAGGTTGAGAGTGAACCTCTCAATAGCATGTAGCCATTTTGTAATGTCCCCGTTTTAGCTGACATTGTTTGTTGAGGAGTGAGCCTATCATTTTGACCCTCGTAGGCTGACAGATTTGATTAGAGGGTTATCCATGGCAGTTATCCAAAGTTTCGAGACATTACTCCACTAGTTGATTCAGGTTTGGGCCTTTGCAAGGGCTCACAGAGTGATTTTCAGGCACTTACTATTTATAGTAAGTTAGGCCAACAGGGGTTACTATTTTTGGCAGGGCACCTGACTCAGTTGGCAATCTCAGTTTTGACCTAGTTTGACAGTTTGTTGAGCAAACGAAGAATTACGGAGCATTTAATAATAATTAAATAATTATTATTATGACTTTATATTATGAAGTCAATTAAAGGAAATATTAATTAATTAAATGGCTTATTATAAAGTGTTTTATAACTTTATAATATAAGGGAGATATTATTAAATGAGTATTTATTACTCATTTAAAAAGGGACGCCGTTTATTAATTATTGAGCCTAAGTTGAAAAGGGCGAATTAAATAATATTAAATGCATTTTAAGTTGATTTTTTGAAAAGGGTCGAACTTTTGAGGAAAAAGATATATATTTCTCTTCAAGGCAAATCGAACTCATTATTGATGATCATTTGAATTTGTCTTTTCTCTCTGAGAACTTTTGGAGTTGGAGAAACAAGGGTTTCTGCAAACAGATTGTGGAGAACGTCGCCTCTTCATGATCAGGCATACTGAGGCTGTGAAAGATTCAGCTGAAGATTGTCAGTTGAGTAGCTTCATACAGAAGTCATTACAGAGCATATTCGTGGGATTTCAGTTGGGGTTTCAGTCAGCAGTTGGATCGATTTTCTTCCAGAAGAGAATCCAACACAGTGGCTATTCATATTGTTTATCTGGCACATTATCCTAGGCCGTATGGATTTTGTACTTGCTGGTTGGAGGCCGTACTTTTCATATCAAGCAAGTCGCCTTGCCTTTTTCCTTTTTGTCTTCTCCAGTGGTGGTTCCTAGACCTTCAGAGGGTTTTGCATCCATCTTTGAGCAGAAGTCTGTGTCTGAAGCAAGCCGTACCGTTCCCTCTTCTTTCAGGCGGCTGCAAATAAGCCAGGTTTTTAAATAAATATTGTTGCCTTTTTGCTTGCATGTTTGAGATTCATCATTGTAATCATTCAGCAAAATAATACAATCAATTATCATTGCTCTAGAAGCTGATTTGTTGCAGTAGCTGTATTCTCATATTTATTATAAATTTTAGAAGCATTTTATCAAAATCGCACAATTTCAATATATTGCAAAAATCACAAAAATCACAAACCCTCAAAACGTCAAACAAACTTCATTCAAGCTTCAGTCAGGGGTTGAGAGACACCTGGTCTCTTACAGTGGTATCAAAGCACAGTTTTCCTGCCATCCTGTGCTTTTTCAGTTGCTTTTTCAGTCAGATGTGTGCTTTTTCAATGCTTTTTCATGAGTAGAGATATTATCTTCTACAGTAAGGGTAGAGGAACAGGCAGAATTGAGGATTGGACAGGTCCACCTATTCCTGAAGGTGAGACAGTATCAGGGGTTCTGGGTATTCATAGATCCAGTTCCAATAGCAGTGAGAATAGTGTCACTACACTGATGGCAAATCATGAGATTCCTGCAAAGACGCATAGGGATCCAGGGAAAGAGCATGCCAGAGGCGATATTACTGATGAGGAGTTCAGACGCAGGCATGATAATATGATGGACATGATGTCTCAGTTGATGGGCACGATGAGGCAATACCCTCAGCCTCAGCAGCACTATATTCAGGTAGGACAGACAAGCGGAATTGCAGGCATAGACTATCCACTGGTGTCAGTATAGTGGCAGTCGTCACCTATCTTGCATGAGCGTAGGCCGGGACAACCTACATTCATATCTAGAGAGGCACCTTCGACTCCAGAGGCAGAACAGCAGGGTCACCAGCATGAGTTTCAGCCACACCATGGCATGTCAGTGGCATACGTGACCAAATTTTATGGAGAGTATTCGACATTGGCACCTGAGATCAGGCAGTCTTTGTCTTTTCATGAGTTTATGGATGTGCATAAACCCAGAGGAGGAGGTAGATTTGATCATAGAGCTCCTCAGCACCAGCAGCCACAGCCACAGGTGAACAGGGATCTTCAGCATGCAGTCAGCAAGATTATCTTGCCTTACTTTGATGGCTCAGATAAGAGTCCGGCGAGGTCTTGGGTACATAAGTTAGACAATTACCTATCATTGAGACCTATGCAGGAGGACGAGGCCATTAAGTTTGCTACACTGCATCTTGATGGGTTGGTGCATGATTGGTGACATCACGGCATGTATACGCTTGGTCATCATGCAGTTACCACCTATCAGGAGTTCACGAGCAGGCTCATAGAGCGTTTTGACAAAAAAGATCCTAAACTTTATTTCAGGGAGCTAGCTCAGCTCAGGCAGATAGGCAATTTGGATTCTTACATCGGTGAATTCCAGAGGGTTGCAGTCATGGTGACAGGTATTTCAGAGAAGAGACTTGTCATTCTCTTCACCAAGGGATTATATGAGCCTATGAGAGGTTGGGTCAAGGCATTTGATCCCCCTACTCTTCAGGAGGCCATGCGGAAGGCAAGGAGTATGGAGCTTTCTGCTCCGAAGAAACAATTTCAGCCTAAAACAAACACCTTAACCGTTGAGGAGAGTCATACACCAGTTGCAGAACCAAAGAAGAAAACAGCAGCAAGAATTGATGATTTAACTCGTGATGAATTGAGGAGGAAACAACTTTGTTATTGGTGCAAAGAACCTTACAGCAAGGAGCATAATTGTCCTTTGAGACCAAAGGGCAGAGCCAATAGCGCCATGTGGGTTTACTATGGAGATGTTGAGTTTGAGGATTCAGACCAGCAGGCTGTTTCAGAACATGCGGAGGCCGGGAATGCCTCTATGGAGTTTGGGCCCGATGCCAACTTGTCCTCGTTGGTATTATCTACTAGTGTACAGGATGATTCATTCAAGTTCAGGGGATTAGTGGATGGACAGCGATGTATTGCTATGCTTGACACCGGAGCCACACACAATTTTATTGATGAGAGCTTCGTCAGCAGATGCAGACTCCAGACAGAGGACTTCGCTGGATTTAGAGTTCAGGTGGCAGATGGATATACCCTAACTTGCACTCGACGAATTTTTAATCTCACCCTTATGCTGAATGATTATGAGTTGCAGGCAGACTTTTATGTGGTCAACCTGGGTGGGATGGATTTAGTGTTGGGTATGAGATGGCTTTAGGACATTAGTGTGTTCACCCTCAACTTGCCTAAAATGGAGATGAGATTTGAGGTACAGGGCAAGAAATATGTGTTGAGGGGGATTACAGATGGGAGCCTACGCTCTATCTCTCTCGTTAGTGGGAAGAGTGATGATAGTGTTTGGGATCCTACTTGTGCACTGGGATTTCAAACTCAGCTTTCGAAGGAGTTTCACTGTGAGTACACGGTGCAGAGTGTATATGGTTTCATGTTTGATCCGCACGTACACGATTTGTTTCAGGTGCACAGTTCTGGTATGCACATGCTGGATATGTTGGATGACAGTATATCTCGTGCAGTTTTAGGGAGCAACTGTTGCTTGCAGATTGACTTGCTTCCTCTTGAGTTTCTTGATCCTATGACAGACAGCACTGCGGTTGACAGGGGATGGCATTCCATTCCAGTTGATCAGTTGTGGAAGTTACAGGAGTCAATTGTGGCTATCAGGGACATTAACCGACACTACCCTTGGGATCCAGGTGGTGTGGTGCAATTTTATTTGCAGAGATTGCTTGAAGACAAGCAATTTCAGGGAGGGAGGACTGTAATGTCCCCATTTTAGCTGACATTGTTTGTTGAGGAGTGACCCTCGTAGGTGTTGTACCCAAACCAAATTTTTTGCTTCATTAAGGCATTTTGCTTAATTAAGGCATTTTGCTTAAAATAGTCTAAACCTTGCTAAAATGATGTCAAACACAGTTTTTGGGCAATATCAAGCATAGAGTTTTGTTAATGTTTTGTCAGTCAAAGGCAGTTCCATTGATCAGAACTTGAATCAGAGACTCAGAACGAGGGATTTTATGATGGAGGAGCATTTCACAGCGACACTTATACTTTTATATGGTCATTTCAGTGGCTAAAACGAAGATTTTAGTGGTCAATTTTTGAAGATTTCTCAAAGAAAAGCAGAATTGCGCCCCTGTAGCCCAGGGGCGCCCTTCTTTTTGAAGGCCTAGATTTTGTGATAAATGCTCATAAATATAGTCAATCTCTTCAGAATTAGTCTGCCTATCCATTGAGCTACCCTACGAGGCTATCTGAGGCTCGTAACTCCGGTTACTGGCAACAGAAGTTGAAGATTCCAAAGTTCTAGATTGCAAAAGCTTGTCTTTTTCCAGCTTTTGCGCCCCTGTAGCTTAAGGGCGCACCTCTTAAAAGGGGGTTAGATCTTGTGATAAATGATGATGAATACAGTCAATCTCTTCACGACTAGTCTGCCTGTCCAACGAGCTATCGAACACAGTCATCCGAGTTCTAGAGCTCCGGCAATCGGCATCTGAAGATGAGCTTATGAAGAGACTTCACATCACAGAGCTTCCTCACATGGTGTAATTGCGCCCCTGTAGCTCAGGAGCGCCCTTTAAAATGACCTCTGAGATGGCAGAGTTTGCTGATGAGGTCTTCCTGGCATCAGTGCTACTCTAGCCCAGCTTCGCGATGCACCGAGTTGCCTGTTAATCCGACATTTTGAGAGATCGTGGCGGAGATTCTACCAGGCACGTAATTTCACAGGCGGACTGGCATAAAATGTTCATTGTATTCCTGTAGGCCAAAGGCGCCTAGCCTTTAGGCCTGTCAGATGAAGTTGTTCGCATTCGAAGTCTTCACGGGATTTGAGCGTAATTACTTTACCTATTCAACAAGCCCAGCCGTCAGCCTTCAGGATTTGGCAAATGCTCGTACGTACGAGGTCTTTGGTAAAATACTGAAAAACGAAGACAGCTCAGAAAATGGCTAAGTCTGGTCGTCTATTTCATCTTGGGAAAGGTGCCTTTCTATTTGAAGTCTTAGAAGCAGTTTTCTTACTTCGTCGCCTCTAGAGACATCTCTCGTAGGTCCTTTCTGGCTACACGTCGAAACAGACGGTGCTCGAATTGGGCCATCCTAGTTTCAGATATCAGAGGTCAAAGTAGGGCATCTGGTTCAGAGTTGCACTTTCGTCAAAATGGTGTTCGTGCCTTTTCAAGCCAGGGGCGCTTTTACTTTAAAGGTCCTTAATGCAGCTTTCAAATGCCTTGGCATACATTCGTTGGATGCGGAATACCTTCAGGCATGCAGTGTGCTTGGTTGCCTGTCAACAGGGTTCACCGTTCATTGTCAGCAACCGTTTGAAGCGTCAGATGGCAGTTTGGAGAAATGGTTAAGTCTAGTACCTGAAAATCAATTTAATCAAGGGCGCCTAATTTTCTGAGGTGTTAAATGATGGAATTTGCAGTGATGACTCCCAGCAAACATTTCTTCCTTGCTCTGCAGGCTTCACGATGAATATATCTGTTCAGTCTCAGCATCATCCGGTCACCCGGAAATTAGTGTCGAAGATAGCCAATTGCAACTTTGTAGTCAGCTATAAAGTAGGAAGTTAATAAAAAGTGCAATATCTTGAGCAAATGGATGCCTATGAGGTCAATTAAAGACTTTTTGAAATCAGTGAAGTTCGCCGGTGAATCCAAGTGCTTTACTTGGTTTGTCAACTGATGTTAAATAATATTTAATATTTATTGTTGCATATTTTAACATTAAATGGCGATTTTCTAAAAATGGCACCTCTTTGTGCTATTGCATAATAAATATTTTATTATTATTTAAATTTTGAACTTCAAGTCAGTCACAGTTCACTGAAGGGGTCCAATCAGAAGACTTCTATTTTGGTCTAGGTTTTAAATCTTGCAGTAAACAAGGTGGTGCGAATTTTCCTTATTTAAGCATGGCGCCATCATTATTCATTCTCACAGCTTCAAGGAAATTCGTATTTCTCAAGAACAAAGGCGATTTTCAGAGGCAAAGGCGAATTCATCATCAGTTTTCAAGGGCGATTTCATCAAACACATTCTTTTTGCAGGTTAAAGTTCACATTTATCAGCAAGTTTGAAGAACAAGGGCGATTTTCACAGAAGAAAGAGCTTATAAAAAACGTCTTTTTCCTCCTTGATTCTCAAATTTCTCTCAAAATCCAATTCGCATGTCCCTGAAATTGGCGAATTTGGCAAGTCTCAACATCTAGATCATTTCTATATAGCTTCCTCGAATTAAAATCGTGCGTTTGATTTTTCAGAAATTTTTAACTCCAAAACATTCGTTCTCGAGTTTCTAATTTTCTCATCTGAAATCTCTTTGCATGGTCGAGTAGAAGTTAGATTTTCGCATTTATGATGTTTTGGGTTGTCTTAGAATCTTTTTCTGGACAAAACCCATATCTCAGATTTTTCGCCGAAAATAACTCTTCAAAAGGCTATTTTTAGCCTCAGTAGGGTATTTTTAGCTTTCCAGAAATCTTGTCAGAACATAGTCAAGTTCAGAATCAACAGGTGAGTTTTTCAGAATGCAGTACACTCAGCTCGAATACAGGACCAAAACAGTCCTTACTCACGACTTCATCGAGACAGTTGAGACGAATCTTCACAAGGTGCTCCCAGAAGCAGTTCTAGATCCAGTCAAGATCAGAGGTTCGATTATTCAGAACATTCAACAGTCCGGGTTATTGGAGGCAGCTTCTATACCTATCTCCGTTCATTGTATCGAATTCGTGATGTCTTGTATTAAGCATTACAATTCTACTACTCGTGAGATAGTGTCAGTAGATGGACGAGTTATTTGCACTCTCAAGCCTTTGGAGGTTGAAAGAAGTTTTGGCATACCTCAACACCCGAACAATCTAGTGATTTCTATGGAGTAGTGCGAGTAGGCATTCAATGTTGATGTGGACAAATGCCAAAGTAAAATGGCAGAAAAATGGTTAAAACAAGCAAAGAACAAATTGCCAAACAATGTGGGTCGTGGTGAGTATAAGGATGAGTATGCGATTCTAATTACACTCTTGAATCGTGTCTCAGGTCAATCACATGCAAATGTTTTCCAGCCTTGGATGTATTACATTATTGGACGCATCATATCTGGGCAGGAGCATTATGACTGGGCATCCTTCATCAGCGATGTCATCCACAAGCAGATCGCCGGTTTCCTAATTGCTCATGAGTTTCACATGTGTTCTTATCTCGTGTACTTGATTGCTTATCAGGGTCAGTTCCGAGGACTAAACACCGTGGGCATTCTCAGTGTTCAGAAAGTCTATCACTATTATGATCAGCTTGAGTTCACTAAGGCTGAACGTCATTTCAAGCGTGTTCATGAGGCTTTCCTGACTTCGACAGTGAGAAATTTGGACCGGGAGTTGCACATTCGTATCTCGGCAATTGCTAGAGTAGCGATGGATGGTTGGGCGGATTGGTTTATTTAGTTCCCGACATACACCTACATCCGAGTAAATGGATTTATAGGAAATCCAGCTATGCTTCCACGTTATCCTTCGGATAAGACAGTCTTTATGGAGTTCCTGAGGCAGTTGCATGATGTTCATCGTCTTTTACGCCGCAAGCATAGACCATCCGCTAATTTTCCTTTTCAGTTTGGAATGTATTGGTGCAAGTCGGCAGTTGATGCCAAAGTTGCAGGACAGGAGCTCAAGAAATATCATCTTAAGTATCTTGTTGAGGCACGTGCCTATGATCTTTCAGGTCATTACACAACTCGCCTTGTTGGACGCGCATTTCATGAACCTTCTATGGAGGATTATTGGGAAAATTGCGCAGATGACTTCGAGGTTCGTAGATGTAGTTATGGCCGTTTCTCTCTCTCACAGATTTATGTTTTCTTGTCAGAAGATGTGGGAGGTTTATCGATGATGAGGGAGAAGTTCTTCCCGCTTTTCAGAGAGCGTGTTGACACGCACCGCTACCGCAGCTTGATTGGTACCAAGGAGAATGCACAAGAAAAGAGAGGTCAAGCAGAGTTATTCAAAAACAATATACTTTTACCTTAGAAGAAGACCAGAGGGTAAGTGTTCCTAGAGCGAGCCGCCAAGAGTGAATCTTTCATTACCTCTCGCCAAAACCAAAATGTAAGAAGAGGAGTAACCTCCTAAGAAAGGTCAAGCGCCAAACAATTAAAAGGCAAGGCGCCAATCGACACACATGGAGCCCCATTGCATGCCCTTATCACAGCCAGCCTGTGAGGCCGCCTCAGAGGTCCGCCAATGCCTCGAGGTTCAGCCTCAAGTTCCTACACCCGGGCTCCGGAAAGGTCACTCAACCCACCACATTGAATTGGATTTAGACTCCCCATCTCAAGCAGAGTTTTCTACATATTCACTGGCCACACTGGTGCTAGTACACCTTCTAGTAGCATTAGCCGAGATCAGTCTTAGATCAAGGCACAATTGGGAAGGAAGAGGAGGCAGCCATCCTATGTCCTTAATCATTCAGATTTTGATCAGGTTTACCAGGATGCGCCAGACAAGAGGATCAAGAACATGGTTCATGTGGAGAGGAATACCGATATGGAGATTGTCGTTGAGACTACTATACCTCCATAGGGGAAGAACTTGGACGAGTTGGAATCTCAGGATTTTGAGGTTATCACAATCAACCTTGGTCGTAGCACACGCCAGACTCAGGTTGATCTCTTACAAGTTGCTACAGACAGTGCCAGGGATAGAATGTTGAAGGACGGAGAAGATAAGGCAGCCCTCAAGGCTGAAATCAGACAGCTTCGTCAATACATTTCTAGCCTTGTACACAGGTCAGATGTCATTGCCACACTCCCGCCGATGCTTGACCCTCCAACAGAACAAGGTCAACTTAATCATTTGGTTGAATATGGCAAGCGTTTGGATGAGTGGGAGGAGGAGTTCATTGCTAGAGGCTGTGCTATGCTTACAGAGTTATATCAGTTGCGGTACAATGCACGAGAGCTCCGTCTTCGTCTCCAGGATGAGGAGCAAGACATGGCGATTAATAGACCTCGGGATGAGATTATGATTGCTCACCTGAGTATGGCATATGAATCAGTCACAGATGCAGAAGATAGAGAAGCTATCTACTCTTGGAAAACACAGTTGGTTTTCAAGGCAAAGATAGAGGAGACTATGGTGTCAGAGTTGGCTGAGAGTAGAGAGCACGTTACTAGTGCACTCCGGTTTGTGAGGGCCTTAGTATCTCGCTTACCATGCCGACATCAGATCAAGGGTGGTGCCTACGTTGAGCTTACTGATGTTCAGTCAGAGCTCCAAGCACTCATTCATACTATGTTCAGTGGGGAGACCGTTGGTTGTAAGATTAATCAGCTTACAGTCATGTCAGCATTGTTTGATGAAGCAACAAGGAGCAGAGGTGAACTTCAGTCCCAGATCACAGCTGGTGAAGACATGCTGCGCAGGCATAGCATTCTTCGACAGAGTATCAGAGCTCCAGACAGTGATGCAGTTAACAATCTCATTGAGGGATTGGTTGCTCGAGATCACAATCGGTAGACTTCAATTCCCACCTCTTAGAATAGACATTACACACAGGAGTTAAACTTGGCATTACCTTCTCAAGTTAACTCGCTATCTTATCTCATGCATATCTATTCTGAGATCAGCTTTATTTACTTGGAGTTTTATTTAGGGTTTCCGTTAACTGATGGTAGTGTTCCAGTTAACATGCTTTCAATAAGGACGTGCATGCTTGCACAATTGTCCATTTTTAGATTAGATGTTTCGGTTAACTGATGGTAGTTTTCCAATTGACTATATAGTTTGCTTTATTAGGGCTTAGCAATAAAATCTTGCATGCATTGCAAGACTGTAGTTGACTCAAGGTGATTTTAGGGTTCCCTACACCTTTTGATGTCTATAAATGAGAGCTTTTGCTCATTTGTACATAACTTTTGCACGAGAGAGAAATATATGCTGTGCCGACCTTGCCCTCAATATTGCTCGTTTTGTATCTGTTCATGCGTTTTTGTTGTTATGATGAATTGTTATGCCACATAGGGTTTCATGCAATTATAATGGTGAATTCTTTCCTTAGTTAGATAAAATATGTTTTGTGTTCAATAAACTTGTTCAGATTGAGATGATAGTTGTGCCACCTTGCCTTCAAGTAGAGAATTTGTACTTGGTTATCGTGTGATGTGTGTGAATAATAAACTTATTCAGATTGAGCTGATAGATGTGCCACCTTGCCTTCAAGTTGAGAATCTGTATTTAAGTTTATCGTATATTTGTTGTTTCCAATAAACTTGTTTAGATTGAGCTGATAGATGTGCCATCTTGCCTTCAATTTGAGAATCTATACTTGTTTATCGTCAGATAGTCATCCTTGCTCCATTTCCTCATGATCTATTTTTTGAGGAAACTGGATAGATTTTAAGTAATAAAGCCTAGTTGTAGTTAGTAGTCTGCGAAACCAGAAAATACTTAGCTGCAACGTATAGAGTTTTCTTGAAAGCCTTGTACTTCTACAGCTAAGACAAAAAGACAGGAGATAGTTTAGATTACTTTTCCCTTTCCAAGCATTTTTGTTAAAGCACAACGAGGGAGCTTCCCCTCCTAATTTGAAGAGCACTCATTGCGTAGTGTGCATAGCTGCCCGTACCAACTCTTACTCCAGAGGTGCTAGTTGTTACTCCAATAGTAGGCTGACAGATTTGATTAGAGGGTTATCCATGGCAGTTATCCAAAGTTTCGGGACATTACTCCACCAGTTGATTCAAGTTTGGGCCTTTGCAGGGGCTCACAGAGTGATTTTCAGGCACTTACTATTTATAGTAAGTCAGGCCAACAGGGGTTACTATTTTTGGCAGGGCACCTGACTCAGTTGGCAATCTCAATTTCGACCTAGTTTGACAGTTTGTTGAGCAAACGAAGAATTACGGAGCATTTAATAATAATTAAATAATTATTATTATGACTTTATATTATAAAGTCAATTAAAGGAAATATTAATTAATTAAATGGCTTATTATAAAGTGTTTTATAACTTTATAATATAAGGGAGATATTATTAAATGAGTATTTATTACTCATTTAAAAAGGGACACCATTTATTAATTATTGAGCCTAAGTTGAAAAGGGCGAATTAAATAATATTAAATGCATTTTAAGTTGATTTTTTGAAAAGGGTCGAACTTTTGAGGAAAAAGATATATATTTCTCTTCAAGGCAAATCGAACTCATTATTGATGATCATTTGAATTTGTCTTTTCTCTCTGAGAACTTTTGGAGTTGGAGAAACAAGGGTTTCTGCAAACAGATTGTGGAGAACGTCACCTCTTCATGATCAGGGATACTGAGGCTGTGAAAGATTTAGCTGAAGATTGTCAGTTGAGTGGCTTCATACAGAAGTCATTACAGAGCATATTCGTGGGATTTCAGTTGGGGTTTCAGTCAACAGTTGGATCGATTTTCTTCCAGAAGAGAATCCAACACAGTGGCTATTCATATTGTTTATCTGACACATTATCCTAGGCCGTACGGATTTTGTACTTGCTGGTTGGAGGCCGTACTTTTCATATCAAGCAAGTCGCCTTGCCTTTTTCCTTTTTGTCTTCTCCAGTGGTGGTTCCTAGACCTTCAGAGGGTTTTGCATCCATCTTTGAGAAGGAGAAGTATGTATCTGAAGCAAGCCGTACCGTTCCCTCTTCTTTCAGGCGGCTGCAAATAAGCCAGGTTTTTAAATAAATATTGTTGCCTTTTTGCTTGCATGTTTGAGATTCATCATTGTAATCATTCAGCAAAATAATACAATCAATTATCATTGCTCTAGAAGCTGATTTGTTGCAGTAGCTGTATTCTCATATTTATTATAAATTTTAGAAGCATTTTATCAAAATCGCACAATTTCAATATATTGCAAAAATCACAAAAATCACAAACCCTCAAAACGTCAAACAAACTTCATTCAAGCTTCAGTTAGGGGTTGAGAGACACCTGGTCTCTTACACATTTCATACCCAGGACCACATCTATGTCTCCCATGTTTACCACATAGTAATCAGCCTTAAAATTATAGTTGTTAAGGTGCATAGGAAGATCCTTAATCATCTTGTCACACTTAAGGGTGTATCCATCGGCTACCTTCACCCTTATGCCTTCAAACTCCTCAGTCATGATCCCATGCTTCTCCACAAAGCATGCATCGATAAAATTATGAGTGGCACCTGTATCCAAAAGAGTGATGACCTTTTGACCAACTAAGACACCACACATTCTAAATGAACCTTCCTGCTGAATACTAGTAAGCCGTGCCTCCTAAAGATTGATTTCTACCTCCTTTTCCTCTTCTCTTTCTGACTTTTCATCCTTTGATTCCTCTTAATCAGCTTGCTGTTCGAAATTTTCAGATTCTGAATCTTCATAAAATGCCCACATAACTCGGTTAGCTTTGCCCCTTGGTCTTAAGGGGCAATCATGATTTGCATCATAGGGACCTTTGCAATATAAACATAGCTTCTTCTTTCGCAAATCATTGATAGTTTCACGATCAAATGGAGCTATTGATTTCCCTTTTTGATCCCCCTTATGATCTGATTTATCTTTGTTTATGGAAAATGTTTTATTGTCCCTGAATGAAGAAGAGCCCTTTGACGCGAACTTGCTTGATGGGGCTGCAAGTTCCATACTTCTTGCTTTTTTCATTGCTTCCTGTAATGTTGGTGGATCAAAAGCCTTTATCCACCCTCGTAATGGTTCCATTAAGCCCTCTACGAAAAGTACAACTAGCCTTCTTTTAGATATGTTTGATACCATCACGGATAATCTCTGAAAATCACCAATGTAATTCTCCAAGCTACCAACCTGCTTAAGCTATGCCAAGTCCCTGAAATACACCTCTGGATCCTTCCTATCAAAACGATCAACCAGCCTATCCACAAACTCCTGATAAGAGGTGATGCGATCATGTTGTAGTGTCACCATCCCATGATACCACCAATCATGGGCTACCCCCTCTAAATGTAACGTGGCATATTTAATTGCTTCTTCTTTAGCCATAGGTCGAAGAGACAAAAAGGTGTCTAGCTTGTGAATCCAAGATTGAGCCGTTACCTTACCACTGCCATCAAAATTGGGTAATGTGATGTAATGTCCCCTTCCTAGGCAGTTCAGGTGTTTGAGGGGCTAGTCTATCATTCAGACCCTCGTAGGCTGACAGATGTGATTAGAGGGTTGCTTTTGGCAGTTATCCTGAGTTTTGGGACATTACTCCATCAGTTGATTCAGGTTTGGGCCTTTGCAGAGACTTACAGAGTGATATTCAGGCACTTACTGTTTATAGTAAGTCAGGCCAACGGGGGTTACTATTTCTGGCAGGGCACCTGGTTCAGTTGGTCATCTCAGTTTCAACCCAATTTGACAGTTTGATGAGCAAACGGAGAATATTGGAGCATTTGATAATTATTAAATGATTATTAAATTGACTTTATAATATAAAGTCAATTAAATGAAATATTAACGTATTAATTATTAATGGCGAATTATAAAGTATTTAATACTTTATAATAAAGGGATAATATTAATATTAAATGAGTATTCATTACTCATTTGAAAAAGGACGCCATTTATTAATTAAATTGCCTAAGTCAAAAGGGGCAAATTTTATTAATCATTTAATGCTCATTTAACTTGCTTTTTTGAGAGGGTCAACTTCTTTGATGAAGTATTAATTTCTCAAAGGCAAAATAGAACTCATTATTGATTGATTATTCAAATTTTGTCTTTTCTCTCTAAGAGCATTTGGAGTTGGAGAAACAAGGGTTTCTGCAATCAGGTTTTGGAGAACGTCAACTCTTCAGAATCAGACATACTGAGGCTGTGAAAGACCAATTGAAGCTTTTCAATCAGAGTGGCTTCATTCAGAAGTCATACAGAGCATATTTGTGAGTTACAGACAGGGGTTTGTAGAATCGATTTCTTCCAGAAAGAGATTCTTCTTCAATGGTGATTTACAATGTTCATCTGGCACTTTTCCCAAGGCCGTACGGATTTGTTCTTGTTGGTTTCAGGCCGTACTTTTGCAGCAGCAAGTCATACTTTTCTCCACAAGCAAAAACGCCTTGCCTTTTCGGTCAATCTTTCTTCCAAAGGTGGCGCCTAGGGTTTCTGAAACTTATGCATTGATTTCAAGATGGGAGACTGCATTATTTCATTTGGCCGCACCATCACAGGCTTCTTTTCAAGCGATTGCAAGCTCATCCAGGTTCCTCAATAAATAGCTTGCCTTTTACTTGCATGTTTGATTCTCGCAGTTGTAAATGTTCTGAAAGATTAATAAATCATCTATCTTCAGATTCTAAGCTGTATTCTTTCATATCTAGTCTTCTGGTAATTATTTCATATTTTCCAAGCATTTATTATCAAAATCGCACCATTTCATTTATACTGCAAAAACCACAAAAAAACTACAAACAAAAAAACTTGCATTTCCAACAATAGCTGGGGTTGAGAGACACTAGGTCTCTTACAGTGGTATCAAAGCACAGTTTTCCTACCATCCTATACTTTTTCAGATAAACTTGTGCTTTTTCGATGCTTTTTCATGAGTAGAGACATTATTTTCTACAGCAAGGGGAGAGGAACAGGTAGAGTAGAGGATTGGATAGGTCCACCTATTCCAGAAGGTGAGACAGTCTCAGGGGTTCTGGGTATACACAGATCCAGTTCTAGCAGCAATGAGAACAGTGTCACTACACTGATGGCAGATCGAGAGATTTTGATAGAGACTCATAGGGATCCAGGGAAAGAACATGCCAGAGGTGAAATTTCTGAGAACGAGTTCAGACGGAGGCATGATAACATGATGGACATGATGTCTCAGTTGATGGGCACGATGAGGCAGTATGTTCCGCCTCAACAGCATTACATTCAGATAGGACAGTCTAGCAGGACTACAGGCATAGACCAGCCACAAGTGTCAGTACAGCAGCAGTCGTCACCTATCATTCATGAGCGTAGGCCTGGACAACCTACCTTTATTACTAGGGAGGCACCTCCGACTCCGGAGGCAAAGCAATAGGGTCACCAGCCAGAGTTTTAGCCACAGCATGGTACATCAGTGGCCGATGTGACCAAATTCTTTGGAGAGTACTCGACTTTGGCTCCTGAGATCAGGTAGTCGTTGTCTTTTCATGAGTTCATGGATGTGCATAGACCCAGGGGTGGAGGTAGATTTGAGCGCAGAGCTCCTCAGTACCAGCCACCACCACCACAGGTGAATCGGGATCTTCAGCATGCAGTGAGCAAGATTATCTTGCCTTATTTTGATGGCTCAGATAAGAGTTCAGCGAGGTCTTGGGTACAGAAGTTAGACAATTACCTATCTTTGAGACCTATGGAGGAGGACGAGCATTAAATTCGCCACGCTGCATCTTGATGGATTAGCACATGACTGGTGGCATCATGGCATGTACACATTGGGTCATCACATGGTTACTACTTACCAAAAGTTCACGAACAGGCTCATAGAGCGCTTTGATAAGAAGGATCCAGAACTTTACTTTAGAGAGCTAGCTCAACTCAAGCAGACAGGTAGTCTGGATGCCTACATTGGTGAATTCCAGAGGGTTGCAGTCATGGTGACAGGTATTTTGGAGAGAAGACTTGTCATTCTATTCATTGAGGGATTATATGAGCCGATGAGAGGTTGGGTCAAGGCATTTGATCCTCGTACTCTTCAGGAGGCAATGAGGAAGGCATGCAGTATGGAGCTTGTAGCACCTCGCAGCAAGTTCTCTTCAGGCTCATCATCCTATTTGAGGCCTAACAGATCATTTGATAAGAACAGAGCATTTGACAAGAAGAAGGATCCACCTGATCCACAGAGAAGGAATGCACCACCCTTTGATAGTGAGACATTGAATGATTTACGAAAGAAAAAGTTATGTTTTTGGTGCAAGGCACCTTATGATGAAAAACATGTATGCCCTCTTCGTCCTAAAGCAAAAAGTAACCAAATGGAGTAGTTTTATGAGGGAGAAGAGCAATCTGATCTGTCAGACCAGCAAGCTGATTCAGAGCATTCAGATGATGAAAGGTCTGAAAATGATAGTGAAAATGAGGGAGTAAAGAAGTTACAGGAGGCACACTTGACTAGTCTTCAGAGAGATGGATCTTTTAGGTTGTGGGCTCCTAGCCGGTCAGAAAGTGATTACTCTACTTGACACTAGTGCCACACATAACTTTATAGATGCACGGTTGGTAGAGAGATGAGGCATACAGACTAAGGAGTTTGAGGGTATTCGAGTCAAGGTGGCTGATGGGTACACCCTCAAATGTGATAGGAGAATACCAGATCTTCCGATGCGGCTTAACAACTATGAATTCAAGGCTGAATTCTACGTTGTGAATATGGGAGATACTGATGTGGTACTTGGGATGGCATGGCTTCATGATTTGGGTGAGTTCACACTCAATCTTCGAGACATGGAGATGAAGTTCAAGTTAAACGGGAAACCACATGTAATAAAAGCCATCAGAGAAAGTAATTTGAGAGTGGTTTCTTTCAGACGGATGGAGAGGCTCATTCGTCATGACATGGTGGATTGGGTTGCCGAGTGCATGTTGTTGCCAGCACAACAGGAGCAACAAAAGGTTGAGTACCATCCTGACATTCAGGAGCTGAGGACTAAACACTCTAAAGTGTTTAGTGACATTCCACCAGGCAAACCTCCAGACAGGGGCATCGAGCACATTATTGAGTTGGAGGAGGGCGCCAAGCCCATTATGATCACACCATACAGACATCCGAAGCGCCTCAAGGATGAGATAGAGAAAACAATCAGTGAGTTGTTGGCTATGGGGCATATCAGACCTAGCAAGTCACCTTTTGCTTCATCGGTGGTATTGGTGAAGAAAAAGGATGGGTCACTCGGGATGTGTATAGATTACCGCCAGCTTAATAAGAGAACAATTAAAAACAGGTACCCTATACCCCGCATCGATGAGTTGCACGGTGCTATCTTCTTCATGAAGATTGACTTGAGGTTTGGGTACCATCAGATTCGGATGACGAAGCAGGACATTGAGAAAACCGCTTTCAGGTGCCATTGCGGTCACTTCGAGTTCTTGGTTATGCCTTTCGGTCTAACCAACACCCCTGCTACCTTTCAGGCAACGATGAACAGAGTTTTCAGTTCTCAACTGCGGAGATATCTGTTGGTCTTCTTTGATGACATTCTAGTGTACAGTGGGTCATGGGAGGAGCATTTAGCTCACTTGGATACAGTTCTAGGTATTTTGGCTGAGGAGTCCTTGTATGCCAAGGAGTCCAAGTGTGAGCTAAGCATGGCTGAGCTGTTGTATCTTGTTCACATCATCAGTGCCAAGGGAGTCAGTATGGACCCTGAGAAGGTCCAAGCTATAGTAGAGTGGCCAGTACAAGAGAACCTTACCCAGCTCAAAGGATTCATTGGGTTGTGTGCTTTTTACAGACAATTTGTTAGTGGGTTCTCACGACATGCCGCACCCCTTACTGATCTGACAAAGAAAGGGGCATTTGCTTGGTCACCGCAGGCTCAGGAGTGTTTTGATAGATTCAAGGTGATTATGACTTCGTGTCCAGTTTTAGCACTGCCAAACTTTACAAAGTCCTTTGATTTGTATTGTGATGCCTCAGGAGAAGGCATTGGTGCCGTATTGATGCAGGAGAGACACCCTATTGCTTTTGAGAGTAGGAAGCTTAGGGGTCCTGAGAGATTTTATAGCATTTATGATAAGGAGATGTTAGCCATTATGCACGCTTTGGCTAAGTTCAGGCAATATCTGGTGGGCAGTAAATTCAGTGTGCGTACAGATCACAATAGCCTGAAACACTTCCTTGGACAGCGAGACTTAAATGAAAGGCAACAAAAGTGGGTTAGTAAATTGCAATCGTATGATTTTGATAGCACCCTCATTAAGGGGAAGCAGAATGTTGTAGCTGACACCTTGTCTCGCAGACCTTAGTTGAATGCTATGGCACAGATCTTCGAGGACTAGAGGCACAGGATTATTGCAGAGTATGCTAAGAACCAATGGGCTTCTAGCATTGTTGACAGGACAGAGTAGGATAGTAGATACACTGTTGTGAATGACTTGATCATTTACAAGGGGCGGATTTTTCTGGTTCCAGATTCAGAGTTGAAGGATACAGTTCTAAAAGCCTTTCATGATCTTCCTATGGCGGGCCATCCCGATTATTTCAAAACATATAAGCTAGTACGGGAACGGTTTACTTGGAAAGGGCTAAAGACTAATGTTCTTCAGTATGTGCGAGAGTATTCTGTTTGCCAGCAGAATAAACAGCAACACACATATCCTGCTGGATTGCTTCAGCCACTTCCGATACCTTACAAGAAGTAGGAATGTTTATTAATGGATTTCATCACGGGCTTGCAGACTTTTTTCCGATGACCACTACATTCACAGCATTGCAGACTGCAGAGCTCTTCTTCAGAGAGGTATTCAGGTTACATGGTTTGCCTCGGACTATAGTCAGCGATAGAGATAGTCGGTTCATGAGCAACTTTTGGCAGGAGTTGTTCAGGCTTTGTGGATTCGAACTGACACCTAGTACCAGCTACCATCCACAGACAGATGGGCAGACGGAGATCGTCAATAAGTGGGTGGAAGGATATCTGCGTAATTATATAGCTGGACAGCAGAGAGCTTGGGTGAGGTGGATATACCTCTGTGAGTTGTTATAACTCTACTCACCACATGACCATACAGATAACGCCCTTCATGGCATTATATGGGTATGAGGTGCCCAACCTTTTGGATTTGGTGTTGAGTGATAGCAGAGTGCCCAGCGCAGGTGATATGTTGCAGGATCAGCAGGATATTATGAGGTCTCTCAGAGACAACATTCAGCGGGCACAGAATCAACAGAAGCAGTATGCTGATCAGAAAAAGGTTGAGCGTTCCTTTGCAGTGGGTGACATGGTGTATCTCATGTTACAACCTTACCGTCAGTCCACTCTGCGAAAGAGTGGTACAGAGAAGTTGAAACCTCGTTACTATGGTCCATTCAGAGTTATCAGGCGAGTGGGCGAAGTTGCATATGAATTGGATTTACCGGCGGATAGCAGGATTCACAATGTGTTTCATGTTTCTCGCCTGAAGAAGGCGTTGGGTCAGCATGTGATTCCCTCTCCAGTACTGCCACCCCTTGATGACAAGGGGAAATTGATTCTAGTACCTGAGGCCATCCTCGATGGCAGAGAGAGTCACTTACGGAGGCGGGTGATCAGGGAATATCTGATTAAATGGGGAGACTTGCCGGTCGAGGATGCTACATGGGAGTCAAAGGAGATTTTACAGCATCCAGAGCTGAGATTGCTTGAGGACAAGCAATTTCAGGGAGGGCAGACTGTAATGTCCCCTTCCTAGGCAGTTCAGGTGTTTGAGGGGCTAGTCTATCATTCAAACCCTCGTAGGCTGACAGATGTGATTAGAGGGTTGCTTTTGGCAGTTATCCTGAGTTTTGGGACATTACTCCATCAGTTGATTCAGGTTTGGGCCTTTGCAGAGACTTACAGAGTGATATTCAGGCACTTACTGTTTATAGTAAGTCAGGCCAACGGGGGTTACTATTTCTGGCAGGGCACCTAGTTCAGTTGGTCATCCCAGTTTCGACCCAATTTGACAGTTTGATGAGCAAACGGAGAATATTGGAGCATTTGATAATTATTAAATGATTATTAAATTGACTTTATAATATAAAGTCAATTAAATGAAATATTAAAGTATTAATTATTAATGGCGAATTATAAAGTATTTAATACTTTATAATAAAGGGATAATATTAATATTAAATGAGTATTCATTACCCATTTGAAAAAGGACACCATTTATTAATTAAATTGCCTAAGTCAAAAGGGGTGAAATTTATTAATCATTTAATGCTCATTTAACTTGCTTTTTTGAGAGTGTCAACTTCTTTGATGAAGTATTTATTTCTAAAAGGCAAAATAGAACTCATTATTGATTGATTATTCAAATTTTGTCTTTTCTCTATGAGAGCATTTGGAGTTGGAGAAACAAGGGTTTCTACAATCAGGTTTTGGAGAACGTCAACTCTTCATAATCAAACATACTGAGGCTGTGAAAGATCAGTTGAAGCTTGTCAATCAGAGTGGCTTCATTCAGAAGTCATACAGAGCATATTTGTGAGTTACAGACAGGGGTTTGTAGAATCGATTTCTTCCAGAAAGAGATTCTTCTTCAGGGACGATTTACAGTGTTCATTTGACACTTTTCCCAAGGCCGTACGGATTTGTACTTGTTGGTTTCAGGCCATACTTTTGCAGCAGAAAGTCGTACTTTTCTCCACAAGCAAAAATGCCTTGCCTTTTTGGTCAATCTTTCTTCCAGAGGTGGTGCCTAAGGTTTCAGAAGCTTATGCATTGATTTTGAGGTGGGAAACTGCATTATTTCATTTGGCCGCACCATCATAGGCTTCTTTTCAGGCGACTGCAAGCTCATCCAGGTTCCTCAATAAATAGATTGCCTTTTACTTGCATGTTTGATTCTCGCAGTTGTAAATGTTCTGAAAGATTAATAAATCATCTATCTTCAGATTCTAAGCTGTATTCTTTCATATCTAGTCTTCTGGTATTTATTTCATATTTTCCAAGCATTTATTATCAAAATCGCACCATTTCATTTATACTGCAAAAACCACAAAAAAACTACAAACAAAAAAACTTGCATTTCCAACAGTAGCTGGGGTTGAGAGACACTAGGTCTCTTACATGTGATTTTGTTGGTGGTGTGCTTCAAGTCCTTGTTTTGGTTATGAGGCCTATGCCCTTGTCAAGACCTGTAGTACTCAACCCTCGAAGTCACAAATCAGTCAAAATGCATGCGCTCACACACTTGAGGCGTCAATAATTCCCACTCATCGTTGGCTGCCATAACTACATGAACATATGTTGGATCTTCAACTTCTTCAACATTCTCCTCAACTTGCTCTTCTCTCAGGAAAGTGGGTCGAGTAGGCCTATCTGCAATTCATGAGGGAACACGGTGTGCCGTTGGTGTCCCCACCACACTCCTATTATCTTCTGCAACCCTATTGTGTTGCATCCTATTTTCCTCTGTAACCCTGTTCTGTTGTATCTGCTACTGCATGGTTGTTGTAAATCCCTCGAAAGCACAGGCCATTCTTTCAAGAAGCTCTTCACCCTATCTTCATTTCTTCTTTCATTTCTTTGTGGACCCTCTTCTACCTTGTCACCCATTTCTGCTAATGGTACGTTTGCAAATGGATTATCCTCTTGCCAATTCTCTTTTGGCTTTGCTTTTCTGTGAGTGTAGTATCTGTGGTGACTTTTCATGTGAACCTTTAACCCTCCAGGATGGCAGGATTAAGGCTTTGATACCAATGTAAGAACTCTTCTTCCCCGAATTTTGAGACTTGTCTTTGTTTTGGATGTTTGTAATTTTTTTGTGTTTTTATAAGGTTTTTCTGCTTTTTTTGAATTTTTTGATAATAAAGAAAATAATGCCAAACATAGAAGAAATGCACAAACTGAAATTACACTACTGCAGCAATTGATAGAGGCTATTTTTATTTATTAAATCAAATCTCCAATTACATTCACATACCCGAAACCAGAGAGTAATAGTTGTTGTTTGTACTTTGCAGCCAAAAAGCACCATACAAAGAATTTCGATTCTCCCAAGTGATGTAATATTTTCCTCCAAACTTGATGCGGCTGACTTCTATAAAGCTGGGCGCCCCCTCTAGAATTTATTTGGATTTTTCTGAAGCCTTCTTAACCAAAATCGCCCCTCTTAAAGGAGCCACCTCCCTGCTGTATTAATGGCTGTCAAGACCAGGCCGTACCATTTTGAAATTTGTGCTAGCAATCATCAATAATCAGCTTCTCATCTGTTCTTCAATTCATCACCAAAACTCTTCGATTTAGCTCTGAAACCCTTGACCAAATACTTTGTTTTTTGCACAAATAGAACCTCTAAATGAAGTTCTCCTGAATGCCAAATTCAATGGATATTTCACCACCTCAAATGGCTACAACATTGAAGAATGTATCATTCTCCAATGGCTCGTGGAATGAAACCCTTGGCTCCCTTCTCACAGTAATTTTCATCAACTCAAAAATACTCTAGAAATGAATGGCTCAATTCACAAGGCTGAAATATATATAGCTCCCAAGAGAAGTTGATTTCCTCAAAAAGCACATTTTAAAACAATATTAAATATTATAATATTGCACTTAGGAAATATTTTAATATTTCCTTGAAGTTGGCACCCTCCATTAATTAAATACATGGCCCCCTTTTTATGATGAATAGACCCTCAAGTTATAAAGTTAAGTTATAACTTTATAATAGCACGTTTTAATAATTAATTATCATTTGAGCCATTTAAACTTAAATAATTCCTTCAAAACTCATCATTTCACCACGCCATCTGAAACTGGAGGTAACCCTATGAATCCCAATATGAGCAAGTGCCATACTAAAAATAGTAAGGGTCCCTCTCAACCATCCTCAGACTTACTATAAATAGTAAGTATAGCAAATAGAGCCCTGTGAACATCAAGCGAAAGCCAAGACTGGAAACCTCTTAACTCTGGAGAAGATACAAGCCTCAAAAGACCCTCTATCCATACTTATTAGCCTACGAGGGTCAGAATGATAGGCTAATCACACTGCCGACTGATGTCTAACTCGGAGGGTACATTACACATGTAATGTCATGCAAATAGAAAAATAGAATTATTATCTTACATGAAAAGGAGCTAGTGTGCCTTAAACAAAAGGATAAAAAACTCTGGTATAAAATGTGTTTTCAGACCCCAACTCCCGTGCCTGTATGCTAAGAGCCTGTGGTGACAATGTCTTATAAGGAGACATTGGTAAGAGTATCTAATGATGCACAAAATGCATTAGCATATAACTCTAATGCTTACTGAAAATACAGAATCATTGTACTGTGACTGTCTTCAAAAAATCATATACTCTTGGACTGTAGCAACATATAAAAGCAAAATCTGATAATGCTAATACACACTCTTTGACTACTGACTGCTTTATGTGAGGGATGTTTATCTCTTCTTCCCATTATAATCTCTGAAGATTTGAATCCAAACATTGAGAATCTTCATACACACCACACCACAAGGAATTACAATTAACAACTTGAAAACTCATAACATCAATTTTTCAAGCCTTTGATAGCAGATTATGCTTAATAACAATAAATTTAGCTAACAGAGAAGTACACATATGGAGGGAAACCTATCAAAAGTAAAAATCCCTTGCTCTTTAAAGTTGTGGGAATTCATGCATATACTTCTTTTTCCTTGAGCTTTTATTTTCCTATGGGCATGAGACAATTGACGTTGAGACAAGGAGAGACTGATTGTTTTAAGAACCCTTTCTTATCAAAAAAATCTATGCGCAGTATAAGACATTTTTCTTCCATTCACATATAAATCATTTTAGCACAGGTGATGTGAGGACAAGTTATGAAGATTTACGACCATTTGAAACTCGGTCAATTTGTCAAAATAAATTTGTGTTTTCAAGTGTAGTATCCACAATCATCTGATCCCAATCAACCAGTGAAAATGGCCCTTATAAGAAAATGCCAATCAATCATAACCACATAATATATTAATTGCTCACTGATTGCATTAATATATTATGAGTTCAAATGAAATTCGTTCTAATTGTCAAAACTCAGACCATGCTAACCAGATTCTGCACTCAGAAAATAACCTAATCAGCAAACTGAAGTATCAATCAAAATTGCTGTCTTCTGAGAGTGTAACCTGCAAAACAAATCTGCCGAATGCACAAAACCAATGATTAAAATGAGGTTAGAATTATGACTTGCTGTCTGAATATTCTTCTTATTCAGAATTTTCCTGTATTAATAAAGTGATGACCCATGGTCATTAAATAGACCTGCTGATTTGGGCAAACAAAAAAGAACTAGAGCACTTTAAAGCTGGAGTCTTCTCACATTTTTTTTTATCACTTAGAATCTCTCTATGAAAAAAAATAGCTCCTACGCCCAGAATAAATACTAGAAAAGAAAAGAAAAAACAAACAAACAAAAACACATCAAAGAATTGACTTGACACCTGCACCTAGAACTAGGAATGCTAACACTAAATATAAGCGACCATCTCTAGCAACTTAATTCACTAAATATAGGATATATCTGTACCCACTGCTACTGTGCCCACTGGAAATGAACAGAAGCTGAGCAACCAAAAACTAACACTAAAATATTAATTTGTCATTGATTGAAGTAATGCACTACAAGGAACTTCATTGATACAATCAATGACCACATAATAGATGCATTTTTTATTGTCTTCAAGAAAAAGAGCACCCTCGGCCCCCCCTACCTGCCCTTTTTTTCTAAAGGAGAAATTCAACTTATATTACACCAAAAACATGAGAATTATACCACATAGGCAATAGAGTTACATGGAAACTTTTACCCTGTAGAGGTTGTCATCTGTGCATGGCCGTAGGTTGAATTTAAAGTTGTATATAGACCTTTGGTGGTTTAGACATTTGCTTTTATGTTAGGAATTTTATTATTTTTGGGGGCACAGAAATCAGCTTTTATGTCACTTTATTGTCCTAGGACCACACTCTAAGGGTATACTACCGCTGCTTTGGGGAACATCAGGGGACTGGTGGAAGTTCTGTTTTTAATTTGAAATACATAAAGTTCTTAAAATAGGATTTGAACATCTGAGCTATCGCTACTCTACTGCCTAAAGTTTTTTAAGTAAACTAGATTGCTGTTTAGGAAATGCAACATATGGTGCACATGAATGCACAGTCAGCATTCTGATGTATGCCACCAAACCACAACTGAGCATCTGAAGATTTGTCAGCAAGATGATAAAGAGTTACAATGTATCTAGGGCATATTTCTTTTATTTTCAATACATATTAATTCACATATGTAAAGCTCTGTATTGAATGTTCCTATAATTCCAGAGATTTTCAACTTCAAATGTATTTGTATTTCAGCAACTTCCAGATGCATCTAGACCTGTTTCAGGCTACTTAAAAAATGCTTCTGTATTCTAAAACTAGGACCTGCGATACCCATGTTGAAAAACATAGGAGCATTTTAAATGTTTCATTTCCAGTTAATTAAAATTGACTTCGCTATTAGTGAATACAAAGGATAAATAACCCATAGATGTGCACCTTGCAAGTAACAGACATATCTGCATAGACGCTAAGTAGAGAACTCCTGCACAAGAAACAGGGTAAATTTCTCTTAGTGATGCTAACAAGCTACCAGATATCCATATATATATGCAAAAATAAAGCCATGTCATATCTCTTTTATTCTTAAATGATATCTGTGGGTACTGCAAGCAAGAGATACAGACAATACATCAACTGAAAAATAGAGTAAAATATACAAACATTTTGAAATACAAAAATATTAAGAAAAAATCTAGCATATGCATTACAAAATATATGAAATCACAACAAAACCGGAGCTTAATTTTCAATGTGCTGACCATACAGGCCTCAACTGAGAAAGGAAGCTGAAGCATGCAACACATCTAATGCATCATACATGAACCTGATTTTGTAGTATGAGTTCACTGTTTAGAATAAACTTTCAATTTCCTGTTTTCTTTTCTGTACCCATTTCAATCTTAATATTTCAAATCAATTGTGTCAAAATGAAAGACCTACAAGGGTTTCCATAAGTCTCCACTCAACCAAGTGATCGCACTCCCAGAATCATGAAATGGTTTATTGCAATGACCAAAAGATATAAATGCATTTTGAAATTGGAAGAGAATCACTTTATATAGAAAAAGCCTAATCTTATGACATTATTTAAGGCCACCCATGATTAATAAATGTATACTGCAAATACCTGCTGAATAGTAAATGGTCATATGTGTTTTTCAGTTTTCGATCAAACCTGTGAACAAAACATAAAAGTTTCAAATACATAGGAATCAACAATGTCAGACTACCAAATTAAAATTGAGAAAATATCAAATATAATCATAGCTCTGACTGAGAAACATGTTCAAAAATCATTGACAAAGAAAAAGAATAATATTAACAAAGAGGCAACTGATATTGTGGTCATAAGATTTTTCCAAAATGAAGAAATGAAAGGAAAGTTTTCAATGAATATAGAGATACTAAACCTTTAATTGATGATTTACTAAACCATGCACCAATATTTTTTGTGTTGATAGTACAATGGAAACATGATACACCATGAGTCATTTATACTCCAATGAGGTAGATGTTCTATGTGTTAAAGAATTGCAACTTACCAAATGTGAATGTTGATTACTGGAACTCCTACTAGCTTTTCCAGTTTGTTGAAGTAGGAAACTTCCTTCCACTCTTCAGGTAAAAGTAGCTTGAGGATGTCAACTATTTCATATACAAACACAAAGTTCCTCAAGTCAACAAAAGGAGATTAGAAAAAAGAAAAGAGATTGCATCAATGTCCATGATTGACCATAGTAGGTAAGTGGGACTCCAAAGTACAGCAAGTTACAATAGATAATCAAGAGCACTAAAAGGAATAAAAAAAAAATTAATTACTGCCAGTAAAACATACCATATACTCTCATCATAGAGTTTTGCTCTTACCAGGTATGGCTGATACATAAACATCTCCTTCAACAATGTTACCACTGGCCAAAACGAAGTGCTTTACTGTGCCATCATGATTTAGCTCAATCTTTTGTAATCGAGAATTTAGCCGAACATGACCACCTAGTGACTGTACATGATCAACAATTGGCTTGCATAGCCTCTCCGGTGGATTTCCATCTAGAAAGGCCATCTTTGACCCATGCTTTTCCTGTTTCAAATATGCAGCAATTATTAAGGCCCTGCCTCGTGCATCTCTGCAGATTAACTTTTCTTATTTTTCCATGGCTACTCTCTTTTCATAAATCAACATTTTTTGCATCAGGATATGCCTTCAGAATTTCCAAATGCCCTACA